>REGO01000124.1:1468497-1506239 GCA_010120015.1 Rhombomys opimus
GAGAGAGGGAGGGAGGGAGGGAAGAGAGAGAGAGGGAGGGAGGGAAGAGAGAGAGAGAGGGAGGGAGGGGGAGGGAAAGAAGGGGGAGAGAGAGGAGGAGGGAGGGAGAGAGAGAGAAAGAAGGGAAGAGGGGGATAAAGAGAGGGAGGGACAGAATGTTTTTGGGTACTTGCACTCGCTGACAATCTGAATGTCATTCTTCATATACCATCCACCTTTTTTGTTTCGTTTTGTTTCGTTTTGTTTTGTTTTGTTTTGTTTTGTTTTGTTTTGTTTTGTTTTGTTGTTGAAACACGGTCTCTTACTGACCTGGAATTCATCAAGTAGGCCAGGCTGGCACATCTCCTGACTCTGCCTTTTCATAGCTGGGAAAATAAGCACACAGCAATATGCTTGACTTTATTTATTTATTTATTTATTTATTTATTCATTCGGGATGGGTTCTGGGGCACTCATACTTAGAAAGAAAGCATTTTAGGGGTTGAACTATCTCCCCCTACCCCACTCTGCCTTGTACATATGAACTAAGAGTGAACTGATGGTCTTGCCCTTTGGATCTCTGACCTTTACTGGGGGTTGATGGCCATCTCCTGGCCATCTTTCCTGGGTAGGTTTTTATGACAAGCCTCTTCACTGGAGTCCTCCAGTCTCAGTGCTAATGGCGGACAGGGGCTGGTTGTGTGTGCAGGCGCTCCCCGTTAGGCCTGGGAAATTAGGAGCCAATCTGCCCCTTAGTCTTCAGTCGTTTAAAAACAACTTTCCTATTTTTCTGCCCCAGATGACTTCTGCGTTGTCTTAATGAATTTATTCACAGTGTACAGCACATAGCACTGAAGAGACCTCAAGCAGTTCACGAGCAGACGCTGACAGAGCGTGTGCGGGATCTTCAAAGGCCTTCCTGCTTTACCACTTGATCTTTCTGGAATGATTTTTAGGCTGTCATGCTGCCATCCCCTTTCCTTTTTAAAAAACAGTAAACACACACACACACACACACACACACACAAATTAAAGAAACCAAAAGCCAAGAAAGTCCTGTAAACTATATTTGCTGTTTAGAAACAGGTTAAATAATGTGTCGGTGATGGGGATTGCTGGCAAAAAGATTTGCCTCATTTGTGGAATGGCAGAAGAGAGTAAACTGAAGTGACAGGACTAGGATTGCTCCTCCCTCTTTCTCAAGCATCGGACAACTATTTCAGAGGCCACAACAGTGCTTACTGATGCTCCACTCCACCTTTCGGCAGCTTTTGGATGCACCTTGATAAACCCCTAAGACTAGATGCTGGGGCAGGCCACCCTGGGACACACTGCCAAGTCATCTTGCAGGGTCCAGCTCAACAGAAATGTCACTGCGGGCCTACGCCATAGCTGGAGACAGAGGGTAAAGGAAACTCACCTTTTGTGTCAAGAAGCTCACGGGACCCTGTGTTCTTATACAGTGGACCATTGTGCATGCATCCCCTTTTCTTGAGAAAGCCAAAAATAGCCCAATGGTCTCTCTCTCCTCTCTCCCTCTCTCTCATCTCAGAAACACATGGACCTCTGCACCCAGTTACTACTGGTTATTACTCAATAAATCCTCACTGAACAAATTGATTGAGTGGCTAAGAGCATTTGAGTTAACTGAGTGGTGGCTGAGTAATATAATGGATAATGTACTGAGCGATTGAATACAGTCCAAGGAGAATATTATACTCAATACAAAAGCTTAACATAAATACTGCCCTTCTGAACTGTTAGGCAAGCTTCTGTATAGTAAAATAATAACAATAACAAATGTTCTTCCTTGTCAGTTCCCATAGACCATGCAGCAAGCACAAGCTGAAGAGAAAATTCTATCTCTTCCAAGGGATCTATGAACCGCCCTCCATGAGAGGAAGCACCTAGCTCCAAGAGATGAGCGGGATATGGTTTGAAATAAGGAGCAAGGATGTTCAATGAGGCTTAAATGTGAACTTTTAAAATACGCCTTACTTGGATCTTTCAAGGCCTCCCATCCTCAGCTAATGGCCAGAAAGCTGTAGTTAGAAAGTGTTCAGTGATGGCAAAATCCACCAGTATTCTGCAGCGGTTAGGCTGAGAACACACACAGCTCTTTGCTGTTTCCTCCCCACCATTTAGGCATTGCCTTGCTTCCTTTCTGTTGTAATGACATCACCCAGCAAGAGGTCCCAGCAACTGTGATTGGCCAAAGACTGTATGAAGATCGTTGTCTCAGGAGAGCCCAGCGAGTGCACATGAGAACACTAATAGCAGCGCAGGGAAATGTCCAGGAGCTTGCATCGGTCAATAGCTGCTTTGTCCACATAAACTCTGGTCCATCCCTCTGCAACGTCCTGTGTCGCCTTCAGAATTCTACTCGGCTGAAAGGCCTGTCTTAACTAGAATTTTCTATTTGGTTCCCTCACTTTGGAAACTGGAATTACAAATGACTGAAATGAAACTAGACATAAACTTGCCAGACTCCACAAACGACTCCTAATGCAACTGAATTCCTTTTGGTTAGAGGATAGTAACATGTTACAAAGAGTGCTCAAGTTTACACACACACACACACACAGAGAGAGAGAGAGAGAGAGAGAGAGTCAGAGGCAGAAAGAGGCAGAGATAGAGGAGAGAGATTTCTGTTTCTAACAGCAAAATGGCTAGGGCTCATCCACATATATGTTGTACTCAGAAAGACAGTGGTAAATCTATTTAGAACCCCCTCAAAGCATTTTAACAAAATACAGGCATACAGGACAGGTTGCCCACCCACTCGATGGAGTATGACAGAGTTGTTTTCATACTTTTACGCTGATTTATTGTCTCTACAGTGTGTGTGCACGTGTACAAGTGTGCACACACATGCTCCCTTGCACAGTCAGAAGGCAGAGCGCAGTTCATAAGAGTTTATTTTTGGTTTCTATGCTGCATGTCCTGGGGCTTGAACCCAGGACATGAGCCTTGGCAGCAGGCACCTTTACCTGCTCAGCCGCTGAACGATCTCACCGGATCAACAGTCATGGACAATAATCTCCAAAGCATCACGGGAGGGAAGTCTCCCTGCGGAATGAGGCCATATGATACAGCCATCAAACAGAAAATTTAAAACAGTCCATGAATAAAACCACCACATTGCCTGTAAAGGACACACTAACGCCTTTGATCCTTAATAGATATGTATCCTGACTGAAGAAGACTCGGTATTCCAATTTAGCTGTTTGGTTATTAGCTACTCAAACCACCTTTGTATCCAGAAAGCATGGTCTCCTCCAGCTGAATTTAAGTATATGACACATAAAAACATATATGGTGTTATGTATCATGTATAAGATATTGTACGTATCATATATAACATCTGTCTCTGATAGAGCTCCAAGGGAGCTATTTGAAATGTAAGTGGACATTTCCCTAGCTGAGACCGAGAAACGTGTCAAGCTCAGGCTGACTCTCAGGCACACGTCCCGAAAGAGAACACCTAGAAGATCAGAGTGTGTGTCCTCCACATCCCTAAAGGAGGAATGACACCTAATTGGTTACTGGTGTTAACCGAAAATCACTTTGCGGAACTAACGTCACCTTGCGGTTCTGTACTAGATGGAGGGACATTTAAGAGGATCATTCAAGAGGCACATCAAGACTCAAATTGATGAAAACGTCTCCCAGCATGTGTAAATATGCACTTAGGTAGACCAAAGACTACAGTTCCTGAGACCAAAGGGACGAGGCTCTTGGAGAATGCACAGCCACACAGGTCCTTTCTCCCCGCCCCACACAGACAATGACTCCTTAGTTCAGACACCAGAACCATGGACAGTGAAAGAAAAAAAAAAAAAGACAAATTGGATTTCTTCAAAATTAAAAATATTTTATCTGCTTCACAAATCCAAGTTACGGTTTATCTCAAACATCAGGAGCTTGGGAAAGCTGGTCACAATACAGCCACAGTCGAGAGCGGAGAGTAGTGCACTGATGTGTGCATGCGTGTGCCCAGCTCGCCAGGGAATGGTGCCACCCACGGTGGGCAGACCTTACCATCTCAGCTTCCATGATCGAGACGGCCTCTCACAGACATGTCCACAGGCCGGCCTGACCTAGACAGCCCTTCCCTGCCATGCCCTTCCCCAGTGACCCTAGATTGTATCAAGTTGACAAAACTAACCACAACAATCAAAACTAAACAGGAGCACACGTGTACATGCAAAGCAGTGCATGAACATTTATGATGGTGTCACTCACAGTGGTAGCAACCCAGATGTCTGTCACTGGATGAGAGGACACGCACAGCAGCACATCCGTGCCGTGGAATGTGTCCCATGTAGTCGAGTGTGAAGACAGGCTCCAACACAGTGAACCACAGGCATGCTTTGCTAAGTGAGCAAAAGCAGACGTGTTGCAGGGCTTTATTTACTTGAAAAGCCAGTGAGTGAAGCCAGAGAGAGAATAAGCAAATTGGTAGTCTCCAGGGGCTGGGCTGAGGAAGAAAAATGGAAATGGCTGATGACAAGCATGTGGTTTTCTCCGAGAGTGAGGAAGGCTGCCGTGTGCAGCCACAGTCCCGTGTGCTGCATGGGGGATACTTAACTGCACACTACGGGAGGTGAACATACAAGCCCGGGGGATGGCTTTGTGGGTTATGCTGGCTGCACGGAAAAAGGAGAGAACGGAGTTCTGAAAGCTTCCTCTGACCTCCACGCATACACCACAGCACACAGGCACACAGCACCCACTCAATCAAATTTTAAAGAAGCTACTGTTCTCATGTGCTATTCCTCTCTTTTCAGAACTATGGATCAAAGCCAGGGTTTTACACATATTAATTATATCTCAATTCTTTAAATGCTTAGAGTGACTTTTTAGCCTTTATTAAACAAGTACACTAGAAAAAGCTCACTACCCAGAAAATCTGATTCATCCACCAGATGCCTCTCCTTCCTGCCATTGTTTGCACGGCGCTGACCCCACCGCGCCCTCCTTTTCATGGCGGAGAGCTGTCCTTGGTGGAAGAAGGATGTCCACTTCTTCCTATTGATGGTTTTTAAATAATTACAGTGATATAGAATTGTGGTGAGTTATGTTTCAACATGTTGAAAAGCTTCAAAAAGTGTCAGGCAGTGGGACCTTCTGGACAGCCGTGGAATACCAATCGCATCATGAGAAATTATGGATACATTCCATGGAGCAATTGCTTTCAGACCAGACAGTGGACACAGGTAGGTCGGGACTACGACACTTCAAAGAAGGACAGGAAAGACGAGAAAGAAAATTTTAATGTAAAAATCCTAAATTTGGCAGACAGAATCAGGAGGATCAAAGTGAGTTCAAAGCCAGCCTGGCTTCCACAGAAGCTATAAATACAGAGTGAGATCTGGCCTCAACACACACACACACACACACACACACGCACACACACAAATGGACACCCGTGTGCTTATACACACATGCACACCAACTTGTAGGGAGGTAACAAGTGCAACCAGAACTTCAAAACACGTGTGTGTGTGTGGCCCATGCGTGCATGTGTGCATGAATGTGTGCACCTCTTTGTCTAGGAGAGCAGAATAGAAAAACATTTGGGGAAAGAATGCTCTAAACCTTTTAAACTTCAAGGACTTGGAAACTGCCTTGAGTCTCCAACATTATGAACACCCAGAAAAGCAAACAACAGCACATCAAATTCAAACTGCTGAAATCTAGGAATAAGAAAGAAAGAAAGAAAGAAAGAAAGAAAGAAAGAAAGAAAGAAAGAAAGAAAGAAAGAAAGAAGTAAATCAATCAATCAATCTCTGGTGTCTTCTGATTTATAGGATTCCAGACAAAAGAATGAAAACAAGGCTGATTGTGGGCTTCTTGGCTGAGCTTTGCAGAAGACAATAGAAAAGTGTCTTTAAAATGTTGAAAGGAAAACAAAGGCATCAACAGCCAAAAGGCTTTCAGAATGCTGTGTCCGTGAAATGTTCTCCAAGAAATGCAGGTCTAATAAAAAGACATCCAGAAAAGCAAACTTTGAATTTTTCAACACAAAACTGCACTACAAGAAGCCTCAAAGGCTGTTTAAATGGGATGGAAATGATACGTGGAAACTGATCTATACAGAGAGCTGCAATGCCTTCCCGGGCATCGAACTGCCCTGTTTCTTGATGGTGTTGAAGTACATCAGTATAGACATTTGGGTTAAGAACAAACAGCTGTGGAGCGTTTACACAATGGAAGACTACTCAGCAATTAAAAACAAGGAAATCATGAAATTTGCAGGCAAATGGTGGGGACTAGAAAAGATCATCCTGAGTGAGGCATCCCAGAAGCAGAATGACACACACAGTATATACTCACTTATAAGTGGATATTAGACATATAATATAGGATAAACATACTAAAATCTGTACACCTAAAGAAGCTAAGCACGAAGGAGGACCCTGGGGAAGGTGATCAATCCTCACTCAGAAAGGCAAATGGGATGGACATCAGAACAGGGAGAAAACAGGGAACAGGACAGGAGCCTACCACAGAGGGCCTCTGAAACACTCTACCCAACAGGGTATTGAAGCAGATGCTGAGACTCATAACCAAAATTTGGGCAGAGTGCAGGGAATCTTATGAAAGAAGGGGGAGATGGAAAGACATGGAGGAGACAGGAGGTCCAGAAGGAGAGCAACAGAACAAAAAAATCTGGGCCCAGGGGTCTTTTCTGAAACTGATACTCCAACCAAGGACCATTCATGGAGATAACCTAGAACCCCTGCTCGGATGTAGCCCATGGCATGTCCAAGTGGGTACCCTAGTAAGGGGAATAGGGACTGTCTCTGACATGAACTCAGTGGCGGGCTCTTTGACCACCTCCCCCTGAGGGAGGAGCAGCCTTGCCCAGCCACAGAAGACAATTCAACCACTCCTGATGAGACCTGATAGACTATGGTCAGATGGAAGGTGAGGAGGACCTCCTGTATCAGTGGACTGGGGGAGGGGCATGGAGGAGATGGGAGGCGGAGGTGGGAGGGGACAAAGGAGGAGCTAAAGCTGGGATACAAGGTGAATAAATTGTAATTAATGAAAAATAAATTAAGTTTTTAGAAAAGAACAAACAAACAACACTGGAGAGAAGGCTCAGCTTCAAGAGTACAAACTCCTCCTGCAAAAGACCTGAATCTGTTTCCCAGTACCCACATCAGGCAGCGCACAACAGCCAGCAACTTCAGCTTCAGGAGAAGCTAAAGCCTCCGGCTTGGCTCCTGAACTCCTGTGCACATACCCATACACAGATACATACACAGACACAATAATAATAATAATAATAATAATAATAATAATAATAATAATAAAATGGATGCCTCTGTGTATATGTTCCACCTTGATCTCCTGGTGCTTTTGCTTTGATCTGTGACTGACTCTTTTGGGGTGTTTTGTTCTGTTTTGTTTTAGCTTTTTGTTTTGTTTTGTTTTTTTGTCTTTTGACACAGGCTGTCTCATGTAACTCAGGCTGGACTTAAACTTTCTATGTAGCTGAGGATGGCCTTGAACTTCTGACCATTCTGTTTCCACCTACCCAGGATTGGGTCCCAGTGTGTGCTACCATGTCCAGGTTATGTGGTACTGGGGTCGAATTTGGGGCCTCACACATGATCAGCTCTACTGGCTGATCCTCACCCCTAGCCCAGGGTCACCTGACGACGGTAACTTCAAGAACTCCGAGTTGCTGTTCATACTCCCACGAAGTGCGTATGCTTCAGATTAGGAATGCAAAGGTTTGTTGTTGTTTGTTTGTTTGCTTACTCTTTTTGTTTTGCCTTACTCTTGGCCGAAGTGTTTGTGTATTTGGTTAGAGACATAAAACCTGAAAAGAAAAATCTGGGGAAAAGAAAGACGCTACATTGACACCCCCCCTCTCGAAGTCAGAAAAATCCCAAGTTGCAACACCTTTCTTTCTGCCTTTGGGAGTAAAGCCGATCTGACCCGTTCTCATTTGAGTGACAGAGGAAGGCTGCGGAGGGTGAAGCAGCCGTGCCACACCCTCACTCTCCGCTGTTTCCTGTCCTGAAACACTTCATCAGAAGGGACTGGGAGGAGAGGAGGGAGGGAGGGGATCAGGCTGCAAAGAAACTGAATTAATAAATAAATGGAAAAAGAGAAGGGTTCAGGCCAAAGGGCCTGACAATGGCATTCACAGCTGTGACAAGGCAATGGGGAGTGGTTCTCTGTGGCCAAGTTTCCCCTGAATGCTGCCACGACTGCGCTGCGGCAACACCCAAGGCCATGGTCCTCAGGTCCTGAATGCCTTCCCTGCTGCAAACCTGCAGCGACAGCCAAGGAAAACACACTTCACCGTGCCTTGACGGGAAGAACCTGGCTGCCAACTGGGAGATGGCTGTGGAAGGGTACTACCTTCCCTGAAAGACCCAGGCGGGACCAGGGAGGTGTGCACCTGGATGGAAACCCCTGAATGGCAGTGCTGGGTTGTGGTGACCCTTTGGGTGGTGATGACGAAGAGATGAGTGAGTGACATTGTCATGGATACAAGCCTCCTGCTGCATGGCTAAAGAGGGACGATGTCTGCGGACTTACCACACAGCAGACACCTTAAGGCACAGACAGGGATCTCGGACAGTGCGGGAGGGCCCGGAATCAGCGGCACGGACTTGCTGAGTTTGCTTAGTCATTGCTCATGTCTGAGCCGCTGAGGAAGAAGGAAGGGGAAGTGAGACTCAGTTATGAATCTCAGGGAAGAATGAACTGAAGGCTGGAGTGACAGGGAAACTTGTATGCTGGCTGCTCCTGTGTTGTGGAGATTTGTGAGAGGGAGGGCTGCCAGCTCCAGGAAGTCAGAAAGATATATCACTTCCAGAAAACAGATTTCAGAGACAGCTGTTCCCTTTCAGTGGTGGGTCCTGGGGCAGAGTGGGGAGGAACCTTTCACTACGTGGTATGAGTCTCCACTCGAGAACTGTAACTCTGTGAGTGTGTATGCTGTTTTATTTTATTTTGTTGTTCCGTTTGTATTTCTCTTTGAATTTTTTTTTAAAGACAGGGACTCAGGTAGCCTGTGCTGGCCCATAACTCACTATGTATAGCCAAGGATGACCTTGAACATCTGACCCTCTGACTCCTGGAGTGCTAATTAGGGGCATTTGCTGCCACAGCCGGTGTGCGAAGTGGTGAGCACGGAATTCAGTGCATCCTGGGGAGGCTGGCATCCTGCCAACTGAGCTGCATCCCAGCCGACTTTAAGTTTTAAAGACCTGAAAGTATTTTGCTTATTACATAACGAATGTCCCATCACTGGAAATGAAAGTTCTCCAGAGTTGCCACCAGGAAATGAAACCCAAGACAGGGGTGAGTATGACATGACTAACCTCCTTTCTAAAGGCATCGGCCAAACACCTCGCATCACGAACGGACTGGAGCTGGGCTTTTGCACTTCTGCAGAAGCTCCGAGTAATGATCGTAAATGCACTGAATTACAAAAGAAACCAATTTTACCGAAATAGCGTTATCAAGATTTAGAGAGCCAATTCCTACTAAAATAACAAATGTGCTTTTATTAATGCATTAAATAATGGCATAGCACCCTAGGCCTAATAACTGTTATAACTCTGAGTGGCAATCAGGATAAATGATTTTTAAGATATTTGAAATAAATGTGATATGATGTGATAGTATCTCAGCCACAGGCCTTTGAATACTACTGACACTCGGTACTGGTGTTCAGATTTTAAGAGATAGCATAGTATGGTCAGACATTTGAATAAATAAGTATGTGAGTATTTTCTATCCAAGCTCCCAGATGCCATGAGTCTTCTCCGGGGCACAGTGATATGACGGGGAAGTGGGAACCCTTGCAGTGACCCAAGATCTCATTGCCTGTAAATGCAAACCCAACCCTAGTACAGTGGGGGAGATACCAAGTATGGGTTTGAAATACGAGGCCCAGGATCCAGCCTGCCTAGGTTCAAATCCAAATGTGGATACCTAACAGCAGTATGAGCCCAGGACAAATTATTTAAAATGTCAGTATCTCAGTTTCCAAAAGATATATGGATGTCGGGTGGGTACAAGAATGGATGCATATTTAAAAGAACAGGTGAACAGGCGGAGGGGTGGACAGGTCGATGGGCCCACACAGGAAGTGTGCTTGGGTGGATGTGTGTATGATATGTAGAAGAATGATTATGCCTGGACAGATGAGTGGATATGAGGACGAACGAGCAGGTGCTCTGACTGGGTGAAGCCAAAGGCCCTAGAGATAAACGTATAAGTTAATGGTGTAATGCTGTTAGGATTTCGAGCCTTCATACATATGAAGACAGAGATAGAACCAGCTATACTGACGGAAAACAGAGCAAAAGTGATTGGATTCTCAAATGTGCGTCTGCTGTCCTAACTCTAACTTTTCATCAGTGCGTATCATGAATTACTTCTTAGGTGTAGGGAGCACTGAAGTCCTGAATAAATGTGTCTTGTAGATGTGGGTACAGCCGTGCCAAGGACCCCAGCGACTCATCCCCATGGGAGTGGCAAAGCCTTCCCCAGGTGAGGCTCAGCAAAGTCACCCTCTGTGCTGAGCATTAGTCCTGAGAGACCACCTTTCTTGTCACACTTGGCCCCTGGTGGGGCCTGTCTGGTTAGTGTTTCACAGCCTTCTGTGAATTAGAAAACATCACTTCATTGGCTTTCTGGTGCCACCTGGCCTTGGTGACTCATAGAAGAGGAAGCAGAAATGGCCAGCTTCTCCCAGACAGAGGTAAGTCTGAGGACAGCTCTGAAGGCAGGTGCCCTGGGTTCAAAGCCTGTGTGTGCTCCCCAGCCCTCCTCAGCCTTGTTCTGTGGTCACTGCTGTCTGCTCACTTCTCATTTCTCAAGACTTGCCACCACCTGTTGTCACAAACTGACACAGGGCATCACTTTTCCCTTCATGAAACACACTCACATCCTGGCTTCCAGAGACTACAATCTCCCACGTCCGCAGCTACCGTGTCAAGCTCGCCCTCTGATTCCTCCAGAGGGATGTGTCCTCCTAGCCTTTCAGTCTTAGACTGGCTTGGGACTGAGCCAGCCTCTCCTGTCTTCTTTCCCTACACTGCTGGCCGTGGTGCATCGTTCAGTCCCAAGACTTCAGCTCCCACCACAAGCCAAAGAAAAGAATGGCCTACAGGTGCATCCAGCCCTGAGCACTGAGTGTTAGATGCATCTAGCCAATGGTATAACCTTAGGGAAAGCCTAAAAAACAAAACTCTGAGCTCCTCCTGATCAACACCTTCCTAAACAAACAACCCCGTCTTTTCCCACTCTGGTGGCCCTCTTAATTGTGACTCACCTTTCAGGTCACACCAAAAACAGAGTCAACCTTACCTCCCTCACTCACAGTTTCAGATGATCCGGTTCATGACTGACAGACCCTGGTTCCCCAAGGCCGTATTGTGCCAGGCAGCAGAAGCTTAGTGAAACTGTCCCCCATCCTGACTGGAAAATGAAGGGCGGGAGACTGACATCCTGCAATCCCCTGTAAGGCTAGACCTACAGTGACCCAAAGGCCAGTGATAGGCCCCACAGCCTAAGGGTTCAACCACCTCTAGCAGAACCATGGGCTTCAGATCCAGCCTTTCCCACACTGCCCATCTGGAGGATATTTATCCAAACCATGACTCCAGTCCTCTAACTCATTAATCATCCAGGGAGCCTACACCACATTCTCCACAGTGATCTTTTCAAACTGTAAATCAGAACCACAACTCCTCCATTGTGATGCCTGGGATATAACCTAAATCCCTTTCTATTACCCATAAGGCATGGCAATCACTCTGACCTCTCCCTGGTCTAACACTCAGCCCTTTGCTGTGCTCCAGACCTTGGCTTCCTTCATCTTCCTCTTAATTTATCCATAGTCCTAGAGCTACTATGCTTACTACCCTCTCTCTCTCGAATTTTCTTCTATGTATTTTCATGCCTGATCGCCCTGTTTAAGGTCAGCCTTCCTCAGACTAGCCTGATTATTCTTGTGCCACTTGTTGCTGCCTTGGATGACCCGGTGGATGTTCTTCTCAATCATCTGTTTCCTCAGTCATGCTTTAGGGTCAGTCACACCAGTGTCCTATTCCACAAAGCATGTTTCTCATGGCCTGGATTACTGCGTCGTGTATAGAAGTCGCTTGGGGGATATTCATGGAATGAACACAGATGGGTTTTTTTTCATGATGTGGGGTTGTTAGAAGAATTCAGTGGTATAATGTGTATAACTCATCTCACACGTGATGTGGTGCATAAGTAGCCCACGTCACTCAGTAGTAACTCAATCTGTTTCCATATTTTTCGTGTTCATATGGTGTGTGTGTGTGTGTGTGTGTGCGTGCGTGCGTGCATGCGTGCGTGCGTGCGTGCGCGCGCGCGCAGCTTCATGCAGAGGCTGGAAGACAACCTCAGACATTGTTCTTTGGACACTTTTTGAGGCAGGATCTTCCACTAGCCTGGAACTCATCAATTTAGCTAGACTGACAAGTGTAGACACAGGGATCCACATGTCTCTGCCTCCCCAGTGCCGGGATTACAAGCACCTGCTGCTGTGCCTATATTTTTTTCCCCCTGAGTTCTGAGGCTCAAAGTCAGGTGGTCAGGCTTGGGCGTCAAGCCCTTTACTAAACAATCAGCCTCCCTTACAGTTAGATTTTCTGCCAGGTGTCTCCCTAGGAAGCTTGAAAACACAGTGTATGTACTTAGAGATGAGGGAAGATTGCACTGGGGGAGGGACCTTGCTGAAAAGCCCTAGAGTGCGGGAAACACTAAGAGATCAACACTGGGGTAAAGTGATGTCTACATAAATTCCAGTTAATTATTAATCCAACCCTCTGTGGGCGACCAGAATAAAGGCTTTGCTCACGGAGACATTTCTGCAGGTGGGAAAAGGATGGGGCAAGAGGAGCAGCACATCGGGACCACTGTCTGTGTTGGATGCTGTGGAACCCAGTGTTCCCTCTAAAATCAACTTGCAGGGCAGTTTGTGAACGCCTGGCCAGCCTTGGGGAAACGCCGCTCTTGGACGCCCTCAAACATCTCTGAGAACAGGGGAATCACCATGGAGACTGATGGCCACTGCACCTGGGTGACACATCAGACCAGGCTGTGAGAGGGGTGAGCCTGCAAACTGGAAGCCAAAGTAAACCCTCCCCCTTGCTAGGCATTCGGGCACAGAAACAAACAAAAAGCAACCAATCGATACGATATAGCTTGAAGAAAAGCAACATTCTTATAGATATCTGTGGAGTCTGGATTTATCCCACAAAACAGTATTTACTGGGCTACAAGATACCTCAGCTGGCAGAGTGATGTCATGAGTTCACTCCCCAGGATACACGTGATGGAAGGGGAGAACTGACTCTCACAAGTGATCCTTTGACTTGTGCCTTCACACTGTGGGATATGCACACACACACACAATCAACGAATGTAAACACACACACACACACACACACACACACGAAACCCTAATAACTATCACCCGACTTATAGTCACTCTGCTGCAGCACAGACCATGTTAACACAACTGTGACAATATGACCCAGTGCTCAGAAATAAGCAACCCACTAAAAGTGACCGGTGACCCATCCTGCCCATGGAGAGAACCCTGCAGAAGACTGTATTTAACTCTCTGCATCAGTGGCTGCCCTGATGTTGGACTCCTGAGGGGAGGGGGTGAAGAGCAGGGGGATGGGGAGGAGAAGGAAAAAATTAAAAGCTAAAGAAGAAAACAGGTCCAGCTAAGCAGAGCTGGCAGAATTAACCACAGGCCAAACAAACTCCTGTAAAAGTTTCCATGATTCCTGCTTGGCTCTCCTGAAGGTTTCTCACCCCAGAAGATTCTGCAGCTCAGAGCTCTCTACAGGGTGACACACAGAGTTCCTCAGCAGACAGCAATGCAGGCTTCAGCCACAGAAGACTGGCCCGGCTGGGCTTCCAGGGTCCCAGGCACTGGAGGCAGCCTGGGTGAAGCCTGGCTATCCTGATGACCAACACTGTTTCAGCTGCTTCCACACCCAGGCTTTTCCATTTGAACCCATCGCTTGGGCTGGGGTGCAGCTTAGTGGTAGAGCCTGGCAGAGGCCTTTGGTCCTGATTCCCTGCCCCCCAGGGCCACTAGAAGAAAAGGAAGCAAACAAACAAGTGGGAATTAAATTTTCAGCTCAGGGCATCGTCAGCTCGTGTACCCTTCTTCCAAACCTTATCCTTAAAAAGGTGATGGCACAGCTGAATAGAAGCACAACTGTTTACAGCTGAAGCGTAGATCTGTGGCTTCATCAAACCTCCCTCCCCACTCCACTGCAAAGATGAGTTTTCCAAAACACCTGTCCTGTGACCCCCAAACCTTCTGTGCTCAAACATGATGGAAACTCACTCACAGACCACATGAAAGAGGCCCAGCGCCTGGGCCCGAGTGGCATTTGGAATTCTAACCCTTTGGTAAATGCATATTATATGCCCTCTCCTGACTAGAAAGACTCAGACGGGAATTCTGCAGCTTTTGCAAGCTTCGGATAAGGGATCCTGAATTGCTTTGCGGGGTGCCCGTACTTCTTGGCAGCTGTGTAAACCAGCCTGTGGTCCCGACACACCAGCCTCGAGAGCCACCCAGGTGACCCAGGTGGCCCTGAGCACTGTAGCACTCAGGGTTTGGGCACCGCTCCCCATCTGTTGGATTGGCAGCCAGCGGCAGCTGCGTGTCCGTGGTGGGAGGCCTTTGAGTAGAGCTGTCCTCTGGAGCTCGGAGAGAATTCTCAGGCAATCAAGGCATGGCGGGCCCTCTTCACGACACCTGTGCCCTCCATCTCTGCCCCAGATCACAAGGTCCTGTCGGCCATCGTTTCTGAAGAGTGTGTAAGCGTGGCCAGGGAGGGTTGAAGATCAGCAAGCCGGAGCTCTCTCAATCTAGGGCATGTCCCTCACACAGAGGGCACAGACTTGAATTCACTGACAACACTGATGTGTGCACTGATTATTGTAATAGATCGAGTTTACGCTGCTAATAGATCAGTTGTAATGAGCAAAAGAGGCTGATTCTTCTCTGTAAATAACGCTTTTCTCACTGGGTCAGAACTGGGGCCAGCTCACCGTGGTGTCAGTGACAAACAAAGGTGGGAATGGGTGTGCATGCAGGACACTGGGTGCCAGGTTCAGCCCTGTCCACCGGAGCTCCTGAAGGACAGCAACATGCGTTTCAGCAGGAGAAAAGTAGCTGAGCCTGGCTTCTCTACACTGAGCCCAAGGACACAGACCAGGCTGCGCCGGAATCCAGACTGCGCTGGAATCCTGTGAACGAAAGAGAAGGAATGCCTTCCCCATGGAAGGACACTTTGCTCTAAGCTGTTTGTCTTCAATGTCAATTAGCACACATTCCAAAAATAGTTTATTCTGGACCTGGTAGTGCACGCCTCTGTAATCCCAGCACTTGGGAAGTAGAAGCAGAAGGATTAAGAGTTCAAAGCCTCAACTGTATGGTGAGTTTGAGGCCAGCCTGGGCTTCATTAAGACCTGACTCAAAAATAGGAAAAGAGAGAAAAAGCTTTATCTCTGATTTACTTAAGCTCAGAGAAACGTTTTTTCAGCCTAAAGTAATTTTATAAACTTGGACATAGCTGACCTTCGCAGTTGTCTGCGTAAAGAGATGAAGGTATTCAGACTGATTTTACATGCACTGCCCTACCTTAGCAAGCTAAGAAACAGGTGAGACAGCAGTAGCCTGCTGAGGGTCATGTGATTTGCTAAGGTCACACGCTAATTAGTAGGTGAACTGTTTCTAGAGAGTGCCTCTCTTTGCTGCTTGCTGTGGGGACACTTCTCCACCTGTTCAGCGGCTGCCGGTGCTTCCGGGTGATGCTGAGAACATGGAGATGTGAGAACACGGAGCCGTGATGTGTCTGTATTTAGATCACTGGCGTGCACCGCCCTGCAGGTAAACACTCTCTGGGCATCTGGAGATGAGGGGGCTTCGTTTTGCACAACTTATGGAGTACAGGTAGGCAAGAGAAGAGACACAGATGTCATTTTAGTTTGGAAACCATTATTATCATCTGAGTGTGTGTGTGTACAAGTGTGTAAGAAAGTGAGGAAGACTTGAAAGAGGAAAGAGATAACACATTCCAGCCCATAATACGCTACAGCCCTCTGTGTCCCACAATCCATAAAGAAGCAATGAGACACCATAGGTCAATCAAAGCCAGGAAGGCTGAAATGTGTGTTAAAGTGTAGGGATTAAAATATTATGCCTAACACTGTATAATGCATGGTGGGGAAAAAAAAATCTTTGTGAGTATAAATTAGCTTTACTGTTGAGTGTAAAAGTCTTCCTTTTGGTTATTTATGAAGCTTCATTTTGAAGATTGCCTTCCCTGCCTAACAAGCAAATCAGAATTTGTCATGTGCAAATCTTGTAAAGATTGCAAGGCCAGTACATAATTAGTCTCAGAAAAGTGTGACCAAATTGGGTGAAAAATAAAAACACCATGTAAAGGAGGGAAGGGAAGGGAAAGGAGGTCAGGGTGCTCAGACCATGGAAACCCCTGCACTTTCAGTTTTCCTGACATGTTCAAAGTCTGGAGAGAAAGTGAAATTATGTAACAAGTATTTCTCTTCTGTTATTCAAACGGCTGCTATTGTTCCCAGATCAAAGAATTGGGTGATGAAGCCCTTACACTGCTCTGAGTAGGAAAAATATTCAAATTGGGAAGAACAGAGAGTTGGCAGAATAGGAGAAAAAGGGGTGGGGAGGAAGGGCTGGTACAGTGGCATGCCCCACATCGAATGCCCAAGGAGCGGGGAGAAATAAGTGCCTGAGGCTATGGGGGCGTCCTCCCTCAGACTGGAGCTCGCCCACCCTTCCCCAGTGACAGCCCCACCCACACTCAGTCCTAGTCCTGCTCTAAAAACCAGAGGCGAGGTCCCAGGACCTCACATGTGCCCCTCTGGCTAAGCCGCGTGTAATGTTCTGAAGTCATGTTTGAGTTTCCTGTAAGGCGAGCACCACCCTTCCCCACCGAAGGAAGACGTGTTTCGTGGTCAGACGGTTCTCACCAGCAGCGTGGAGAAAATTCCCGGCTAATTGCTGTTGTTTAAACCTTCTTCCATTGCCATCCCCAGGGATGGGAGCCTGGTGCCCACGGGGACTGTTACATAGCAGCCTGCCCAGGCCACAGCTTAGGAACCCTGTTGAGGTCATCCCCCGGCAGGGTGGGGTGCAGGCCAGCCCTGGGTGTGAGAGCTTTGAGGGGAAAACCCAGGAAGTGGTCAAATGACTCAGTGGTAGTACTTTGTTGAGTCAGACCCGAGAGGGTGTCAGCGTGCAGAGTACAGGCCGAGCAGCCAGAGAGATGGCTGTCCTGTCCCTAGGTCACTCGGGTGCTCTTACACCTCCGGACCTCCTCCCTCAAAGTCACTGTTCGGTCCCAGCCAGGGCACCTGAAGAAGCGAGCTGGGGTGTCGCTAAGGATACACTTACTGTGTATGTTCGGTTAGTGCCACAGACATCCGCTCGGCATGGAGAGTACCAGCCTCTGACTCGGCTATGCAGAGCCACCCCCAGCCCACATTCTCCTAAAAGTTCCTTTAGCTGTTACCAAGGGTCCTCTGAGTCCATTGTCTTTCTTAAGACTGTGACAAAAGAGGCAACTGAAGAAGAGGAACAGCTTGTGGCCTGAGAGGCGCAGTGGGAGAGAGTCGGGATTCACAGCTGAGGGGCCAGAGGGCACATTGGGCTGGGGCTCTTCCCCTCTCCACTGGCCAGCAGGCAGGAAGTGGGGTCAGGCCATAAACCTTAAGCCCCTGCCACCACTCACTTCCTCCAGATAAGCTTCGTGGCCCAAAGGCTCCACAGCAGCCCCCCCCCCACCAGCTGGGCACAGGTGTTCCTATTCGTGAGCCCCGGGGCACACTGGTGGGCAAGCATAACACACTCCTTAATCAAGCTGTTGTCTGTACTCTGAGAAGCACAGTCCAGCAAATGTCTTAATCTTGTCACCTGAACAGAGTGGCTGCACTGTAATTCATACCGAAAGGACAGCTAATGGAGACAGTGAGGCCTTCACAGAGCAGGTTAAGAGTCTCTGGGAACTGACAGGGCCATAAGGTGGAGGGGAGCGGGGGAGGGGTGGGGAAAATGAAGCTCTGTGCTCCACCACGCCTCCAGGTAGACAGTCCCCTACATCTATACCCTTTGCTGGTACAAGTATCAAACTTTTTGTGGTCTGTCTCTATAGTAACTGTGGAGGTAATAATCCTTTTTAAACATTTCTACTTCAGTAAAAATATTCTTTATGAAAAACTATAAATTTGGTGGGTTCCGGTAATTATCCTTAAAAGTACCCTGCGTGCAGTTTCTCAGATTAGCGACCTCCAGTGGGGTTGACACCTTCAGAAGTGAGCAAAAGCTCTTGCTTCTTAGAAACGCTGCAGGTGGAATTAGGTTGAAAAGATGGAGGAAGTGTGCTGCATCAGCTGGGGAATCACACTGCGACCCCAGGTCTGTTTAAGAGGGAGGCAAGAGGGTCAGGGAACAGAGAAGGGACAAAGGAGTTCTAGACTGGAGTGAAAGGTTTTGTAAGAAGACAGAGGGAGGAGCCATGAGCCGGTCTTTCCTTACTGCACTAGAAAAGAGTGAAAAGCATTTTCTCTCTTGAGGTCTGCCCAGGGAATGTGATCCTGCTGACATCTCAGTCCTGGGCATCTTCCTTCCACTGTGCCAACCTTAGAAAGCTGGCATAAAGGGAAAGTGATGTGTTGTGGCTTGCAGATGGAGGTATTGCAGGCCATGGTCACTTGGCTCCATCTCTCTGGATCTGTGATGGGCAGAACAGTATGGTAGGATGGGTGTGAACAAGAAAGCTGCCTGCCTCATGCAGGCCAGAGCAGAGAGAGGAGGAAGAAGGAAGGAGAAGGAGGGAAGATGGGCAAGAAGCAGAGGATGGGGGGGGGGAGAAAGGAAGGAGAAGAGAAAGGAGAATAAAAGTCAGTGTTTTATAAACCACTACCTTTCTGCAAGAGCAGAAGGTTTTGTACATACAATAAACGCACCAAGGGTAGAGGGCTGGAGAGACGGCTCAGTGGTGAGGAGCACTGGCGGCTCTATCAGAGGACCTGGGTTTGGTTCCCAGCACCCGCACAGTGGTTCACAGCCACCTGTAACTTTCTCCGGAGGATCTGATACCCTCTTCTGACCTCTGTAGGGAACAGGTACCCATGTGACAAACAGACATACATGAAGGCAAATGCTTCACACAATAAAAATAAAAAGAATTAAAAAAATAAAAACAAAACAAGTGCAGACACTGTGATCCATGACCCGCGGTAGTCTGAGCTGAGGCCTTCTAGGCAGTGTGGCACCCTCTGGCACTGTGTGGCATGGTAGCACATGCAGTGCAAGTCACCCATTCTGCCGGGCTGCCGGGAGGCCGTGTGACACAGGAAAGTGTCTGGACATGCCTGCCAATTTGCTGCATCCTCGGATTTGAGTGACACTGCGGCCACTGCCAGCTCAGCAGCCCCTTGCAGCTGCCGTTTCTCTGCGGCACCACCATGCCACTCCTCTTCTCTTGGACAACCCTAAGGGCTACAGCTTAAGAACTGCTCTGGCAGAACTGGGGACTTCCTGTAGCAGGAAGGTCGCCTCTCAAGAGCAAGGCCCTGGGTTTATCCTCAGCTCCAGAAGAACGAAACGAAGGAAATGTTCCAGGGCCGGAGAGAGGGCTCAGCAGTTAAGAACACTGGCTGCTTTTCCAGGGGCCCATGTTTGACTCTCAGCACCCACGTGGCAGCTCACAACTATCTGTGAGTCCAGTTCCAGGGGATCCGACACCCTCTTCTGAGCTCTAGAGGCCCCTGTGTGCATATAGTGCACAGACAGACATAAAATCAAATAAAATAATATTTATATTTAAAAAAAGAACTTCGGTAGTCTAGTCCACTGAAGTTGGGACCCAAATCTTCCCATCCTATACTTCATCCCCAAATGTACTGCAACATTCTCAGAGCTGAGAACAAAATAGCGTTCTTGAGAAGCAGTAACTGGAACAAACAGGAGAGATTTATTGTTTGGGGCGAAGAGGACGACATGCAGAAATGGTAGGTATTCCGACTCTCCTGGGAAAGATAGAAATTAATATTCTATAGAATAAGTCTAATTGTTCTGTCAGTAAATGAGGTACTTTTGAAAACACAGATCCTTTGAAATTCAAAGCACAGTTTAAACTAAAACAGAAGGGTGTCCTTGATACAGTGTGTACGTGTGTGTGCTTGCGCGCGCGTGTGTGTGTGTGTGTGTGTGTGTGTGTGTGTGTGTGTGTGTGAAATGTGATTTGAAGCCTCCATCTTGCTTGTTTTTCAAGAGATGGCAATATGACTGCAAGGCCTGATGTGCCTATTCATTTAGAGCCCAAGTGCTTATTGTTTAAACTGTCAGATTCTATTTTTTACAAAATAATCAAAAGATATTTCCCAATCCTCTTCTGACCCACCAAAGGTTTAAAATCTAGAAAAGGCTGGCACACCTCTACTCCCAGATTAGCAGATAGGTAGGTGGATCTCTGTCAGTTTGAGGCCAGCCTGATCTACATAGCAAATTTTGGTCCAGTCAGGGCTACACAGTGGTCAGTGGACTGGGGGAGGGGCATAGGAGAAGAAGAGGGAAGGAGACAGGGTGAGGTTGGGAGGGAATCAGGAATGGGGCTACAGTTGGGATACAAAGTGAATAAACTGTAATTAATAAAAAAATAAATAAAATTTTAAAAAGAGAGGTCTTAAAATAAACAGGCAAACTAACTAAGTTCATAGGGCTACCAGATACAACCATTTGACCCCTTCCAGTGTCAAGGCCCCTCATCAGAGATTTAAACTATCCATGGTGGCAATCTCAGATTTCTGAAACTGTCTGCATTCCAAGGCAGACATTGCACCCTGATGGCCCAACCACAAAAAGTCAGACCTGGAAGATACAGATGCCCAAAACTCTGTCTGTACATCTGTCTGTACATGTCCAGAAGTCAAAATATCATGATCCGTGTAAGAAGTATGCTGCTCAGCATCCCTGGATGCTGTGACAAACAACTATGAAAGGAAAAAGGGTGTGTCTGGCTCCTGGTCCCAAAGTGCCTGGTGGGGAGGGTGGGACAGAGCATCTTGTGAGCCAGGAAGCAGAGAGCGCCTGTGTTCTGCGCCCTGTCAGGGCCTAGCCTGCCAGACAGGTCTTTCCCCTCCAAGGCCATCCTCTCTGGAAGGTCACTGCTAACATCCCCAGAAGTTTACTCTGCAGCTCTCCTAAATGATTTTTAAACCGCTCAAGCTGACAATGGAAGCTATCTCAAGAAGAAAGTGATCTCTAATAGAGAGCTATTAATAGTAAACAAGTTACTATTGCCCTAGACATATGCTATCTGCTGATTTTCTTTCGCGATTCCTATCAAGACTCTGAACTTCTTCCCCTAGGTGGTCCTGCTGATATCACTGTGTTCCAGGCTGAGGCTGTGGAGTGTTTTCCAGGTGTGTATGAGGTCCTGGGTTTGATCTCCAGCCCTGTTCAATAGGGGTTGGGGGGGTTGGGTGACAATTCAATGAACATGACTTTTTCTCCAGTACACACTGGAGAAAAAGGCCTCTCTCCCAGGCCTCTTTCCTCCTTGCCCGACACAGATAAGCTGTCACCTCTGGGGCTCTGTTCTGGTTCTTCTCCCCACAGGGAGAAGGTTCTGTTCAGGTTCTTCTCCCCTTTCTCCTGTCTTGGCCCCTTGGTGCCAGATAAATTACCCTCCCCTGCCAAGTTTCCCAGATTCCCACAAGGATCCCCATGTTGCCTTCTGCAGCACTCTGGTTTCGCCTGTGGTAGAACACATGAAAATAGCAGGATGGCCTCCCTCTGGGACGCCGGGCTGCCCATCCTCAATGCTCAGGGTTCTCCCGACACTGCACATGGTTCACAGATTCCTCGCTGCCCCAAACATGGCTGTCCTCACCCCACAGTCCCTCGGCTGCTTCCAGGATCTTCTCTCCTCTCTCCGCTTTGTTTCTCTTTTCCTTGTGATTTATTTCTATTTTTAAATTATGTACCCATGGGTGCAGGTGCCTGTGGGGGCCGGAAGAGGGTGTGTGCCTACCCCGGGGCTGGAGTTACACGTGGTCGTGAGGCTCCTAATGTGGGTGCTGCGAACAGAACCTGAATCTCCCACAGTGATGTGCTCTTCAGCCCTGAGCCATTTCTCCAGTCCATCTGCCCATTTTCTTAGTGTGTATCATTTCAAGTGTCCCAAGTCCTCCTTTCATCTTACTTACCTGGGTTAAGTTTGTGTCTGCTGGATCATAAGAGCACTTTACTGGCAAACAGTAAACCCTGGTCATACATGTAGAAAGCACGTGAGCATCATGCTGCTGCTCTTACACGCATGTCCATGCCTTCTTCACAACCCGGCACAATGCTGGGTTCAAAGGCAGAATTCACAGACAATTCCTGAAGGGAAAGACTGCAAGGATGACTAGAGTTAGCCATGACCTTCCTAAGACTGAGACAGGAAGGAAATTGCACTTTAATCCAGGGTGAATTTTTGTGATTCCACAAGCAGCAGTGCTTCATGGACAGCGGGTTCAGAGCTCCCCACCCCCAGCAGCTGGAATCAGAGATGGTGTCCAGGGGTTGCTCTGGTAAAGCGAAATGTCTTGGTGCTCTTTCTCAACAAGGCCATCCCAGAAGCTCGCAATACAAATATTGCTCACAGCCATTAGCACCATGGCAAGCACTAAGATTCACAGCAAGTTAAATAACTTAAGTTCAGCTCCAAAGTGGACACAAGCCACAGGAAAAGGGGGACCTTACATGAGTGTCTCACAAAAGATACATCTTTCTGGAAACTCTAGTCCCATTGCTTGGCTGCAAGCAAGGAAAATAAAGCCAGAAAGCTGAAATCAAACCTTGAGTAAAGGAGTCAAACCAAAAGCATACAGCAGAAATAACTGCAAAGAAGGCCATGCCACCTTGTGGGAGTATTTAGTCACGCTCAGGCCTCAATGCTGGGGAGAGCAGCCAGAAGCCGAGGGAGAGCAGCACCAGAGAATCAGAATAAAGTTTTAATATCTAGAACTGTCAGAAGGCATTCTTAGAGAGACAATACATTTGAAACTGCTTTGATCAAAGAATGAAGCATGTCGTAAGGCTGTAATGTTTAAATAAAAAGTTTTCCTTATCATGCCCTCTTCCTCTTTGCCTAAACTGAAGGTGTAGGTGTTCAAGGGTGAAATGCATTCTAGGAATAGAAGAAACCAATAACACCTATTCTGATGAAGCAGCCTTGAGAATAACGAGATGCTTCGATGCCTTTGCAAGCCTGCGCTGACCCACAGCTTAAAGTTTAATTCTCTCAAATGTCCTACATGATTTAGTTTAATTAAATGAATGGGGTGAGAGAGATGGACTAGCACATACTGCTCTTACAGAGGATCCAAGTTTGTTTCCTAATAATATCCTGTCTGGTGTCTTATAACCACCTATAACTCCAGCTCCAGACCTGGTGCCCATTCTGGCCTCCTCAGGCAGTATAGTCATGTGTGTGTGCGCACACACACACACACACAAATACATGTGTGCTTTAATTTTTTTAATCTTAAAAAAATGAAAGAAGCATAATTTTCCCCAAAAACCTCAAAATAATACTCAGGAGGTTTCAAATGTCTCCATCCTATATAAATGAATTTTTCTGCATTCCAACAAAAAATTTAGAGAGGAATATGACAAACAAGCACATATTCCTAGGCATATGAAGTAATATGTGGCCTTTTACAAGATTACAAAATGCAATTCATTCTTCTTACTGGAAGAATTGTCCCAAATTAAAACTTTAGAATCCTGCTTACTGCTGGAAAGTACCTTTAGATGAGGCAGAGGGACCAGTGACTCATTTGGTGAGTCCTTGGGCTGCTAGACTATTTCATGTCTGGTTAATCTTTGTCTGAGAAGTCTCAAATATCAACAAAGAAAACCTCTTTTGACAAAACATAAAAAGGTAAAGGCTAACTGAAGTGTGATGGGAAAGGCTCTTACACGTCATTTGAGTTCAGGAATCCCAGGAAGTGTCTTTGGTATTCTGTCCCTAAGAGAAGCTAAGGTGCAATCCTAGGAGGACATTAGGGGAACCCCAACCTCAAATTAGGCTAGGATCTTTGACCAGATGACCTTTCTCAGGCTTTAATACACAGATTGATGTTTGGAGGAAGGAGCGAATTACATTTCTTAATTTTCTTTACCACAGAATTAACTTTTGTCTCAGACAATTTCACAGGCCTGAGGCACATGTCTGAGAAGCTCTGGCCCAAACCTGGTTCTGACTTTGTCCAGAAGGGCCTGATACTATCTTGCCCAACCCAACAAAACTAAACTCCAACAGCACAGCAGAGCCAGGCTGCAGCTATTACTGATCCCTCCATTCGGTAACTTTTTCGTTTCATGATGTCATGTCGTATTCAGTCTTTCCAAATCGTTGTGACTCAAAGTGAAAAACAAAATCTTCACACAAAAAGAACTTTTTAAAGCCATTTTTATGTTGGTTTTATATAATCGTTGACTAGGAAAAAACCCGACACCTCCAGATCAGCTCCACCCCTAAAGCTGAGACCTCCTGCAGTGACATCTTTGTGGTTTCCTCAAAGTGAGACCACTTGGTAAGAATAGTAATACAAATGAGTTCGATAAACTATAGCATTTCTGCCTCTCTGGGGTTTGAACCCAGCTGTGCAGTCAAATGAGCTGGCTCTAGAATGTTCATTTTGAGAAAGTGTCCTTGACTACAGATCAAATGATTCAAATATTTAGAGGGAACTCTTCATGGTTACCCAGTGATGTGGAAAACCGTGGCATTTACAAAAATAGGCACTCCAATGGCCTGGCTCTGGCTTCATGTGAAAGGGTGGGGCGGGGGAGGAGGTGGCTGTGTAGCTGCCTGCAGTCAAAGTATGAGGGTCAGGGGTGGGTGTGTGCCCCATGGCATCTGTAGGGCCTTGTCCATGGAGGTTCCAGCCTGGAAACCTAGAACCACTCTGCAGATAATCCCAGACTCCTCTTCAGAAATCGGGTACTAGAAACTTGATACCTAGAGCCAGAGCCTGGGTTCTAGCCCATGCAGACCCTGTCTCTGCAAACAAGGTAGATAGGGGCCTTCTGACTGAGGCTATGTGTCCCCCTTAGGAAGCCATATGTGGCACTTTTGTGCTCTGTGAACAGAGGAACCTCAAGTCCATCCTTAACACTCCTGATGCCTTTTTTGTTTTTTAATTTAAAAGCAACTTGGCGGGCTGTCATGCAGCCTCACCAGTAAAAGCACCTTTGGCCAAGACTGAGGCCCAGAAGAACCCGGACTCTAGAACTCAGGTGATGAAAGAAAAGAAGCTGCTCCCGCAAGCTGTCCTCTGAGCTCCACACATGTGCCCTGTCATGAGTGCATGCACCTAACACATACACCATGAATAAAATGTAAAATAACAATAATAGTAATAATAACAAAAAGCAAATGGAAAGGAAACTTGAGGATCTTGTTTTGACAGCCTCGGCCCTGAAACATGTGTGAGGGGTATGCTGATATCTTACTGTCTTTGTTTATCTGTTAGCTTTCATTGTATGTGCTAGTGTATGTTAGGTTCCCACCATTCCTCTCAGGACCTGTCCTGTTGTTGTTTTTCTGAGACAGGGTCTAGAGCCAGGAGGATCTGCCTGTCTCTGCCTAGATAGCTCTAGGATGACAACCACTCCTAGATTTGGGCTTTTCCTGTGGTTTCTGGGGATTGTACTCAGGCGAGCACTTTACCAGCTGAGCAACCCATGAGCCCTCACCGCATTTTAAACTGTTTGAAATTCTCATCTTAATCAAACGCTTCAACTGCACAATTGCCTGGTTTTCAAGGAAGGCTTCCCAGATTTCTATCAACCAAATTTTAATAAAAGAAATGGCAAAAACAGGGGAGGGGGGAGGCTGGATATTAAATCTTTTTAGCCCTCTGATTCTCTTCATGTCTACAGGATATTTTAAGGCTCTGAGGACATATAAGATTTCATGGCTGCCTTAATATACATACAGGCTTGAGACAGATGAAAGCTTCCGTCTGAGTGCTATAGACCCCTGCACCCACACACCGTCTTCAGACAAAACACTCAAGACTAAGTTTAACTTTCCAAATTAAAAAAGAGAGAGCGGGAGAGAAGCTAATTCAGGCCTGCCAGGATCTGAAGCTGAGATTCTGAGCATTTTTCAGTTTTGCAAATCTGTTCTCAGGCTTTTGAACACTTGCCCCTGTCAGGAGTTCTCACATGGAATCATGTCCCAGCCTTACTCTGCTGCAGATATAATGAGGTGTCACTAGTCAAGTCCTGTCGGCTTTTGACAAGCAATAGAATGGCAAACAAGTGAACACGGGAGGGGCCTCATCCCCCATATTAAGAAGACCAGGTTAGACCACCAGGTCAGGGCGAGTCTGCA
Organism: Rhombomys opimus; assembly: GCA_010120015.1. Classification (NCBI taxonomy): domain Eukaryota; kingdom Metazoa; phylum Chordata; class Mammalia; order Rodentia; family Muridae; genus Rhombomys; species Rhombomys opimus. Next base: position 1,494,957 of record REGO01000124.1, read on the forward strand.
GAGGTGGCTCAGGGGGTACAAGCACTAGATGCTCTTAGAGGACAAGGTCTCAGTTTCCTTCCCAGCACCCACCCGGAGGCTCACAACTGCCTGTAACTCCTGCTACAGGAGATCCCAAGCCCTCATCTGCCCTTGACTGGGCACGCACACATGAAGGCAAAACAAACACACTGGAAATAAAAACAAATAATTTTTAACCAATTTTTATTTTTTATATTAATTACAGTTTATTTACTTTGTATCCCAACTGTAGCCCTCTCCCTTCTTCCCTCTCAATTCCACTCTCCCTCTCTCATCTCTTCCTATGCCCCTCCCCAGTCCACTGATAGGGGAGGTCCTCCTCCCCTTCCATCTGACCCTAGCCTATCAGGTCTCATCAGGACTGGCTGCATTGTCCTCTTCTATAGCCTGGCAAGGCTGCTTCCCCATCGGGGGAGGTGATCAAAGAGCAGGCCACTGAGTTCATGTCAGAGACAGCCCCTGTTCCCATTACTAGGACACACACTTGGACACTGAGCTCCATGAGCCACATCTGTGCAGGGGTTCCAGGCCATCTCCATGCATGGTCCTTGGTTGGAGTATCAGTCTCAGAAAAGACCGCTGGGCCCTGATATTTCGGTTCTGTTGCTCTCCTTGTGGAGCTCCTGTCCTCTCCAGGTCTTACTATCTCCCCCTTCTTTCCTAAGATTCCCAGGGGCTGGAGAGATGTCTCAGAGGTTAAGAGCGCTGGCTGCCCTCCTAAAGGCCCTGAGTTCACTTCCCAGCAACTCCAAGGTGGCTCACAACCCTCTACAATAAGACCCTGCGCCCTCTTCTGGCCTGCAGGTATACATGAAGACAGAACATTGTACAAATAATAAAAATAAATAAACAAATCTTAAATTTGTTTTTAATAAGAGAGGGTCTCTCTATGTAGCACTGGCTATCCAGGAACTCATTAGGCAGATCAGGCTGGTGCTGAACTCACAGGGATTTCCAACTCCTGAGTGCTGGGACTACAGTCATGTACCTTCACTCCCAGAAATAAACACACACACACACACATACACACACATGCACGCATGCACACACATATACACACACATAGTCTGTGTTTCTTCATTTTCTTTCTTTTTCTTCCTTTCTTATGTTTCCTTTTTCTTTTGCTAGTTTGCTTCTCTGTAAGTCTGTCTTTTTGCTGCTGGTTCACGACAGGGTCCTCTTCCACAGCTCGGACGGTCTGGGATGCACGATGCAGCGTAGGCTGGCCTTAGCTTAAAGGCCATTCTTCTGCATCAGACTTTCAGGTGCTGTGATTACAGACACAGGTCACCATACATCGTCCCAGCTGAAGGGAAGTGTGGCCCAGAAGGGTGGAGACTTCTCCCTGAAACTTGTCAGCCACGGGGGCACAAAGAGTTTAAGAATCCACAAACCAATGGAAGACTAGACAGGAATTAACCTTGGCTCTGGAAGCTCTTTAGAGCCAATGGTCTTGCTATTGCTTCTCATCTCTGGAAGCCCATGGCTCTGTTTGTTCACAGAGCATTGTGGCATCACTTCCTAAGACTGAAAAAATACTGGGGAAGGGACAGAATTGGTGGTGCACTCCTTTAATGCCGACACTTGGGAGGTTAAATAGGACTTTCTTTGGACCACCAGCTCCCAGTAATGACACGGCGGCTTTTTATTATTCATAGAAGGTTGGCCTTTGCTGCTACTTGTTCCCCAACTAGTTCTTAGCTTCAGCTGTCTCATTTATATTAATCTACATTCGGCCACATGGTTTGTTACATTTCCTCAGTACAGGTCCTTGTTTCTTCTTCCATGTCTGCCTGGTGACTCCTCCCATGCCTCACTCTCTCCCCAAGTTCCTATGTCTGAATATCATCTTCTATCTCATTGGCCATTCTGCTCTTCATTAAGCCAATCAGAAGTCATCAGAGGGACTTGTTTACAAAATATGATGTAGCCTCAGGAATAACAATACAAAGTCTGGCCTGTAATCACATCTCTCTGTTGGTACAGAAATCAGCATTTGGATATACAAAAACAGTCTTTACCCAGTGCACAAAAAAGCTCAACCCAACAGGGAGGCAGAGGCAGGCAGATCTCTGAGTTTGAGGCCAGCCTGGTCTATGGAGCAAGTTCCAGGATAGCCAGGGCTACACAGAGAAACCTGTCTTGAAAAAAAATTATCTATTATATAATTTATTGTAGAATGATAAAAATAACAACAGATGATAGATCATACATAGATGATAGGTAGATAGATGGATAAACCTATCTAGTTTACCTACCTAGTTATGATAGGTAAATAGGTAGGTATATGATAAATGATAGAAAAATGATAGCATGATAGAAGATAGGTAGATAGATAAATGTTAGGTGGGTAGATAGATGACAGATGATAGAAAAATGATAGATGACATATAGATACATGACAGAAGACAAAGACAATAGATGATATATGAAAGACAAATGATAGATGAGATGACAGATAAGTGAAAAAAAGAGAAAATAACAATTATATACACATATAGTAGAAAGATATAGTAAGAGCTGACCCTGGCTTTAGGAACAGCTGCTGAGTGCTATAAAAAATACCTTATACAGGAGAAACTTTTTTGTGAGTTTCAGGCTGGCTGAGAACTCTCTGCAGCTAAGGTCCTCTTAAATCTGTGGTCCTCCTGCCTCCTCCATAGTGCTATGATCACAGGTTATGCCACCTACCCAGATATGTGAATGTTTACTTTTTAAAATATGACAATTTGTTTAGCATGGTGGGGTCCACCTTTATCCCAGCACTAAGGAAGCAGAGGCAGGCAGATCTCTGTGAGCTCTATGACACCTAGGGCTACAGAGAAAAAGCCAGTCCTAGATAGATAGATAGATAGATAGATAGATAGATAGATAGATAGATAGATAGATAGATAGACAGATAGACAGACAGATAGATAGACAGACAGATAGATAGACAGACAGATAGATGATAGATACATACACACATACATGACATACATGCACGCACACACAGACATACACACATACATACATAAATAAATGGCGCTGTGGAGGACATGGGCTCTCCCATCATGGCAGTCATGGGTGCTGAAGGTGTACCATCAGCTCATCACAGTATCAGGTAGGAAAAGGCGGAAAGAAGCCAAGCCTTTTTCTTTATTGACAGTTTCCTCAGTGCCAGGCCTGGCCCAAACCTCCACAGTGCATTCCAGCTCCTGCAGTCTGAAGATTCTTACATGGTGGAATGGGAAAACAACCCTCCAGTGCCTGTGTTTGTACAGAATAAATCTAAGCCAGCCAGGTCTGGGGTTATGTCCACACTGTCATCCACTCAGCTGAAAGGGGGGCCTCCAGCCGAGCCTGGGCTTGCTTCCCTGGAACAGACAAAGGGTGTGGGGTGGGGTGGAGTCAGCTAAACAACCGGACAGACAGACAGAAAACAAAGCCTCTTAGATTCTTGAATCTCAGATTCTTCCTGATAGTAAGCTGCTCCCCAATGCATTCCTCAAGGGGTGCAGCTCTGTAGCTACAAAGAGCCATTTCCTACTGGTTGGTTGGTTGGTTAGTTAGTTAGTTAGTTAGTTAGTTAATAAGTGAGTTAGTTAGTTGGTTAGTTAGTAAGTATATATACGGTGTTCTGCCTGCACACCAGAAGAGGGCACCAGATCTCATTATAAATGGTTGTGAGCCACCATGTGGTTTCTGGGAATTGAACTCAGGACCTTTGAAAGAGCAGTCAATGCTCTTAACCTCTGAGCCACCTCTCCAGCCCCACACCATTTCCTTGTTCAAAAACTCTGCCTGGGGCTAAACTGAAGAGTTATGGATTAACAGCTTCTGTGGTGGACATTTCAAAACAACCTAGCATTGACTGTGTTGTGTGGCTATTAGCGGCCAGCCTTATGCAGATCTGTAATGAAAAGGATCAAGCTGAGCAAGGAAAAAGTACAAAATGTACAGGTGGAGAAGGAAAGTGTAAGCAGATTAGAGAAAAGCCTGACTCTCAGTGGAATAAAGGAAGCCGTGACCTCAGAGCAAGACCCCACAAAGCTAAGCTTCCATGTTGTGAAACAGATTAAAGAAAAGTGAAAAGGAATTAAAGAAAAGCCTCGGGTGGGGCATGGTGGCACACACCTTTGATCTCAGCTCTCAGAAGGCAGAGGCTGGCGGATCTCTGAGTGTGAGGACAGCTGGTCTACAAAGTGAGTTCCAGGACAGCCAATCCTAGGCAGCGAAGGAAACCATCAAAACCAGAAAGCTGGTAAGAATGTAATTAAACAAGGGGCCATGTTCCATCTCCAGAAGCACCACAACTTGGCAGCTTCAGCCATGCAGTTCTGGGTTTAGAGTCAAGAACAGAAGAAAGGGGTTATGGGGTCTCCCTCTACAACTAAGGAAAGCCTCTGAGGCCAGGCTTGTTTTCTCCAGGGTGCCCCTTCATGGAGGCCTAGAGAAGCCATTGTGTGAAGCTGTGAAGGTGAAGCCTGGATGGCCTTGGAGACCCCAAGATATTGAAGATGGATGAGCAGTGGGATCCCTGTCAAGGAGAGCTGTAGACCAGGTGTGGAAACAGCCCAAGAGAGAGCATTGTGCTGCGGTCAACAAAGCTGGAAGGAGCTGGAGATCTGAAGAGTGCTTTGACATCAGACATGGAGATGCGGAGTCTGGAGTTTGCCCAGCTGGTTTTCGGTCTTGCCTTGTTCAGTATTTCCTCACTGTGCTCTCTTTCCTCCATTTTGGAATGGTAATGTATATCCTTTGCCACTGTACATTGGAAGTATATGACCTGCTTTTTTTTATTTTGAATTCACAGGGACTTATAATTAAGAGATTGTCATGCGTCTCATGAGAGACTTTGTTGAGACTGTTTATGGGGACTTCTGAAGTTGGACTGAATGCAGCTCTGCATTGTGACATGGCTACAGGCCTGCAGGGGCCGGCTAGTGGAATGTGGTGGTGTGAATAAAAATGGTTTCCATAGGCCCAAAGGGAGTGGCACTGTGAGGAGGGGTGTGGTCTTGCTGAGCCAAGTGTGTCACTAGAGGTGGGCTTTAAGCCAGGCCCACCATTGCTGCCTCTTCCTGCTGCAGGACAATGCAGTTGTAGAACTCCCAGTGGCCTGTCCAGCACCATGTCTGCCCGTGCTCTGCCCTGCTTCCCAACCCGAGAAACTGTGAGCCAGCTCCAAGTAAATGCTTTCCTTTGTAAGAGTCGCCTTGGTGTCTCTTCCGCAATGAGAGTCCTAACTAAGAAAGTCACACAACAAACCAAAGACATGTGAGTATAAGGAAGAGATTTTTAGGGAGAAAGGAGATTAGCAAGGCTCAGAGAGAGGTAAGAGGATGGAGTGAAAGTAATCAGAGTATGGGTATGTGTGCGTGTGTGTGCGCATGCACATGTGTGAAACTGTCAAGGAGCAGATTTAATTAGTGGAAAAGAAGATATTAAGAGTCATTTGGGACTTAAGATTGGAGTCCAACCTACAAAACGTATCTCAAAAATAAAACAACAACAAACTGTCATTTTCGCAAAGAGGGAAAGTGATGTGCTGTAGCAAAGAGGGGAGGTGTGGGCACAGGGGACGCGACTTAGTGGGGGAACAGGGTTCTCTTCTTGGTGGTTTTGATAAATCTCTCATCAGGTGCTTTGTCATCCTGTGTGCTGAGGGCAATGAACATGTAATATCAGAGGCCCCTAAAATAAACCATAACAGACTTAAAAAAAAATTAGGCCCTAAAAGGGCACTTTGTTCTTTTCCTCTGAAGCAAGTCCAAAAGCAACAACAACAAAGACAAAGGCACTGAAGGGTGTCAAGTCTTAATCTGGGTCAGCCTGGACACTGTGTAATTCAATTTAATTTAACTCAACAAACTTTTATTGAGTGTGCGCTGTGAGGAGGGCTTCCTCTGTCTGCTTTTCTGTCTCGTGACCTCATCTCTGAACTTCAGAAGTGAGTTGAGCAGGAGGTGATGGGTATTCAGGCCAGAAGTCAGATTACATTCGACCCTTAACAAGCAAACTCTTTGTGCCCCGAGTAGCTAGCAGCAGACAGAAATGTGATGCTGAGAAAGCAGCTGGAAATACCAGCTCAGGGTCAGTGTCATGACTGCCATTATGTACTTTACTTAAAATTTACGAGTTAATGAATCTGGGGCCCTCGGTGTTGGGAGTGGGGGTTAGCAAGAACTCAAGTGTGTGGGGGGGAGGGAGGGTGTTTAGAAGACAGTTATCTTGGAAGGAGTGAGAAACCTGAGTTGGTAAAATGGTTCCCACAAAAGCATAAGGACCTACATTCTACATAAAAAGCTAGGCATGGCTACACTTATAACTCAAGCTCTGGGACACAGATGAAAAGATCTCTGAGGCTTGCTGGTCAGCTAGTTTAGCCAATCAGAAGGCTCTAGAATCAAGGGAAAGAGTAGCTGAAGAAGCATCCTACGTCAACCTCTGACCCACGCACAAGCACACACACAAACAAATAAGTAAAAATAGACTTTCATGCTTCAGTGGCTTCCTTGCTATTCGTATGCTATCTTCACTTAGCCCTCTGTTCCCCTACGCCAGCAGAGACGTGACAGTTACTACCTAATGCCCATTCAGTCTCTGAAGCACAAAAAGGCAGACAGTATGGCCCTCGTTGAAGGATGGAGGAAGGGTCTAGTCCCGAGACCACATCTCTACAACAAACAGCTGCACAGTGCAGAGATGCAGAGGACCACCAGGAGGGAATACACAGAGCTCCTCCCCAGGGCACCGGCCCCACCATCCACCATCACCAGCTCAAGGCTTACACTGGGCCAGTGTTGGGGGCACTGAGCAACAATCCCAGCACTTATGGGGTGTAGGCAGAAGGAGCGCCATGAAGTCTGGGCTACCTGAGTACCAGGTAAGCCTGAGCCAAAGACTGCAACTGTCTCGAGGAAATAAAAAAAAAAAAGGAAGAATTCATAAAGTGTAAGGAGGGAAGGCACACGTGTGCCCACTAGTCTGCTCCTTTCTAGTGTAAACGGTGAAAGAGAAATTCTGACCCCCCCCATCAGCGCTCTTGACCAACTCCACACAAGGAGCCACAGTCCCTGAGGGATGGACATCCAGTCCCGACAACAGCCTTCCAAAGCGTCTTTCTCGTCCCTTTGTGGTATTAACACCACAAAGAACAGGCTGGGGTCACGGGAGCACGCCATCTGGGCTGTGGACCATGCATGAAACCCTAGGTTCAATCCCAGCTGCACAAACTGATCATGGTACCACACACCTGTCATCCCAGCTTCGGGACAGAGGCAGGAGGATCTGTAATTCAAGGTATCCTCAGCTACAGGGACTGTGTGAGGCCAGCCTGGGCTCCATGGTGAGAACTCTGAAAGCGGCTTTGTTGGTATGGCTAACGAGAGGGTATCTGTAAGCAGTGTGGTGGGAAGTCCTGAGAACTTGAGATTAGCCAGGACTGACAGGAAGTGGAGTCACAGTGTGCCTCATGGGGATGCAGCATTGAAGAGGAACCCCGGGCTCTGTCCCAGAAGGCGTAGGGCTCCAAACAAGAAGCTGAGGCCTGCCATGATCTCACACCCCACAGGTGGCCCTGGTCCTAGCACCCTCTGTCTATGTCTGCATCTTCCAGCATTTTCCTTTACATAGGACTCCACAGCCCAGAAATAAAATGCTCCCAATTTCTTTTCTTTTCTTTTCTTTTCTATTATTATTAATTTTTTGCTTCTTGCCAGAACTAAAATAAAATCTAATCATGAATGAGAGCAAGTGGGAACACCATGAAAGAATCAGACCTTTAATTTTTATTTCTCCACTGACACACAAATCTCAGTTGTCCAGCTCTCACAGCTTGGAGACTTGGACCCTGTACAGGGAGCATAGAAGTCCTAGACTGCCAATGAGAAATGTGTGCTCCTTGCACAAGATCTATTAGAAGGGGGAAAACGGTGTTAAACTGTCTCAAATACCATGAACTCGATTCTGGCTGCCGGGGATCCAGATGTGCCATGGAGATGAGCAGCTACAGATTAATTTATGGGACAAGCACTCCAAGTATTCACACCATGAGGTGCAGGCTCTCAGAGGGATCACCCCATCCTTTCCCATGTCATCTTCCACTTCCATTTCTCTTTGATTGAAACAGCCCCTCACCCTGTAGTCCAGGCTGGCCTGGAACTCACGCAGCCAGGGGTGACTCCAATCCCACGATCCTTCTGCTGCTGGCAATCCAGTTTTGGCGTTACAGGTGTGAGCCACCATCCCGCACCTATAAAATACTTCACTGCTTTAAGCTACCTCTAACTTATTAGTGTTGGTTTTGTCTTATAAGAGGGGGGTTGTTATTTTGGTTTGTTTGGGATTTGGGGGGTTGTTTTCCTTTTTCAGCTAATTCACTTAGGTGTGACTCAAGCAAGTTTCGTAGGTTTATTTGGAGAGTTTTAATTCCAGATCGCAGATAAGAAGTAACAATTGAGGTCACAATCATACTGGCTTTGAGCAAACCTTGCCAGCTATGGTTTGAGAGGGAAAGGTATATCCTGACTGTACCTTGGCCTCGGAGGTCAGAGGGCAATGTGGGCGGCCAGACACGGAGGACCCACAAGCTGAGCTGATGCCTGCCTGGCAGGCACGAGGAGAGGGGTGGCCGTGTGTGAAGGCCGGAGGAAGGGTCCCGGTCCTCTGAACTTCACCCTGAAGTCGCTGTAGTGCCGCTTCTCTGCCACCCTGACACTTGAGTTCCTGGCAGTTGAACCAAGAGGTCATGAGGGCTGGTAGGGAGAAGGCAGAGATAGCCGGCCTCCCTTGGAAGCCAGTTTCTTCTTCCTAACCCCACCCACCTCGCCCTGACAAGAGCCATGCTCTGCCTGTTACTGTGAGGAGCTGCCCCGCCCTTACCTCCTCCACGGCTGGCCGACTTCAATGTCTTGTCTGAAACACCCATCTCTGATCCTCTCTTTTGAAAGGAAATTTTTGTTTTAAATGTTTCCACGTCTGCTTACGGTTTTCCTTTGCAATAATTATAGCAACATGAACATCTATCTGTTTATTCTTCTGGGTTGTATCGAGTTTGGATTACTTATAAAAACATAACTTATAACAACATTACTTATAACAACATAACAACAACATAATACCAACGTTCTAAAGAAAAGCTTTTTAACACACAACTCTGTGGGCTGAATGTCCGAATGACACAGCTCAAGCACTGGTGAGGGGTTGCTTCAGGCGCGATGGGGGTGTGTGTGTCTCTCTCTCCATCTCCTCATAAAGCCACCAGAATGCGATTCCACCATGGAGGATCCACCCAAATGAATTAATTCATCAAATCAAATCACATACCTTGGGCCTGCTTGAAACAATGATGGTCACATCGAGTGTCTGTTCTCTTATTACCAGTGAATTGAGACTTTGGGAATTAAACTCCTACCTTATTGAAGAGTGGACAGACCACATCCATAACTGCCCAGCAGTAGACCATTTCCTCCCGGAGTGAGGCGAAGTGACTGTTATTGGACCCTTGAGACTCAGCCCCCAGGCAAGGCTGTGTTAAGGCAGCAGGGCCCCAAACCAGCTGCGGAATGCAAAGCTCTCTGCTTGCAGATATCAATCCCATCAATAAACTGCCTTTTCCCCTTCTTGCATCCTGCATTCCTTTGGATGGGTTATACATCTAGAAGTCAATAGATATAAGGTTGGGGCAGTGGATCGGGGAGGCTACCGGGGAGATGGCTCAGTGGCTCAGAGCATGCACTGCTTTTCCACAGGATCTGAGTTCAGTTCCCGGCACCCACACTGAGAGATTCACAACCACCCAGGGGGAATCCCACACCCCTGGCCTCCACAAGCACCTTGCACATTGTACATGCATTTGTGTGTTACACACACACACACACACACACACACACACACACACACACGGGGGGGGGCAGGTCATTAGTCTCTGCTCACTCATGGAAGAGTTCACAGCCTGAGATCAGTCTCCAGCACTCCTGTAATAAGAACTGAGTATAATGACAAGCGCATGCAATTCTAGAGAGAAAGAGATGGGGAGATAGCCAGGGCTCACAGACAACCAGCCCAACCCAACTGATAAGCTCAGATTCAATAAGAGACTGGGTCTCAAAAATGTAAGGTGGAGGGCACCTGGAAAAGATGCTTAGCACAGAACAGACCTCTGGCCTCCACAATCGGACACAAACCTCCAAGCTCCCACGCTGTGTTTACTGGGTCTTAATAACTGAGGTCTTCCCGGTGAACAGGGGACTAATTGCAGAAGCGATCCCATGTAATTGACTCGCCGCTGTGAAGATAGGACAGTATTACTTGCATATTATTGTAGAAGCAATTGAGGCGAGAATTGGCCTAGGGGTGAAGATTTTGATGTAGAGGGAGGGGGGCAGGGGAGACAGGTGGACAGAGAAGGGATGGCGCCCAATATTCCTCCTGCGTGATCCCAACAAGGTGTGCCTGCCTAGACCACTCAACCTCGATGAACACCACGCTGCCACACCCCACAGCTGAGCCACCATGAGCCACAGGAAGGGATGAAAGATCTGGGAAGGGCTACGGCAGCACAGTAACCATGATGTCCACTTGTCTCCGCGCCTCTGAGAGGTCAGAACAACATGGCTGATGCTCTCCCCATCAAGCGAGCCTCCAGTCTGTTTCCCAGCATTCCCAGGACATTCCACAGCTCCCTTCCCTTCAGACTGCAGAACCATCTAGCAACTGAGGCCAGCGTTCCCAAGGCCCACGCGGGCTGTGCTGTAAGGATTTTTTTTTTTTTTTTTTTTTTGAGGCCATCAGCTAAGTTGGAATTTGGAGAGTATAAAGAGCTACTTTATGCTCCAGGGTGGCTGTGTTTTCCTAGCTTCTACCTCCCATTCTTGAAGGAGTGAAATAAGGTTTGCTCAAGCGGGTTCTCTGAGGTTGGTCTGTAGCACTTTAACCCTGTGGGGCCAGCGCTGGGGGCTGGAGAGACTGTCAGCAGTGAAGAGCAAAGGTGCTGCCCTGAGGTGGCTCTCTCCCTTGTACAACTGCACTGATGAGCTGGGGAAGGGTCCTCGGGATTATAAGTATGTCACTGGAGAGTCGCCACAACCTTATGGCCAGCATGGACTGCACAGTGAGTTCAAGATCAGCCTGCACTACAGACTGAGCATCTATCTTTAGAGATAGAGAGAGAGAAGGCCCAGCAGTTAGAGAGAGAGAGAGAGAGGGAGCCCAGCAGTTACAACCACATACTGCTCTTGAAGAGGTCCTAAATTTGGTCTGAGTACCCACATCAGCAGC
>REGO01000124.1:1515081-1576087 GCA_010120015.1 Rhombomys opimus
CGAGGCCAGCCTGGTCTACAAAGTGAGTTTCAGGACAGCCAAGGCTACACAAAGAAACACTGTCTCAAAAAAAAAAAAAGGAAACAACAACAACAACAAAACTTAAATAACAAACTTTTTGTTGAGGCAGAACAGGATAGTACAGTCAGTAAAATGCTTGCTTTGCAAGATGACGAGCTGAGTTTAATGCCCAGAACCCTATTTTAAAAAGAAGAAGAACAAGAATAAGAAGACAACCAAATCAGGCATGGCAGCATACACTTGAGATCCCAGCACTGGACCCTGGGCTCCCGGTCAGCCCGCCTGGCCGACTTGGTGATTTCCAGGCCAATGAAAGACGCTGTCTCAAGAAGCAAGGTTGAGAGTACCTAGGAATGACAGTCCCACACACATGCACATACCCCAGTAACTGTTGCTTCCTTAGGCATCCAGATACCACAGTGGCAGGGACTATACACCTTAGTATGTATCATTAAAAGCAAAGTCACTTCAGCCATGGTGGCATGTCTTTAATCCCAGCACTTGGGTGGCAGAAACAGGCAAATCTCTGAGCTCAGGGCCAGACTGATCTACATGGTGAATTCCAAGCCAGAGGGGACTACATAGTGAGACCCTGTCTCAAACAACTCCAAGACCACAGGTCTCTCCTACTGTCACCCCCATGTCTCTGGTCTTCTGTATATACGAATTGCTCCAAAGAAAGGTTGCACAGATCACTCTCTGCCTTCTCCTTTTAGCTGATGCTCTGTTCTTCTGCTTTGTTATATATTCTACAGACATTTTAAGCATAACTAATCTAAACGGGAATCCTGGGTTACCCCTGGGGCTTGCTTCCACCTCCCAGGCAAGGCTTCTTCACAGCAGGCATCCACCAACCTCCAGCTGCTCCAGTGAGGCAGAGATGTCATCCCAAGTCTTACACTTCCTTATGCCCCGCAGCTGCTCAAGAGCATGTCCAATCAAAGCCTTCTCCAAGTAAACCTTACTTAGATATGTTGGAAATCATTGTATCTCCTCAGATAAATCCACCTCCTCAGATAACGCCCTCTTCATCTCATTTCACAGGCTCTCTTCAATCGGACCCATCACTTCTATTGTAACCCTGTACAAGCCATGTTCATACAGCAGTAAAAAAAAAAAAAATGACCTTATCCAAGTATGGCCCTTGTTTGATGCCATCCACTGCATTGTCCTCTACAGATCATTGAGGAGACTCCAAAGCTGCTGTGATCATTCCCCAGTCTCAACTCATACCACCCCTGCCTTGTATCTGTCTCTAGGGGTGCCTGCAGTGTCTGTATGTATGGTGCCCACAATGTCTGTAGGGTATCTGCCATGTCTGTAGGGTGACAGTGCTGTCTGTAGGGTGCCGTGCTGTCTGTAGGGTATGCCTGCCATGTTTGTAGGGTGCCCGGGATGTCTAAAGGGTACCATTGGAGGCCAGAAGATGGCATCAAATCTTGGATCCTGGAGCTGAAGTTACAGGTGACTGTTAGTTACCACTGTGGGTGCTGGGAACCAGGCTGGATCCTCTGGAAGAGCAGCAAGCACTCTTAAGCTGAGCCACCTCTTCAATGGCTTGATTTGCTTTGTTTTTAATGATCCAAGTCCTCTTCCTAAGCCACATAAGGCTTCAGGTGGCTCTCTCCTCTGTCAGAATCATTAAACCCTTGGGCTAAATATCAACATCTTGGTAAATTCCTTTCTGATGTCTACTTAAAGTAGGCCTGTTTGTTTTCTATCTTAAGTCCCTTTCCCTAGTTCCATCACCTAATTATAAAATCTTCTTGTTAACTCTTTCTCCATCACAAAAAATATAAGCTTTAATTTACAGACAAGACAAAGCATGACTATAATGTATGTTGTGATAGTCCTAGAAGCGATCACAAGGGTGGGTATATAAAAGGTATATTAAACACACACACACACACATGTATATATGTATGTATATGTATGCATGTATGCACTCACGTGTGTGTCTGTATGTATATACACGTATGCATGTGCACATATGTGTGTATGTATATGTATGTATACATGTGTATGTAGCTGGGTTAAGGAAACATGCTGCTCTTGCAGAAGACCCAAGTTTGGTTCCCAGTGCCTATGTTGGGTAGCCACTACCTGCAACTCCACCTCCAGGGGACAGGACCCGTTCTCACTGAAAGGGTCATACACATTTGGCCATACACAAGTGCATACACATGCACACACACAACTCGCACATAGATATACGTGTGAGTAAAAATACAACTAAAACCACCTACTGGCAGCAAGTATCAGATAAGCTCATCCCTTGCACATTATATGCACACGTAAGGGAGCGAGGGGAAGTTCGTCAGCTGCATTTAGCTCCACTCACTGCAAGCAAGACAGTGGCAACAGCCATCAGCTCTTTCCCGGTCTGAAGAATCCAGAGAAAACTCACACGTGTCGACACTGCACTCTCTACCTGTGATTCTTGCTCCACAGTCCTCACCCTGGCCTGACTCTTTATCACACAGAGATGAATTCAAAGCCACACCCACCTCCCTAAGGGGAACAACTGATCAGCAAGTGGCAATGGACTCCATGAGAGCAGGAACTAAATAGGTTTTGTGTTTGGGACTGTGTTCTGAGTATTTCTGTTTGGATTTTGTTTGAGACAGAGTCTCATTTAGTCCAGGCTGACACTGAACTTGCTATGTGACTCGGGGACCACGAGCCTCTGATCCTTCCCCCTTCCTCCTGAGAGCTTGCACACAGGCTGCTCTTCCAGAGAGTTTAAAGTTTTCATGCAACTGGCCCCATTTGGAAATATAGACATGTTCACATTCTCTACAAGAGCAGATGACCATCTTCGGACATGGATTTCCAGCCTGTCTGCTTTCTTCTCACAATGCTGTTTTCTTTGGGTACAAAATCTGCTCTCAGTGGTTCTCAGAAGACTTCTCATTACCAGTAAAAAGGAACAAGGTGTGTTTCCCCACGTCCTGTGTGCTGTGAGTTTCTCGGAACTCAGCATCCCTGGGGAATCACCCTCCCCAACTCTTACCCTGTTTTTACTCACTGCACACTGGTTAATTTTCAGTGCTAATTTGACTGGACTACAGCACCTAGCTATTGGGCCAAACATCATTCTATACGTTTCTATGAACTGTTTTTACATTTAAATCACTAGATTCTGAAGAAAGCGGATCACCGTATGCTATGTGGACGTTCGTATCTGTTCTACTGAAGGCTCTGACAGCAAAAGCTGGTTGCTCAGTCAGTGCACGCCATAGAACCTGGCCTTGATCCCTAGGAAAAGCTGTGCTATCACGTGCCACTGTAATCCCAGCACCAGGGAGATAGAGACAAGGCAGATGGGGTCCATTCTCCAGCATAACCAAACCGGTGAGCTCCAGGCCACTGAGTGTCCCTACCTCAAAATAACAGGGAAGATGTTCACTGAGGCAGCTTCTTAGGCAAGAGGGCAGAGGTTGACCTCTGGCCTCACAGACACACTAACACCCATACCAGCATAAACACACACTACTGACCTCCCCAAATAAGAGGGAATTCTGTCAGCAAGCTGCCTTCTGGGTTACAGGGCATCACAAGTTTTTTCTGGGTCTCCAGCCTCATGCTCAAGATGACAGATTGAGAAATTATTAATTCCAGAGAAAGACAGAGAGGCAGCACCTAGTTCCCACTACTGACCTATTTTCAATAGAATTCCCAGTTTTAGGGGTGCCACAGAGGGACGGACTAGGGAGGTGGCTCAATGTTTATGTGTATTCCTGCCCTCATAGCAAGCACACACACACACACACACACACACACAGAGAGAGAGAGAGAAAATGTAGAATCTCCTTCCTGCTCGAAACATTCAGACGAGAAGAGTAACTGCAAATCAGAGATAAGGGAGGGCTCTCTTCTCTGTAGTCCGATCATCTCTATAACCTCAAGATTCACCCAGACTCCCTGTACTCCAGCTCAGCGCTCAGGTGGTGTGACTGCCACTGCCTGGGGATGCAATCCCAAGGCTGCACGGGGATGCAAACCTCTAAAGAAAGAACTGCATGGCCATGCCAGCCTCTGCTCTCTGCCCCTCCGCTCACCAGGCTCATTGCCAAGGGTCAAGAACTGTTTGTTGAGCTTCCTCACTTGTTTGTGCACTGCGTCTTTCTCTGATACTCCAAAGGCCCTCTGTAAGCAGGTACCCCAGGAGAGCAAGCTGCTGATCTGCCATTCATCCCCCAAAAGGCTCTGAGTGACATGCCTGAGCTCAGCACTGTGCTTTGTCACATGGTGAAAGTCTGCAGATTGCGAGAAGTACTGGGTTTGGGTGGCTTCCTGAAAGATACACTGTAGCCAAAAATATTCACATAATACTCATGGAGGACTCTCCAGTCGCAAAGGCAGGCCTTTGCTCTGTAACACAATCTTTGATGGCCCTGAAGAATGTGATTGCTCAAGTTCACAAAAGAGGGCTGAGTTTACTTTGTTTCAGCAACAGATTAGAGTTTCAAAGAAATGCTGGCAATGTAGGTCACCACTTTTTCTTTTTCAACGAGCTTTGAAGCCTTGCTGAAATCTTATCAGTGTGTCAAGATTTAAAAACTCCCACCTGTACCTTGCTCTTCCTGGAACTCTCTCGAGCAGCTGCTGTTTCTCCTTTGTTGATTCCCTGCATGCACACTAGGCTCTGGCTATCAGCTCTGCCAGCCCTTGCCTCATCCTTACTGCCTATCTGGTGGGCAGATTCAAAGCAAACATGAATTCCCAGGGATCCTTTCTAGATATATTATGTGATTAAATTGTACTGGCTCACCTGCACTTGCTTCTCGGACCCTTCGTTTTTCCAGCCCTAATCGTCCCAGAGGGAAGGCTCACTCACTGGGCTCTTTTAAAAGGCACACAAACCTTGACATTGAGACCATTGAACACCACAAATGTGATTGTAAAGAGAACTCAGCAGAATGAAAATACCAAACTCTCACATTTGTCAACAGGAGGCGTCTGTGTGACGAACCCTCTTCAGGCAGGGCTGTATTCTTGTTTCTCTATTCTGGAAACCACTGCACATGAGAAGTTGTACAAAAGTCAAAAGCAGCCAAAGGTAAGTTCTACAAACTCCTAGTCTTCCGACACTGCCTTCTTTTGACCATCATGACTTTGTCCCTAGTGGATGGTTTCTCTGTAAACCAGCTAACCAAGCCCAGCTCCTATGACAACAAGCGGTCCAAGCAGGGTGGCCCGTTCCCAGATGACCACGGAGTGTGCTCTCACAGGTAACTTCAGGTGCTCTTTGGAAGGAATGGAGCTAGTCCTAATGTCTCAGATGGCATTCCCTCCAAGCTTCAGACCAGCCTGTATGTCACATCAGCATAACACCGCACCAACAGCCAAAAAGCAATGACGCTGACCTGATAGGAGGTGGACAGCAGGGCTGTTGACGGAGAACCCAAGGCATGCTTCTGACCCAGCTCCTTATGTACATATATTTTCAACAGCAAGCACGATGTGGAATTTACATCTCACCCCACATGGCAAGACTTCCCTCTTACCCTCCTGGAGAGCTGGGGCAAAACTTTTTATCAAATGCCACCCAAGAAGAACTTCCCACAGAAGTGTGATTTCTCCCAGCCCCATGTCACAATTATTTCATGTGCTGAGCCCAATATGTCTTTGAATTTCTGATCACCTCTACCCTTGATTTCACATGGAATTCTATTAATTCTGTTTTCATAGGGATGAAGTCATCCAGGGTGGAAACTATGACCTAACTGAGAGGGTTGGAGCAGCGCTGTGTCTCCGCCCAGGCTCTGGTACCCAGGGAAGCATGAATGAAACTCCTCCGAAGGCTTCGATCTCTTTTTATGAAAATGGAATTCTGTGTTTCCTCTGCCCAGCAGCGTTCTCTGTCCATGTGGAAAGAAGCCTGTTTGCTTTGAGAAGCATGCCCTGGTATCAGGGCAGATGAAATCAAGTGCACGCTGAGTGGTGTTTCTATTGTTGATGTGAATCATCCATCCATCACAAGAAGCCGAGATTGAAATTATGGGCTCTAGATCTGTGGTGAGTGGCTTAATAATAAGGTGCAGGGACTGGCAGACTGCAGTGTCCACTCGTGGGCTGCCTTGTGCAGAGCATGATCCTTGAGAACATTTGAGCCTTCCCATCCAGGTACATCTTATGGCACTCATCCCACTCATGAGTCCTGTGTGACGACAGGGCCTTATGCTGAAAGTTTCCACATACCTTATCTGTGTGCACCCACCTTCTCTCCCATTTCTGCCCACAAACTCTGCATCCTTTGTGAAATGTGTAATAATCCCTGATGCCACGACACAGAGCACATGATGCCGGCTTACAACGGAGCCTTTCATCAGTGTCTAGCACGTAGCAGGCGTCTAACATGTGACTGCCATCTTCGGGAAAAACTGCAAAGGTTTTCTTTATTGTTTGAGAATTTTAGACTCTGATATCTTGTGTTTCAATCAATCCCACCCCCCATCCAGTACCGTTTACCACTCCAGACGGAGTGCGACCTGAGAGAAGAGAGCCTGAAAATGAGGTAGACTAAAGTCTCATGCAATAGCCAACTTTATTCGGAGCATCGGACAGCTTGTACTCTTAAGGTTAAGAAAGGTCACTTGAGTAAAGTTCTCAAGAGTTCAAGCCATGTAGAATCACAAGGAGAAGTGGCAAATGCCAAAATACGCGTTTCCGTGGAGGGCTGTAAAGTATAATAGCCCACAGCAAGGGATCATCTGAAGTAAACTCACTCCAACCCAATACACCTGGGTGGGGCATGAAAGCACATTCCAAGAACAAATGACTCTTGTCTTGTTTTCTTAGAATTCTCTCACAAGCACTCAGAATTTCCTCTCAGGACTCCATTCCTGGACCGTGCTCCAACACAGGACAATTGCACAGGTTAGCAGACTTGGCTACGCTCACTGTTTCCAGTATTACAAGGCACCCTCATGTGTCAGCTTCATGGTATCCCGAGACCTTGAACTCTCAAGTTAGGGATGTGCAGAGTCAGAAGGTTGGTCCTGGTCAGAGCTCAGAGAACTCTTCTTCCTCCTCCAAAGCCTCACCCCAGAGTGCTAAGAACATAGCTGCTCCCAACTTAGGCTTTGGGACCTGAAAAGATAGTCTAGCACGTAAAAGCACTTATGGCTCTTTCAGAGGACCTGGGCTCAATTTCCAGCAACCACATGTTGGCTCACAAACATGGAGAACTTTAGTTCTAGGAGATATGGTGACCTCTCTGACCCCCAAGGACACTGCACACATGTGGTACACATACATACATTCAATCAAAATACCCATACAAAGGAAGAAGAAGAAGAAAAGAAAAGAAAGAAAGAACAAGAAGAACAGGAACAAGAACAGGAACAGGAACAGGAACAGGAGGAAGAAGAAGAAGAAAAGTGAGGCTTTGGGGAAGTCCAGAGAACTGCTGGAAAAATATCTTTCAGAGATTTATTTCATGCTTACCTCTGTGTGTGAGCCTGCATGGTGGGTAGATTTGTGTGTGAGTGCTGGTTATGTCAGGGACCAGAGTATCGGATCTCCTGGAGCTGAAGTCACAGGCATTTGTGAGTTGCCCAGTGTGGGTGCTGAGAACTGGACTAGGGTCCTCTGGAAGAACAGGATAATGCTCAAGCACTGAGCCATTTCTCTAGCCCCAGAAAAACTGTTTTTATACCTCACCTGAATTTCCCATTTTAGTGCTTTGTGGAGGGAGATGGTTATCAGGTTACACAGCAGATGCTCAAGACCCAGATCAGATAATCATCTTCCTGTCACAAGCAGGGAATAAAGGTTATTCAGGAGAAACAGTGGATTTTTTTTTCAGTTAAGAATCAATACCAGACTTATTTCACTTTATAGTGAAAGGGAAATCTTAGAACTCACCCACAGCTTTTCCACTGCTATGTAATGGCTAGTGCTTATGTTAGCAAAGTGATCTCCAGATCACTGGGTGGGGTGGATCACTAGGCCTCCAGGAAACTGGCAAGGGGTTATTGAGATGGAACGTGTTCAACCCCAGAAGTATTGAAATCTCATTCCAAGAACAGAAGGTACTAGACAAAGCCCTCTCCTGTTTCCGTACCTGCCTCAGGAGCATGTGACACAAACCCCAGGGCCTACAGGTAGTCAGTCCCAGGAGCCTGTTATCTTTCCCCATGTAAATAGAGCTTTGCTGGTGTCCTAAGTCCCAGCCAACGAGACACGTTTATCCTCAAAGCCCCTCCCCACTGCCCAAGATTTGGAAGTCTCTGTTTCACATGAAATAAAGCTAAGCACTAAAAAAATGGGATACAGAGCTAAACAGAGAATTCTCAATAGAGGAACATCGAATGGCAGAGAAACACTTAAAAAAAATGCTCAACATCCTTATCTATCAGGGAAATGCAAATCAAAACAACCCTGAGATTTCACCTTACACCCATCAGAATGGCTAAATTAAAAAATTCGAGTAACAACACAGGCTGGAGAGGATGTGGAGAAAGAGGAATCCTACTCCAATGCTGGTAGGGATATAAACTTGTACAACCACTTTGGAATCAATCTGGTGCTTTCTCAGACAATTAGAAATAGCGCTACCTCAAGATCCAGCTATACCACTCCTAGGCATATATCCAAAAGATGCTCAAGTATACAACAAGGACATTTGCTCAGCCATGTTCATAGCAGCTTTATTTGTAATAAGCCAGAATCTGGAAACAACCCAGATGTCCCTCAGTTGAGGAATGGATACAGAAATTGTGGTACATTTACACAATGGAATACTACTCAGCAATTAAAAACAAGAAAATCATGACATTTGCATGCAAATAGTGGGATCTAGAGAAGATCATCCTGAGTGAGGTATCACAGAAGCAGAAAGACACATATGGTATATGCTCACTTATAAGTGGATATTAGACATATAATATAGGATAATCATACTAAAATCTGTACACCTAAGGAAGCAAATCAAGAAGGAGGACCCAGGTAAGATACTAAATCTTCAGTCAGAAAGGCAAATGGACAGACAGCAGAAGAGGGAGAAAATAGGGAACAGGACAGAAACCTACCACAGAGGGCCTCTGAAACACCTACCCAGCAGGGTAATTGAGGCAGATGCTGAGACTCATAGCCAAACTTTGGGCAGAGTGCAGGGAATCTTATGAAAGAAGGGAGAGATAGAAAGACATGGAGAGGACAGGAGCTCCACAAGGAGAGACACAGAACCCATAAAAATCTGGGCCCAGGGGTCTTTTGTGAGACTGATACTCCAAACAAGGACCATTCATGGAGATAACCTAGAACCCCTGCTCAGATGTAGCCCATGGCAGCTCAGTGTCCATGTGGGTTCCCCAGTAAGAGGAACAGTGACTCTCTCTGACATGAACTCAGTGGCTGGCTCTTTGATCACCTCTCCCTGAGGGGGGAACATCCTTGCCAGGCCACAGAAGTAGACAATGAAGCCAGTTCTGATGAGACCTGATAGACTAGGGTCAGATGAAGGGGATGACCTCCCGTATCAGTGGACTTGGGGAGGGGCATGGAGGAGATGAGGGAGAGA
Organism: Rhombomys opimus; assembly: GCA_010120015.1. Classification (NCBI taxonomy): domain Eukaryota; kingdom Metazoa; phylum Chordata; class Mammalia; order Rodentia; family Muridae; genus Rhombomys; species Rhombomys opimus. The sequence goes on from REGO01000124.1 coordinate 1,524,632, forward strand.
GGGTGTGATTGGGACAGGGTGGGGAAGGGGCTAGAACTGGGATACAAAGTGAATAAACTGTAATTAATAAAAATTAAATACAAATTAAAAAAAGAAAGCTGAGCACTATCTACTTTCCCGAAGCACATCTGAGACTGGCCTGTATTCTGAGCTGTGGTACTGAGGAAAGGAGAGCCTTCCTTCTCCCTGAAAGATTCATGGCTGGATGCCTGGACTCCACTGCCAGCCAGGAATCATCAACTCTGCAGCGTCAGACTGGACTCCCCACTGCCACAGCACAGCTAAAAGAACAGTAATGCTTATTTCTGAGAAAATATCCTTTTCCCGAACTCGTGGCTGGACCAGAGGCCTTGTGACACAGCTCTCCTTCTGAGCTCACTTGGGATGCCATGCTTCATTGTTCTCTGCCAGACAGAAGGCACTGAGACCTTCCGGCAGAGAGCCGATGGCACTGGGACCTTCCAGCAGAGGGGCATGCACTTGTGCTTTGGTGCCCTTCTGGATTTCCCAGGAACACAGAAGCACAGCCCAATTCAAAACTGGAGTGTGCCTACTCTTTACAAATGTTTTTAATTGGGGGGGGTGGGGAGTGCACACCTTTTATCCCTGCACTTGGGAGGCAGAGGCAGACAGATCTCTGTAAGTTTCAGGGCAGCCTAGTCTACATAGCAAGTTCCAGGACAGTCAGAGATACACAGAGATACCCTGTCTCAAAACAAACAAACAAAAAACAACAGCAGAAGTATTTTTAATTGAAAAAAATTATACAATATATTTTCATCATATTCCCCTCCTCCACTTCCTTCCAGATCCTCCCTGTCTCCCTACCCACCCAACTTTCTGCTCTATCTATTTATCTATATATAACAAAAAAAGATGAATATATTTTAAAAACCACAAACAGAAATGAAAATAAAAAAGCAAAAGATCAAAAGACGAAACAAAGCAAAATGACACAAAAACATCTGCCACTGAGTTCATTTGTTAGCCACATGCTGGGGTGTGTGTGCGTGTGCGTGTGCGTGTGCGTGTGTGTGTGTGTGTGTGTGTGCGTGTGTGTGTGCACTCGGAGATGAGGGGGGCTCACGTGCGCCATGGCAGGCACACGGAAGTCAAAGGCCGACTTTTGAGTCAGTTCTTCTACCGTGCAGTTCCTGGGATGAAGCTCAGGCTGTCGGCCTTAGCAGCTAGCGCCCTGACCTGTGGCTGCTTTTTATGCCGTTCTCAGTCCTTGTGCTAATGTGGCTTGGAAAGAGAGAGAAGGTGTAAGTCCTAATAGTTCATTCAATGGGTCTCAGCGCTTTGCTGAATTTGAGAGTGCCCCGTCACTCACTGAGTCGACATTGTTCGGGGAGCCAAGGTTCCCCGAAGAGCGGAAGCACCTGAGCTTTTGCCACAAACAGGTCCCTGAGCCCCAGACAGACTCTATAATCAGAATTCCTAAGGGACAGGTTGGTCTCTCAGCCTCGGGCACTCAGACAACTCTTTTCCCCGGGGTGTTTTAAACAAGAGACAGAATTAACTTAAGTTCAGGCTTACCCAATGTAAGAGCTTCCCATCTACTCCATGAATGATTCATCCACTGGAGAAGAATGGCCAGAGAGTTGCAAGTGGGTTAAGACCAGATGATGCAGGTACACACTGCAACACCCAGAGGCCAAGGCTGGGAGGGGGTGAGTCTGGGCACAAGAGATCTTGTCTCTAAAAACTAAAACAAAGCAAAACAACTGACATCTTAGAGTCCTGAAGAGTTCCCTAACTGTGCTGCCAGCCACCAGATTAGAGGCCGCCATCAGTCTGAGCATCAGGAGAGCTGGTCTGCTTTTCTCATATGTGCAAATGTAAGCTTTGGACCTGTCCACAAATCTCCTTCTGAAGCCACTCAAACAGGAAAAAGCTACCAGAGAGGGCAGCCCGAGTGGGAGGCTGGAGTGCGCCAACCTCACTGTGCAAACCCTCACTGTGTAATTTTTCTTGGTGCCTACCACACTTGGAGAAAACTCCCAAGGCCACAGCCCTCCTGATGGTCACTGGCCAAAGCTTCACATATTCACCTTCTGAAAACTCCTACATGGCGGGTGTGTGCGGAAGGAGGGGGTGACAGGTGGCCTCTCTCAACAAACTACGCACAGAGTTGTTTCCAAGGAAAGTGAACTCTTGAGGGGATTCTGGTAAATTCAAACAGGACAACTGCTAAAGTGAGGAAAGGTCAGAAGGGTATACTCAGAGACGTGCTCCAGGATCCTGAATGCACAGCCAACTCGCCGGTCACGGGGCAGTGTGGACGACCCACCAGCCACTGGACAGTGAGGTCACAGGGCAGTGAGGATGACCCACCAGTCACAGAACAGGGTGGAAGAGCCTTCAGTCACAGGGCAGTGAGACTGACCTGTCAGTCCCTGGGCAGTGTGATTTTTGTAGATGGTGACACTTTAGGGGACCTTTCCTTCAAAGCTTAGGGTCTCGGGAGCACAGGATGAAGAGAAAACTACTTAGCCTGGTACAGGAGCAGCACTGGGGAGGCAGCTGTGTCCTTCCTCTTTGCCTTAGTTCAGTCTGAACCTGTCCTAATGGCTCCAAGACTGGAGCTTCCACAGCAAGGGCTGTTGGGTGGGGTTGTGGGGTGGTGGAAAGAAAGAGCTGTTCTTCCCAGCCCTTTGTTCATGTGATCACTGTAGCTGGAATTCCTGGCCAGCCCCTGTCTTTAGGAATGAGCTTAAGGAGCATCTTCTCCAAGAAGCTGTGTTTTCACCCTCTCCATGTGGCCACCGAATCCATCAATGCCAAGACAACATCCAACCTCTACAATATAAGCTGCTAGCACCAGAAAGATAGCCCAGTCAGTGAAAGGCTTGCAAGTGTGAGGACCTGGAATATGTCTTAGCTTGGGTGACCCAAACTAAGCGGGGGAGGATAGGCTTTATTTCACTTTTGCTTCCACATCACTGTTCACCATCAAAGAAGTCAGGGCAGGAGCTCAAGCAGGGCAGGAACCTGAAGGCAGAAGCTGATGCAGAGGCCATGGAGGGATGCTTGCTCCCTGTGGCTTGCTCAGTTTGCCTTCTTCTAAAATCCAAGACTACCAGGGGAGTGGTGGCTCCACCCACAAAGGGCTGGGCTGTTCCACAGCAACCATTACTTGCCCACAGCCTGATCTTCCGGAAGCATTTCCTCGGTTGAGGTTCTTTCTTCTCTATAACTCTAGCTTACATCATCATCACAATTATCCAGGACAGATGCTATACTCAGGCACACATTTTTAAAAGCCAGCGAAGATGGCGCACACTGTAATCCCAGCACCAGGGCAGGCAGATCTCTGGTGCTCACTGGCTGGCCAGCGCAGCAGACTTGGCAAGCTGCAGACCAGTGAGGGACCCTGTCTCCAAAACACAAAACATGATTGATTTTTAAAATGTAAGCTATAATGCTAACCGTGGGAGGGGAAACATCCTGACCCCCTTGTCCCCAGTGGAGACCAGCCTATGGAGCTGGTCAAAACAGCGACCATCAGACCTGAGGGTATTTACAAGTAGTGACAGTCAGGAGACCCGGGAACATCCACAAACTCTGCTTTCCCTTCAGAAATGACCATACACGTTTTTCACTAGATCGTTAGAGAGAAGGCTGGCAGTGCCAAATAAATAAATAAATAAAAAGAGTAGAACCCTGCTCCATGTGACGCTGATGGAGTATGTTTGGTGTGCAGTGAGATTGCATGTGTACCTGTCCCGTGTACACTTAAAAAATACCAACAGCAGCAAAATTAGCTGCATGTTTCAGAGGAAGGTGCTTGGTAACCATGGTGTCTGTGATGCAAAACCCCACAGGGCAATGCCCAGTGCCCTGTGAATGGGGCCTTTGTTCTCTGCTCTTGTTTTGGTAGGAAATGGTTGCTATTTAGGTCTCCGAGAGGGAATATAAATTATGCTCACCTAATCAAACAGACCAGTAAATACAGCAGTTAATCTGACAACTTCAGATTCCTGAGCTGCATTATGAGACACAGTTTAACGCCAGAAATCCTTGAAAGCCTGTGCTCGTCGGAAGCCTTTGGTTACTGAGAGCTTTGTTGCTTTTCATTTCATTTCGTCTTATTAATTACCCAGATGCCCGGTTCTCAATCACAGTTCAACATGGAGATTTCGTGGTGGCAGAAAAAGAGAAAGATGGCCTTGGAGAACTCAGCATTACACCTAAGAGTAGATGAATCAGACATGTCACTTGGCCGTCACAGAGAGGTAGGAGAGCCTGGGGTGCTGGTAGGAAAACAGAAGCCCACCTCATCAAGTCTGCTCGCTCAGAACTACAAGGGCGTGTCTACCGTGCCCGCCATTCCGCTCCCAGCCCTGTGGCTGTGAATGGAAAAGCTAACCCTGTTTATCCAGTTATGAACAGGCTTACAATCCATCCTCCTTGAGAATCCATCCTCTACTGCAGGGACAAAAGTTCTGAAACGTGGAATAAGAAAAAAATAATAACTGAACTCAACTTGCTCAGAAATGCAACAGAATGACATTTTAAAGCCCAGTCTCCCAAAATGTGTTTATTTAGTCCTTGTGAATAAATAGCCAGTGTTTGCTAACAATTGCAAGACTCTCTTAAAACTTGTGTCCTTGGAGTGTTTTTAGGGAGCAGGATCTAATGTACACACAGCAAGTACTAAAAGCATTGTCTGAACTATCCCTGCTCTTTCGAAGAGGGAGAAAATAAAAAGCTGTTTCTGGTTTTTAAAGGAGCCATTGTCACTTCTGGTTGAATGTTTATTTTACTGTCTCCTGGGCGGTGGAGAGCAATTCACCTATAAAGCCTGATTGCAGCTCGCTGGGACAATCTGAATACGCTAATCAATGCTAGTTAAACTAGGAATAAATAAACTTTTATGGCACCAGGGTTCCTACCCTCTGTGGAAATTATTGTTAATTTATTGAATCAATAATCTCAAAACAATAAATTATGATGTCCTTTGTTTTACTAAGCCCTTCTCACAGTGTGTTAAAAAGCGATGGCTTGGTAAATATCACCACACGCTAGAAGGAGGTTCTGAAGCCAAGTCTTTGTAAGCGGTCCATTAAGAGAAAGGCTGGACAATAAAACTGCAAAGTGTGTTGGGGAGGGGTGGGCTTGAACATGGGCAGACACTAGCAAAACAGGAACGGCCATGCTGCCTTTACTGCCTAAAGTGGCAAGGACCCTGGATTCTCTCCCCAGTAATGCTGTCACCACTTATGACAATTTGGTTTTATATGTCAGTTGTTTGAGAATTACTATTCATGTGGGGGGGGAGGGATAGATAGAAAGAGAGAGACATGATGTGCGTGTTGTATATGTACTTGTGTGCCTGTGTGCATCTACAGGTGCAGGCACAAATACATGTATGTGAACATGTATGTTGAAGCCAGAGGTTAACGCCAAATGTTCTATATTGAACTGTTTTATTTACTATTGTTATTGGATGTGCATGATTTGTGTGTGAGTCAGTTCTCCCCTTCCACCTTCATATGTTATTGTATGTGCTTGACGTGTGCATTCCAGTTCTCTCCTTCCACCTTCATGTGGCTTCCAGGGATCAAACTCTGGTTGCCTGGCTTTCTTCGCCAGGCCCTCTGGGTGTCCCTGTTACCTTATTTTGGGGCCAGGGTCTCACTCTGAACCTGCCCACTAGTTCTGCTAGGCTGCCGACCTCTGCCTCCCAGCACTGCTTACAGACACAATGCCCTGCTTTGTGTGGGGGTGCTGGGAGCCCACACTCAGGTCCTCGTGCTTGCAAGACAAACACCTGACCAACTGAACATCTCCCCAGCCCCCAAATGATTACTTATTGAGGACATACTTATCACAAAGCAGGATGAGACACTTTTATCTTGCAGGCTTCGGCTTCACCGGCTAGAAGGCCATCCTCGTGATTTTTCTCGGAGCCACAGTCTCATTTTTAATCTCTTCCCCACCAAAGTCCTTGGGGAAGATGATGCTCATGGTGGATGTTGAACCTGCTAATCTCCTGACTTACCGGGGCTGGATAAAGGAGTTAGAGCAGTGCCTGGCCCCATGGTTGAGGCTAAGCAAATCATAACAGCACTCTCTGGCCCTTCTGGGGCCATCAGGCTGTTGCCTCTCCACCACGCACAAGTTTAACAGGTCACGAGAATTGTACCCTGGAAATCTTAAGCAGTTTTCTCATTATGTTTTTACCTTTCATGGCTATCAAAGTATCTTTTGGGTACCTATTCATCCTGCTACAAAATTGTACCCAAATGCAAGCTCCCCAGCTCTAAGAAAAATATAATATAATGGGGAAAAGCACACATATGGGGTAATATCTGCAGATTAGACATTACTGTGGAAGCGGTGTCCCAGAAGCCCCTAATACCCAACGCTTTCTGTAGATTAAGCTGCTCTAACGGCCCTGCTGCTCCTATCTGCAATTATCCACGCGCTTACAGAGGCCTGAAAGCCGGCGTGAGGGATCTTCCAGGCCCAGATCTGCATACCTTAATTACGGAACAAATTCGGGACACGGTTTGTTCCAACGCTTTTAAAGGCCTTCCCTAGATTATAAGAACACGTCTAATTCAGGATTGTTTTCTCCTGTGCTTGGAGGCTCACAGACTTGAATGCAGGCTGCCGCAATGGCTCCCGGGAGAGCCCGGTTACACCACAGTCTGCTGGGGGCCTTGAGAGTTTTGTTACAGACTGACCTAAAACCAGAATTATTGGTCCCCGGAGCTGGGCTTGTGGCAGAAGCACAGCCTCTGGGAGCCCCAGCTCTGACGAGGCCACTATAGTGATTTAGCAGCGGGGAACTGAAAACCAGCGATTTGTGGAATGCCCATCAGTCTCGGGCCAGAGTGCCTTAAAGAACTGCAGTGGGTTCTGTAAGACCACCTTGGCATTCCAGAGAGCTCAGTGGACATCCCTGAACCAAATGAGGGAAAGGGGGACCCACCTGTATGGACCACCCATGCCAGCCACAGCTGACGCTAAGGTTATCAAATCCCCCTGGGTCCCGGCCTTGGCAGAGGTCTTAATCTGATCCAGTTGTAAGAGATTGTCCCAAGCAAGAAGCTATTGCTTTCCTGAGGAGGCCATGGCTGAGCTGAGAATCTATCAGGGTCCTGGTGCACTCCCGTGACAGGGTTAGTGCCCTCATAGCTGCAGAAAACCCAGGCATCATCTTTACACACCTGCTACGTCAGACCGGTTAGCATTCTGGGAAGTCAGTAGTGTCTATTGTAGCAAACATCAAAAGGGTAGTGTCCACATGAAGGCAGCCATAGGACTGCTCTTGATAATCATGGCGCTTGTTTTGGTGAAGTACCCAGTCAGCTTCAAGAACAAAGGATGGAGAGCCAGACTGGAGTAGGGACTTACCTGAGGAAACAGGTGATGGAGGCAGAAGGTGACAGATGTCACAAACAGGCTTCCGTGGCTCCAGCGCCCATCCTTCTGTCCTGTAGAACAAGTGGGCAGACTCTCCCGGAGTTAATCCCTTCAGTCTCTATGACTTCGAGGCCTCAGTTAACTTCTTCTTCACCCAGAGAGCTTAATCAACATCTTTCTCCCGTGTATAGTCCACACCTGACGTTCTCATAGGAAAAGGATTCGCGCTGAGCACAGTGGCCGCACCAGCCAGAGTCTCTAAGGGAGTTGAGCCCACAGAACGCAGTTAAAGGGAATTTACTTGGCAGCCTTACATTGTTGACTGGGTCCAACGATGGCTGTCTTCATCCCTGTAAGGCTACGAACCCGACAGCTCTGCCGTCCACAAACAGGAGGGCCTAGCCAGCCAAAGCTGAGGCTGAAGGTTTTCCCAGGAGCCACTGCTCTTCAGTCAGAGGCCGGAAGCAGCTGGGTTCTGCTGTCAGCAAAGGAATGTGGCAACAGAGGCAGAAGTAGCTACAGAGTGAAGAAACTCAGGAGGACACTGAAGAACAAGGTAAAAGCAAGGCTTTTGTTTCCAGCTACCCAGAAGCTGCTGCCCAGGTTTAGGGAGGGTCTACCCACTTCAAATCACCTTTAAAGGTGTAGCCAGAATCTGAGCTTTGAGCTAATGACAGATTCAGTCAAGTGGATAGTCAAGAGCAACCTTCACAGTGGCTTACACCTGTTATTCCAGCACGGGGAAGGCTGAGGCAGGAGAATTGCCATGAGTTCAAGGCTAGCCTGGGTTACATAGCATGCACCAAGTTAGTCAGAGCTATAAGACAAGAACAAGCGCACACAATCAGTGCCTCCTAAGATCAGCTGTGGGCGCCCACGTGCCTGTGAAACCATTCATGTAAGGGAAGGTCGACTCTGACTTCACATCAGCCTGTTGAGACCCAGCAGATCTTAACTGCGTTTTCACAGCACTGTCCTGCGGTGTGTCCAGGATTCCCCTTCCTAAGCTCCTTAGAATGAATTCTTTCCTACGATAGATAAGAGACTCGTGTAACCTTTAAAAATGGGAGAAGGGGCTGGAGAGATGGCTCCGCCATTAAGAGCACTTTCTGCTCTTCCAGAAGAGCTGGATGAAGTTCACAGCACCCACATGAGGAGGCTCACAGCCGCCAGTAACACCAGTCCCAGGGCATCTGACACTGCTCTCTGGCCGTTCACAATCATCTGTAGTTGTGTGCACATCCCCACACACAGAGACACACAGTTAAAGATAAAAATAAATCTTAAAGAGACATATACATGGGAGAGGAGGCTAACAATATTACACAGATAGGTATGCAAAAGCAGAGATGGTTGAGCATCTCCCCTAAGGTCCTCCTCATTGTTTAGCTTCTTTAGGAGTATGGATTTTAGTTTGTTTATCCTATATTATATGTCTAATATCCACTTAGGAGTGAGTATATACCATGGATGTGTCTTTCTGCTCCTGGGATTCCTCACACAAGATGATCTTTTCTAGATCCCACCATTTGCCTGCAAATTTCATGATTTCCTTGTTTTTAATAGCTGGGTCATATTCCATTGTGTAAATGTACCACAATTTCTGTATCCACTCCTTCTCTGAGAGACATCTATGTTGTTTCCAGCTTCTGGCTATTACAAATAAAGCTGCTACAAACATGGTTGAGGAAATGTCCTTGTTCTATAGTTGAGCATCGTTTGGGTATATGCCTAGAGGTGGTATAGCTGGATCTTGAGGTAGCACTATTCCTAATTTGCTGAGAAAGTGCCAGATTGATTTCCAAAGCTCAATCCTCATTCAGAAGGACAAATGCAATAGACAATGGAAGCAGGAGAAGACAGGGAAGAGGTCAGGAGCCTATCACAAAGGGCCTCTAAAAGACTCTGCTGATCAAGGTTTTAAAGCAGAAGCTGAGATTCATAGCCAAACTTTGGGCAGAGTACAGGGAATCTTATGAAAGAAAGGGGCCCTGAAGAGACTGATACCCCAACCAAGGACAATGCATGGAGATAACCTAAAACCCCAGCTCAGATGTCACTCAGTCTCCAAGTGAGGTCCCTGGCAAGGGGAGCAAGGACTCTCTCTGGCATGAACTCAGTGGCAGGCTCTCTGATCACCTCCCCCTGTGGGGTGCAGCCTTGCCAGGCCACAGAGGAAGAAGATGCAACAATCTTGATGAGGCCTGATAGGCTAGGTTCACATAGAAGTGGAGGAGGACCTCCCTTATCAGGGGACTAGGAGAGGGACATAGAAGGAGAAGAGGGAGGGAGAGCGAGATTGGGAGGGGACGAGGGAGGGGACCACAGCCAAGATACAAATTGAATAAATTGTAATAAATGATAATAATTAAAAAGAATCTGAGATGGAGGCATGTGGTGAGTTCCTGCCACAGAAACCAGAGCTCAGCATTCAGACCCCCCTTGGGACTGAGGCTCCTGTTCTGTTGCCCATCTCCATGGCGAGCTTTGGTTACCCTTGCGTATTGATAGAGACCTTCTGCACCAGTCATTATGAGCCACAGTAACTGCCGAGGTTACACACCTTCCAGAAAGCACCCATTTTCCAGGGCACATCTGTGCCCCTTGCCTCACTTAGACTTGACATCCTGGGCCTGCTGGGGAACTCCCACTGTAGTTCAGCCTGCCCCTTGCTGACTCCTCCCTCCCCTTCTTGCAGCTCAGCATCCAGAGAAGCATCTACAGTGGGAGACATTTCCTGAGGAAGGGCCTCAGAGCGGGCATCACGTTGAACCAAGGAGCCTATTGTACTCGGGGGCAATTTAGCAAACCAGTGGGTTTACCGGGGTTGCTTACAAAGTGGAGAGGGGGATAACAGGGGTGTGGGCGAGGCTTGAAGGCAGCTCAACAGGGTGGGCTGTCCCCCTCCTTCGTAGTCCTCTGTAGCTCTATGGATTAGAAGCATCAGAGAGAGAGAGCATCCGCAGCTAGAGAGATGGATCAGCAGTTAAGGGCACCAGCTGCTCTTGTAGAGGATCAAGGTTTGGTCCCAGCAGCCACATGGAGGCTCACAACTGCCCATAACTCCAGTTCCTGGGGATCCCACACTCTGTTCTTGTGAGGGAACCTTAAAGCAGGCACAGAACACACTCAGACACCAAACCATCAGCACAAAGGAGATCTGTTACCCTGGAAATGGGGGGACAGGGCTGCCTCTGGGTTGGTAAAGGCAGACAGCAGGTGTCTTTGTCGGGTTTTTAAGGAGAGGAAGGAGAAGTGCATGTTAGGCTGCCTTGGTAAGTCCTGATGGGACCCGTCAGCCGGGGTAGCCAAACATGGATTTCAATTGCTGGGTCCTGTTAGAGCGCCCTTCACTTCTGACCTCCAAGGGCACTGAGCACACATGATGCACACACGTGCAAGCACATGAAACACCCATGCACATAAAATAAGTAACTATGTAAAAACAGAGAGACATCAGCTTAGTGATCTTGACTTGAACAAACCAACTATAAAATTTTTTCCTGTAAAACAATTGGACAAATTCATTTTATTGATATGATGTAGCACATTTATTGATTTGAATCTAATGAACCATCATTGAATTCCTGGGGGAATCCTATTTGAATGTGAATGATTTGTCAATGTGCTACTGGATTTGATTCCTGAATGAAGATTTTCACGTCAACTTCCATCAAGTACACTGACCTATAAATTTCTATAGGTCCTTTTTTTTTTTTTTTTCCTTTTGGTTGTTTGAGACAGGGTTTCTCTGTGTAGCTTTGGCTGTCTTGGACTCACTTTGTAGACCAGGTTGGCCTCAAACTCACAAAGATCTGCCTGCCTCTGCCCCCCGAGTGCTGGGATTAAAGGTGTGTGCCGCCAATATCTGTGTTATGCTGTCCTCTTAACCTTGTTTTGGCGTGAAAGCTGTCCAGATTTTGGAGGAATTTTACCCTCTTTTGTTGTTCGGAATAACATAAGGAGAAATGTTGTTAGGGAATGCTTTAGCTGTTCTTCAGCACTCAACACTGACACCACCTAGTTCTAAACTTTCTTTAATAAGAAAATTTTTGTTACTTTCTCGATTTCATACCACACAGTTCTGTTAGATGATTCCTTCTTGGTGAGGTGTGTGTGTGTGTTTATAATTTTTGTTTTTCCCGATTATGAAACTTGCCCAGCAGCTGTTTCAGGTGGCAGCTAACTGTCCTGAGGTTTCTGTGTGAGCTGTTAGGCCTGCACTCACCGCTGCTTCTGTGTGGCTGAGGTTTCTCTCCCTTCAGCTATTCTAGCTAAGGGTGCTGTCTGTTTTCTCTAACCTTGCTGAATAACCAGTGCTTCGGCTCACTCATGTTTAAGCTGTAGTTCCCATTCATTCCACTGACTTATGTGATTATCTTTCTTTTTCCCCCTCTACTAGTTTTTGAGTTCAATTTGTTCAACTGACAGTTTAGTTGCTTCAAAACGTTCTATATTTTTATACAGCCATTGATTCATATAAACTTTTTTTAAACCTTAGCTGTATCTGATAGCATTGGTAGATAGAGTATTTTCTAGAAAATACCGTTTCTTTTTGTTTCTTCCTTGGTCCATTGAGTGTCCAAAAACCAGTGGTTTCATTACAGTGTTTTCCTCATTGCTTATTTCCAACTGTATCACATTCTAAGTGGAAAGATACTTGACATGATTTAGGTTTTGTCCCCTCCATGGATGTACCCTGTGGAATGTTTCCTGTGATGATCAGAAGAATGCACACTGGACAGCTCTCAGCTGGGAGGCTCTGTGCGTGTTTAAGATCTATTTTGTGTAAGATGAAGTTTCACTCTGTTGTTTCCTTGTGGCCTGTCCGTCTAGATAATCTGTCATTGTCTAAAGGGTGTGTTAAGATTCTCAGCTGTTCTAGTATAGGGCATATCTATCTCTTTGGGTCTGTTATTACTTTGTCCTATGTATTTAGTTCCTCAAATATTGGGTTCATATATGCTTAGAATTGCTATTTCTTGCTAACTATTTCTTGCTAAATTTGTAACTTTGTTATTATATTGCAACCTCTTATCTGTTTTTACTCTTTAGACACACAGTCTATTTTATTGATATTAATATGATAATCATGCGTTCTTTACTTTCATGTTATATATATCTTTAAAGGTCCAGGAAGTTTTTTGTAACATATAGTTGGCTGTTATTACTTATACACTTAGTCATTCTATGTTTTTTAATTGAAGAATTTGATCCATTTATGTTTAAGGTAATTATTGACAATAAAGGTCTTATAATCAACCTTATGTAACTTGGTTTTCTAATAGCGTTTCTCCCCTTCTCTTACAGTTTTGCTTAGTGGGTGTTTGTTCTCTGCATACTCTTTCCTGTGCTAGCTCCTTATGCACTAATGTCTGCCCTTTTTAGTTTACGATCATTCTTCAGCATTGCTGGGGAAAAGACAGAATAGAGGCATGCTTTCTCAGCTTTCATATTTTCTGGGAAAGTCTCTGTCTCGCCTTCCTTTCTAAGGGATTTTTTTAATACAATGCTTTTGGCCGATTTTTGCAGTTCTTTGTCCTGAAAATGATCTCTGACTCTTTCTCTGCCCATGATGTTTCTCCTGAGGGTGTGGGTATGTGCTGCTCACAGGCTGCCTTTTTTCTGCTGAAGCCTTGAAGCCTTTCTTCATATTATTCACCCATGAGAGCTTGATTATAAGATGACTTAGGACAGACTTAACTGAGTTGAAACTGTCTGGTGACCTTTGACCATCCTCTATTTGGATATGTATGTATGTTTTTGTTGTTGTTGTTCTTTTGTGTCATTTCTTTGGAAATGCTTACTAGACCTTGGGAATCCTCAAGTCAATCCTAAATCCTAATAACCTCAGTATTTGCTTCTCGGATAGTGTTTCCCCATTCCCATAAGCTTCCTTCACACCTTCTCAGTTTTTTCCTCACCTGTGTATTTTCAAAGCCTGCACTAACTCTCATGTTTGCTTTATCTTACATATATACCATAGAGGCCATTCTTAAATTCACCGAGAAAATTTTCAGCTCAAGAATTTACATTCCATTTTTTTTATTATTGTTTTCATGTCTTCACTGACTTTTTCTGTTAGATTCATGAAACAGTGGGAATTTTTCTCATAGAGGAGAGACTGCACACTCTCCTGCTTTGAGGCTTGGAACAACAATTACATCCCTTAGTAAATGACCATTAGGGCCACCAGGAAAGTTTGGGGGCAGGGCCTGGCTGCTGGAGCTCTACAGGTGGGGGCCTGACCACTTCCTTCCGTGAGGGTTTACAAGGGAACAAAGTTTACAAAGGGAGCTCATGGCAGGGAAATAACTTGAGAGTGAAAAATATAGGAATGATTTTATCTTAATAATCATTTCTACCCACTCCCAGGACTACACAGAAGCTGACCACAGTGGAGGCCACACTACAGGCTCCGTAGAAGTCCACAACAGCAGGTGGGGCTTGGGGAGAGTTTGCCCAGTTCAGTTCATTTCCTCACTTATTTTGAGACTCATCAGGACATATGCTGCCAGAAGGGTCAGCCCAGCTCTCAGGCAAACACCATGGCAGATTGATTTGGCCACCTGGGTAGCTGTGGCTCTCTTGAGTTGTCATTAATTAACATTAAGCTAATTTCCTTTGAAAGGGAATATTCTGACTGCAGAAACATCTGTATGCACAGAATGCCTCTGCCCCGCTCTGAAGAAGCTCAGCGGTCTCTGTCTAATGACTGCCCTGAGGATGAAAACTGCGCTGTGGGTGTGGGTCTGCAGACAGAGCTTGGTTGGGCCAGTGCTTGCCTGGCATGAGTGAAGGCCTGGCTTCACCTCCACACTGCATAAAGCAGACATGGTGCACAGACCTGTGATCCTAGGACCTGACAGGTAGAGGCAAGAAGATCAGGAGTCCAAACCCAAGGTCATTCTCAGCCTCATTGTAAGTCCGAGTCTTGCCTGTCCAAAAGGAAGAAAGAGTGTGGTATATGAGCTGTACCCAAATCAGGCAAATCTACTGCTTTGTTGGTCTTTCCCAGGCTGCTCCCAGGCCCTCGGGAAACATGAGGTTATGGTCAGCATTTACTCACTGTGATCACTGTTTCCAAGGTGGAACTCAAGAAAGGGGGCAAAGCCATGGCCAGGCTGTCAGCCTTCCATCATGGAAGTGGGAGGGGTTCATGTGGCCCTGGCAGAGCGCTTTAGGAGTCCACTTGCTGTGGGAGAGAGGCACGGTCCTCAGCGGTGTGAGCCCTGGTCAGTTAGACGTCCTTGCTCAAGTCAATAACCCTTACCCGTGCCAGTGTGAGCACCCAAATTAAATGCAGTGGCCACAGTCAACAAAAGACATGAAACAGAGGAGGGTGTGGTGGGAATACAGCAGAAGGAGCAGGGGAAAGGGGGGTGAATGGAAGGGGCGTGATCAAAGTACTCTGTGTGTGTATCTGCGTGTATAATTGTGAAAGAATAATTTTAATGGGCTAGAAAATAAAATCAAAGAATAATAAAAATAGGAAGAAAAAAGAGGAAGGGAAGAGATGAGGAGGAGGGAGTAGAAGATTGTCTAGGGAGGGGAGAGGAGGGAGGAGATGAAGGGAAGACACCTGGTTGCTGGTTTCTGACTCCTCTTTCCCACTGGCAGGTAAAATGTGTGCATTTGCCCGGGCGGCACAGTGTTCATATGTGCGTAGGGATGGGACTGACCAGCACAGGCGTCACCTCACAGGATTTTCATTTCCATGGTGAGAACACTCTGCCACTCTTCTGAGCATTTTCCAAGAGAATGTGCTGTAAGCTATGGTCGCCATATTGCACAGTAAGCCTTTCAATTCCCATGTTCAGCTTTCACCATTCGATAGAAAATCATCCCACACCTATGAGCTAGATTCTGAATGGCCACTCCCCCGTGAATACAGTAATGTATATTTGTAAGTGAAGGCCTCCTCCAAGTTACAGCAGATAGGCATGAGGGCTACCAAGCATGAGGGTGTAGGTTGTCTCACACACACACACACACACACACATATACACACAGAGAAACTGCACAACAGCTGTGCTATTTAGACAAGGTTCCCACACTCATCCTCCCTGGCTCAGATTTCGTTTTGTTTGAAGATGGAAGACAAATAAACAAACCCCTCTATCAAAAGCAATGAGGAAGTCACAGTTTACAGTGTTCTCTCTTTAAAGATCTGGTATCATCATTTTTATCCTGTCTATGGCCTGCAATGCCCCCACTGTCATGTCCTCTGCATATGGAGGACTTTGGTGACCTAGATCCATTCTCTTATGCTGGGGTCACAGAAGCAGCTAAAGGAACAGTGTATGAGCACATGGCATAAGCTCTGTGGTGAACTAGTGCTGGGGGAAAGGGAAGCTCCCCACTCCCCTGGGCCCAAATAGTATGATTTCATAACAAGAAAAAGCATGACCTTATAGGCATTCTTATCTCCCTGTTCCTTCTAGCCGTCCCTGGGTTTGCTGGAAGAGAGGTAGAAATACAGGAAATGCCACTGACTCCCACCCTGCTTTATAGTCTGCTGTTTTTAGCTTATACATAAAAACATAAAAATTATTTGTATAAAATGTATATATGAAACATAAAAATGCAGAGCCAGGTGCCATTTTGAAATGCGCGCACCTCTGTTCTCACTTCATCTTCGTTACCGTAAATGCCCCGAGAAAATCAACGTACTAGAGGAAGGGCAGGTTTGCTTTATCATTCCGGTTACAACCCATGTTTCAAGTCAAGATTACAAGCAGCCAGTCACCTCACACCCACAGCCAAAAACAGTAAGAAACCAATGCACGCACACGGCCTGCCGATTGTCACCCCAGCTTTCTCCTGTCCTCTGTACTTCAGGACCCAGGCCTTGTCCAGGAAAGGGTGCTTGCACAATAGCCTGGATTTTCCTGTATCAGTTAACAACCAAGACCATCCCCTACAGGCATGCCTGGCACAGGCCACGCCAATCTAGGTAGTCCCTCATTCAGGCTCTTCCTGTATGACTCTAAGTTGTAGCAAGCAGACATTTAAAACTAGCCACCACCCTGTATAATTCTTAATTAGGTTGAACACATCACATCCTTCTCTTTAGTTATCATTTCCTTGTGAGAAAAGCTTTTACACTCCTTTCTTCCAGCTCACCGAAATACACATTACAATCTTTTCATCTGTAGTCACCCTAGTGTGCTCACACATACCCAGACTTCTGCCTCCTGTGTGACTATAAGGTGATACTTGTAGCTTGCCTTCTCCCTAGCCTCCCTCCTATCCTCCCCGCCTTCTGGTGACCACCAGTCCACTCTCAGAGTCTGTGAGAGCATCCTCTTCAGATTCCATAAGTCATACCATGTGGTATGTAAGTCTGTATTGTTCTTCGCTTGGATTTTTTCACTTATTGTGATGACCTTCTCATCCAGCCATGTTGTAAGATCTTTTTTGTGGCTGAACAGTATTCACATACATACACACACACACACACACACACCACATTCTATAGATGTTAATCAGTTAATGAACACTTGGATACTTTCCATTTCTTTGCATCTATCAACATACTGGATGATGAGGCAGGCGGTTGTACTTTATGCAGATCTGTGGGGAAATTATTTTGATATGTCTTTCCAATAAAAATGTTAAATCAATAAAACTCTACCTTTCTAGGATCCTATAGCTTGGGGTGGGGTGGGGGGACTGGTTAATCTTTACCGTTGTGGCTACATGGCAGGGCTTCCTCAAGTCCAGAGTCAAGTTCACAGCATAACACAGCACTCTTGTCTCTGCGGCTGCACACTAGCTCTGAATGTGCGTACAAGAAGCTAGAGCAATGGGAATCTTCCAAATAGAAATATAGGAAAGTGCAAGAAAAGGTGGAAAGAGGGAAAGGGGAAGGAAAAAAAGCAGGAAGGAAGAAGGAAGGGAATGGCAAGGGAGGAAGGAGGAAGGGAAGAGGAAGAGGCACTATGGAAGGAAGGAGAGGAAATGGAAGGGAAAAGGACAGAAGAAAGGGTAGGAAGGAGAAAAGGATAAAAAGCAAAGGGAAAAAAGAAGGACAGAAGGAAGAAAGAAGGAAAGAAGGAAGGATGGCAGGAAGGCAGGCTATGGTAGCTGGAATAAAAATTTCATTTTCTGCTGTGAAAATTACATGTCACCACTTAACCTGGAAAGTACGGCAATGTTGGGTAGGCACTAGCCCACAGGCTTTCCATAAGTCTGAGACCTGTTCAGTAGCCTACCAGGTACACTGGGTCAGTTTTTACCTTGACAACCTAGCAAAAGCTCAAGGTCAATTTTTTTCTCTCTGACAGATTCTGGTGTGTGGAGCATTCTAATGCTGTGAGCAAATGTCTATGTACCCTAAAGGATCCAACAACAACAGCAAAACCCAACCCACGTAAGTCCAGCTTGGTGTGCCCTTGAGTTTATCAGGCTTACGTGCAGGAGCAAGGGTGAGGCTGACTCAGAGCTGTGTGGTTGACTCAAAAGTAGCTCACCTTCAAACGCTCCACTTCGTCACCACGACGGCTTTAGAGGACCTGGATAAATGGGGTTCCCGTCCGTCCATCTTGTACTTCCTGTATCCTTTATTATCTCCCAAGGTCCTTCAGGGCTGGGGAAAGAATGGTTGACTCCCAAATATGAGTCCTGTCATCACTCCTCTTCCTTCCACTAGGAAGTGCCAAAGCTCCCTCACCATCATTCGAGGCCCAGTCATCAATCCACCCCTGTCACCATCACTGGAGATCCACTCATCACTGCATCCCTTCATCATCTCTCCAGACCCAGTCATCACTGCATCTCTTCACCATCACTGAAGACACATTCATCACTGCAGCCCTCACCATCACTGCATCCCCTCACCATCACTTGAAGCTCAGTCTTCACTGCATCTCCTCACCATCACTGGAGACCCAGTCTTCACTGCATCCTCTCACCATCACTGGAGACCCAGTCTTCACTGCATCTCCTAATTGAGACACTTGGCAAAAACAAATGCGTTTCTGGATGGTGAAAGAGCATCCAGCTATGTCTTGGGCTTAGGCTCTAAGAACCTTTCTCTCACAATCTCTTAAATCAGAAGAGAGAGAGAGAGAGAGAGAGGCAGACTTTGGCCAGCTCGAGTGTGGCAAGCATGGCTGAGGCAGGCCTTGCCCTTTTCCCCATTCCCGCTGCCTTTCTAAAAGCTGTTAGGTTACATTCCTAAAGCTAGCCACCAAGGTCTGTTCCTTTATTGGCCACCTCCTCCCCTTGACAATGACTATCAAGGTCCAGCTGTCAAAGTATTTAAGTCCAGCAATCAAAGGCCCCCTTTGGCTCACCTAATTAACATGCCCGATTACACACCTCATCCTAACATGGGGTTTCCCCTCGTAGCTTTATAAACCACCATTTTACTTGTGCCCCATCTGTCCCTTCTCTATCCAGTCCTTTGTCCTCCAAGACAAATGCCCCTCCTCCCTTCCCCCTCTCCCTCGTCCTGTTTCTTGCTCTCTGCCCTCTGTCCCTCTGGGGGAAATGAATCTCCTTTATGCTGAGAACTTGGTCTTAGGAGTTGTGAGGCAGCCAACACTTTCCCTTTCATGGTAAGCTTCTCCTGTATGTCACAGTAATGAATGTATACTGTCACTAAGC
Source organism: Rhombomys opimus (assembly GCA_010120015.1). Lineage (NCBI taxonomy): Eukaryota > Metazoa > Chordata > Mammalia > Rodentia > Muridae > Rhombomys > Rhombomys opimus. The sequence goes on from REGO01000124.1 coordinate 1,543,622, forward strand.
GCATAAAACACGGTTTCTCTCCTGGTGGAAGCCTGAGGAGGAGAATTGATAAGAAGACCATCGAAGGGACTTACACTGAGTTAGAAGTATTCACACTTGATGCACACTGTTAAGTGACAAAAATGAAAACAACAGTTTATCAGTACATCTTTAAAACCAATGGGTTCTTTCAAAGTACTTTTCAACATATTCAAAATGAGGACAACAATGGTAGTCAATATTTTACCCAGCAGATATTTCTTGAGGACCAGCTATGAACAAGGTGCTGTCCAAGGCTGGAGAGGGTACTGAGCAAGACAGAGTCCCTCCCCTCCTATAAGGAGCGTATATTTTTGCATAGGAAGACAGTCACAGTACACAGAGATGTGGTGGTCATGGAAGGTTTCAAACATAACACCAGTTCCAAGAAAACAACACAGTTATGGCAGGTAAGAGATGCCTGTTGGTGTGGAAGGTTTATGGGGTTACTATGGTCAAAGATGAACCGCTCTGAGCAGAGACAAGAGAAAAGTAGGAAAATGTGTCATGAAGCAAAGCAAAGGGGACTCAGGCAGCGATCACGGGGCCTGGGTGGCAAACAGCAGTGAGCAGAATACACTTTCTGTGGCTCTTTATGTGATTCTGGTTTGGGAGCACTTTTTGGCCAGTAGTTCCCCCTCTGTCCCACAGTGGACACATCCTAGGACCTGGGGAGTCCCTGAAATCATGGAGACACAAGTGGTCTGCCTGCCATTTCCCTCTTTTGTTTCTATCCCTCAGACAAAAACAAGGTACAGGAAGAAAATAACGGTCTTTTCCGGTTTGACAACAAAGTACAGGGTTTATTCTCCTACTGAGAACTTTAACCTTTTCAATTAACTGAGCACTTTACAACTTTTCTTTGGCTTCCCCAAATTCCCAGTGAATTCTTGTACTTTGAGCCGTTATTGAGTAAATAATGTTAAACATTATTTACATGGCCCTTATATAGTGGTTTGAGATAAAGCGGTTATTTTGAGGCAAGCTTTTTAAGGGAGGTAAAACCTTGCATTCTACAGGGAAGCTTGGTAAAGTCAGGAAGTAAGCAACTCAAGGGTTTCAGGAAGTCCCTGAAACTGAATGGACACACTAGGTTCCTCCCACCTCAAGCAAATACAAACAGTGAGGAATGATAAGAGACAATCTTAGATCAATCAAAAATGCCTGGAAGAGGCTCAGGCAAGCTGAGCCTGAAACAAACACCCTCCAGCTTGTTGAGCTGCGTGCAGATTGTACATTGCGCTCAGCTTTTGTGGGATGCCACTAATGCTAGGGTGGGCTTTGGTAACACAGATGTCTTTGAGCCAATTCTCTTCTGCAAGTAGCTCCGCACCCACATTCCTGTGTGTAGCCCTCGTGATTCTCATTGCTTCACCAAGTTGCATTTGTGAATTATCCTTACTTGGGGCTGCCATTGTTTCATTATCGGGGGTGAAAGGTTGTCTATTTACGTCTCCCAACAGCACTACAACGGCTCCTCTGATAATTCACGTGGCCACTAGATGACTAGTGAGCAAGCAGCATATACAGCGTGGAAGCCTTGGACAAAGGATGGCTCTTGTCCAAGGAAGGGTGCAGTGCACTCACATGAGGCTTCATCACACTACTCAGAACAGCACCTCATTTAAAACTTACCAATGGGTGCTGGAGAGATGGCAGGTGGTTAAGAGCACCAGCTGCTTTCCCAGAGGACCCGGGTTCAATCCTCACCACCCACAAGGCAGCTCACAACCATCTGTAACTGTAGTTCCGGACCTCATCTGATGCCCTCTTCCAGCAACTACAGCCACCAGGCGTGCACATGGTGCACAGACACACATGCAGGCAAAACAACGCACACATAAAATAAAAATAAATATTTCTTAAGAACAAAACTTAGAAATTGCTTGTGTCTAGAATTCTTCATCCAATATTTTCAGGTAGCCACTGGCCACAGACAGCAGAAACTATGGAAACTGAAACCACAGATAGGGGAATGCTGGTAACTTTGCATGGCAACCTGAAAACCTGAGAGAAAAACGTAGAGGACGGTTTCACCTTGGCACATCAGAGACTTCAGTCCACAGTCCCAGCTGGAGGAGGCAGCAACATGGTGGTGGGAGCATGCAGAGGACGGGGCTGTTCATCTCCTGGCAGACAGGAAGTCAAGGCCAGGCTGCTTATACTTGCAATGACCCTGCTTTTCCCAGCTAGACCCCCAAGGGCCCAGAACCTGCCCCAGTTCCCCCACACCCCTGGGGTGCCCAGAACCTCCCCAAATGGCACAACCACTGGAGACAGAAAGGAACCTTTCACTCCCAGACTATGAGGAATGGTGTTGGTGCACAGGTTCTTTTAGTGCTCAGGACAAGCACTAAACTACTGCAGGTAATACAGCCGCCGGTTCATAAGTGACAAACCACATACTCCATCGAGCATCAGAGGAGAACTCTACAGGTTCTGCTATGGTCCATCATCCTCTCTGCTTGATTAAGAATGGCCATAAATCATCTGAGTTTGTGGTTTGGTGCCATGATTACCTCGCTGTTGTCCTTTGGTGGAACACAGGAGAAACAGCCTGAGGCCTGCGTTCAGCAGATCTTCCCACCAGCTTCCACAGATGAACTTATCTGCCTACTAAAGCCAGACCCTGCACTTGATGCTTGGACCCAGGGGCCCTGCAAGCAGCATTCCTGCAGGATTCTCCCTCCCTCCTCCTCCTTTACGTTTTCCTCTCTAGTGAATCATCTCACCAGCCCTCTCTGACCCTGTATCTTCTGAGGGTCAGATGCTCCTTTGCTCTTCTTCTGGCACATTTCAGAGAGTTGTTTACGCCAGTGGTCACTGACCCCTTCCTTCCTGTCCCCCACTGTCACCTGATCAGGGTGAAGCTTTTGGGTTGCCCTAGCTATCTCTGTCTCACGACCCTTTGCTGCTCTGGCAAAAAGCCTTCTTGACTCTGCCCAAGTACTTCCTACTGTTTCCACATAGAGCAAGACACTATCACCCCTCATCTGAATTGCCAAGGCCTGCCACCGGGACTTCCTGCTGTTTCACTGAAGACACTCAATACAAAAGCAACAGAGATCCTTTTCAAGGGCAAAGCGAATGGCACCTGCCCTCTGCTCAGAGCCGCTCTGCAGCTTGCTCAGCCGCCCTGAATGTTCAAGCTCTCATCGTGTCCCACGAGGACCTCACCATCTACCCTGCTCACAGCACTTCCGTCTCCTTTCTGGTTCTCTCCACTACCCCTTGCCCCTGCTTTAGCCATGGTTCTATCCATCTCCTTCCCCTGCTGCTGCAGCGCAGTGTCCTCTAAGGCAGGAGATTGTTTTGTCCCTGCAGATCCCAAGGGCCTGGAGCCACGCATGCCCTGACGTGGTTTGAACATGTAGTTGTTGAGTAAAGGCACCAAACCTGTGACCATAAAGTTAACTCACCAACACTTTTCTCACAAATAGACTCAAGCCTGCTGTTGAATTTCTTTTTGACTGCCCTTAATAGGACATCTGCTTAACCCTCTCCGACACCCAGGGAATATGACAGAAGAGGGGACAAAGGGAGTAAGAACCAGAAGATGGGGAAGAATGCTGAGGGACACTGTCTTGTGGATATAATGTGGCTGTTGCAGTGACGGACTCACCAGCAGCTCTGGTTTCCTGCCCAGGAGACACACACACACACACTCACACACTCACACACATACTCACACACTCACACACACTCACACACACATACACATACTCACACACTCACACACTCACACACTCACACACACACACTCACACACACACTCACACACACACACACACACACACTCACACACACACTCACACACTCACTCACACACACTCACACACACACACTCACACTCACACACTCACACACTCACACACACACTCACACAAAACTTCTTTGACTTTGATTTGAAAAAAACATATGTTGTGCTAAAGTCTCATAAAAATTCTGAACTGATAATGGCAAATTTACAAGGGTTTTGCCTGGTGTTTCTTGGACTTAAAAATAGAAGTATTTCCCTTATCCTCACATAACTAAACGTCAGACATACATATTCTCAGAGATATCACACATGCTTCTGTCTTTCCCCAAAACCATGAGGACAGACAAGTCTGGCTGACAGGCTATTCATCCTCCACTGAAGAAGAAACTCCTGGAGACTCCAGCCCTGGAATCGCCCTTCCTCACCTGAGCAGCCATGTGGTTGCCAGTTCAGGAGTCAAACAAAGCCCACAGCTCTTCTGCAGCCAGCCCTTCCTCCCTAAGCCCTTCCTAAGGCTTGCTTCCTTACCAGGAGCAAGAGTCTCCATTTCCACTGAGTCTGGCAAAAGGAAACCACCTGAGACCTAACTGAAACCCCCACACCTGCTTTGCCATGACCATGTTTCTAGTAAATGAAGTAAGTTCCCCTCAGGGTTAGGCATTTACTGCCCTCTAGAACAAAAGAGGTCTTCTGTGTGTCTGTGTCTCTGCCTCTCTCTGTCTCTCTCTCTCTCCCTCTTTCTGTCCCTCTCTCCTTCTTCTCCCTGTCTCCTCCTCATTCCCTTTTTTCTCACCCTCCTCCTCTTTCTTCCTTTTCCTCTCTTTCTCCCTCTCTTCCTCTCCATCTTTCCTCTCTCTCCCTCTCTCTCTTCCTCTCCCTCTCTCTTCTTCTCTCTCTATCTCCTCCCTCTCTCCCTCTATCTTCCCCCTTTCTCCATCTTTCTTTCCCTCTCCCTCCTCTATCTCTTCCTCTCTCCTTCTCTCTTTCCCTCCCTCTCTCTTTCTCCCTCTGTCTTTCTCTCTGTCTCTTCCTCTCCCTCTCTCTCCTTCTCTCCCTCTCTCTCTTCTCAGTTTTTTTTTTTAAAGATAGCATCTTACAGTCCAGGCTGACCTTGAACCTCTGATCTTCCTGCCTCTCCCTTCCTCACGCTGAGAAAATGAGCATGAGCTGGCACAGCTGGGCAAGTGTGGCAGTAAAGGGGCTCCCACAAAGCCACTCTTTCGTTTTAAAGAATGCAGCAGCACAAGGTTGGTAAGCAGGGTGCAAAAGGGCTCTGGGCTATTGGGCCCCTGGACGCCTTAGTCTATTCTTGGTTGGTTTGCTGCCTTAACTAGGGGTAAGCAGCAATCCCATATTAAAATGCTTGATGCAGTTTGCTTCCTGTGGTAGAGAAATCTTCACTTAAAAAAAAAAAAAAAAAGTTACCCTGGCCTAAGTTTTGAAAGTAAAATGAGTAATTGTGAATACAATTACGCTTCAGCTCAGTTTAAAGATGCTCTTTTTATAACTGGTTTAACATTTTGAGTGATGGTGTGACATCTTTGAGAGAAGTATTTGTTTGAGTGTTGTTTGCCACCATCAGAAGAAATCCCAAGTTTCTGAAAACGCGGCCCGCACTCTGCTCTGATCCTTTGTTAGTCCCGCTGCAGTCGCCGCGGTCTCCCTGTAACATATGGGATTTTATACAGTAAAGCAAAGCTGTGTTTGTTAAAAATAAAAATAAAAGTCTGCTGATTTTACGTTCTAGTTTTTATTCCATGTACGCTACACCCTGTTAGAAAAAAAAAAAAATAACTTTACAGATCATTCTATGTTGCCCCAAATTCACAGTATCAAGAAAGGAGCGTTAATGAGAAGGAAAGTCAGGCTACTGTTTACGTGGCCATGAATATCACAAGGCAGGACTCCATGGTTACATTTAGCTGTTTAGAGAGGTGCACGCTACGGCGAAGCCCTCCTCTCCCTTCATAATGGACAGCTTTGTGCCTGGATTCTTACAGGACACAGTTGACATCTTTATCCCTCTCGGTGCCGGCTATTTCTGCATTATTTTGTCCTCTCGGGCTCACTGTATCAGAGCAGCACCTTCTGGCCAAAGAGAGACAAGGAAAATCTGTAAGGATAAAACAGCATCCCGGCACAGGGTTGTACCCAGCAGGAAACGCGGACACGAGGAGCTGGTGGGCAAAGCTCACCAGCGATGAGAGCCTTCCCTCCCCTCCCCTGTGGATTGTTGAGAGCACTCAGTTTTAAGTGAGTTTCTTTCTCTACAATAATGGGCAGCACCTGTATCTCTATTTTATTTATATCTTCACTAATTAGCATCTTCTGAGTGTTCTAAAGTTGTTCTTATAGAAACAGTGGTACCAGTGAGTGAACTTGGGAGTCCCTCTTGTGGTCGTGGGCATGAGTTTCAAGCTCAGCCGGTTTTCTTCCTGCCTTTCATAGCCACAGCCTTACTCCCTAAAGCCACCAGCCTTCTTCACTTTGTCCCCCGCCACACACGATTCCCTACCCCATATCAATGTGCTCCAGGTTCAGAAAGAGACCCTGTCTCAAAAGATAGGATGGAGAGCAACAGAGGACAGCACGCAGTATCAGCCTGTGGCCTCCGCATGTGCACGTCTGTCTGTGCCTCTCTCTCTGCAGATACACACACACACACACACACACACACACACACATATACTTACATATGTAATTTCTATGCATTACTAATATCCAATTTGGGATACTCTGACCGTGATCTTGGACTTGTAATGAAGTTCTCTCACTTGCTGTGACAGTGACAAAGTTTAAAAACTATTAGCAGTCCTTGGTTCCACAGCTCCTTGCGTAAATATTCGAGAGCATCTTGGCTCTGCAAAGGATGTCTTTCTGCACAGCCGTGGCCCTTCTTAGCTCGTCTTTCTTTTCTGCTGCATGACTTCCTCTCTTTTAGTGTTTAATTACACTAATTCAAGAAAATAGAAAACAATTAATTGTGCTCGGCTTGGCATTCTGACTCCTACCTGTAACCCCAGCAGTGGGGAGGCTGAGATGGGAAAATTTTATGCACTCTAGGCTAGCCTGGGCCACAGAGGGAGACCTGGCCTCAAAAGAAGAAGGTTGAAGAGAAGAAAAAATACGGTCAGGATCAAGCAACTTGGGGTGATCCCTGAGCAATACCTCGTTTGTCCTTGTTTTCTTCTCCTCCACACAGGAGAAGGTCTCCCTCGTGTTGGTCCTTTAGTGTCAGAGCAAACTTTCAAACAAGCCTTGGCTTGTGTTTTCAGGAGACAAGCTCTTTACCTGAAAGGAAGTCACACAAGGAGACAGGATGCTTCCAAAACGTGGTCTCAGAACTGAGCCTTCAGCCTTCGACCCTGAGAGCCTGTGCCTGCTCAGAGTGGAGATGTTTTCAGCTGAGACACACTCACTCCTCAGAGGTGTCCCCTTTGACTCAGGACACAGTACGCTGGGGCTGGAGAGACGGCTCTGTGGTTAAGAGCATCCACTGATGTTCCCAGAACCACGTGGTGGCTCACAACAGCCTGTAACTTCAGCCCCATGAAATCCAACACCCTCTTCTGGCCTCCACAGGCACTGCACTACCAAACACACACACACACACACACACACACACACACACACACACACACATTTTCAAGAGAAAATGAGTACATGAAATGCTCTTTCTGAAAAGTCGGTGAGCAGAGGCAGCCATCACATCGATACTCACATCTCCATGGTCATCTCTTCCTCTGTCACACTGAGTTCCAGAGTAATAAGTGCTATATTATACAAAAATCCACAAATCTGAGTGATTGGGAACCCACGAAACGCGGCGAAGAGAAGTGAGTGCACACGCATGGCTGGAAACACGTGCTGCACGGCTCGTGTTCTTCAGCAGCAAACATAAAAACCCTCGACACACACTATTAAAACAGCATCAAGTGGCCCGTGCTGGCCCACACCTTTCATCCCAGCGCTCTGCAGGCAGAGATGTGAGAATCTCAGTGAGTTCAAGGGCAGCCTGGGCTATATCATAAGAACCCATCTCACACCAAGAAGGAGGAGATACAGCCTGTCCACCAGGGTCATACAAATGATGCAGCCTTTCTTGCTATCCAACACTAATGGGAATAGAGTAAATAATTTTACAGAGAAGACCTGAAGCAGCCTTTGCTGCCTTTTCTTAAACACTGAAACACACTGTTTGCACTGATCGCTCAGTCCCACTCATTTTCTGGTGCTCTGTGGCTTCATGGAGCTCAGGGATTCTGACGGCATGCAGGTCTTCACATTGTCGTATTTTGGAGAGATACAGGTGCTCTACTCAGCAGAAGGAAAATGAGTTTAATCCCCGAGTCTTTCATTGGTAGAGACTGTTGGGTCTCCAACGTGCTGTCAATCATCGCTACTGTCAGGCAGGTTTTCTGTGTCTCAAACAGTGGGATTTACACTCTCCCAAACAACTATTTCAACAATTTCAATGACTATCATGTGGTTCTAATTATTTTAAATTAGAAGAGCTGGCTGACAACATCAGAAACGTGGAGGCTTAGCACCATCTAATGTTCAAGAATGAAACAGCTACATGGTCAATAGCAGGAAAAGCATCCCAGGGCAGGGACTTCTTTCTGCATGGGTGTTTTGCCTGCGTGGACATGCACACAGCATTTGTGTGCAGTGTGCATGGAGACCAAAAGATGGTGCTGGATCCCCAGAACTGCCATTACAGATGGTTGAACCCCTATGTGAGTGCTGGGAATCAAACTTTGGTCCACAGTGGAAGTATTTTTAAGAGAAGGTTTGTATTGTTTCCTGTTGCTGATATAACGAAAGTGTCATACTTTTGTGGCTTAAAACAAAACAAACTTTTTCTCTACGCTCTGTGGATTATAAGTCTGTAAATGGTCTCCCTGGGCTACGTTCAGGGCATCAGCAAGATGTTCCCTCCGGGGAAGAATCTCCTTCCTCCTGAGGACACCGCATTCTTCTTCACCTAAGAGCTCACATGACTGGACAGAACTGGTCCACCCAACTGGCCTGAAACTCCCCCTCATCAAGGTCCTGTTTACATATGCACAGTTTTCCTTTTCCACGAGAAATAAGCTAGCCATGGGATCCAGGGGTCAGGACACGAGTGTAGAACAGGGGCAGTGTTCTGCCTGGAGCCGAGTGTGGGAGTTAGAGCAGTAATCAAATCCCCAACCTGAGTTTGCTGGGTCCAGACATGGCACTGGCGTGTTGACTTTTATGTTGTGGGGTGGGAGAGACAAAGGCTACATTTATGTTGGGGGTGGGGAAGAAGATGGCTATACCGTTGCAATTGTAACCTTTATCATTTTGGTCACTTTAATGCTTACCCACCTAGGCTTCAGTTCGTTTCCTGTGCCTTCACTATCACCAGCGCTAGAAAGCACTTGAATGATAGTGAAGAGCTAGTGTTCTTTAAACGTCTCTTAAGACCTACCCAGTCCAGTGGTCCATTCCAAGGGGGACAGGTCAGATCTTATCACTTTGTATATTTAGTCATCCAGCCTCTGCCTTTGACCAACATCCATCCATCTTTGACCAACACACACACACACACACACACACACACACACACGGATATACAGTCACAGTGTAATGTAATTTATTTCATTTCTGCTCTACAGAAACATTCCCTGCCCACCTCCCACTGCCGAAAGCCCACACCTACTGAGTTATTCTTCTGTCTTTTCTTTAGTAATGCTAATTATATATTAGCAATGGGCAATCTTCATGTTCGATACTAAATTGTAACACTGATAACAGAACATTTGTGTGTAAGCTGCTAGCTTTTGACTGCTGACTGACCACACTAGAAAGGACAAGGACAGGGCTTGCTTCATTCTGTCTTCCTTCTGGTTGGCAGCTCCTAGCTGACAACATCGCCGATGGCTCTCACTGGTGAATTGATAACCATTGTTCATTGCTGGGAAGTAACTAAAGAGAGAGGGTCTCTGGAGAATAGATTCCTTTTCCACATTGACTCATGGATGGGTTTAATGTTTATTTGTGAGCAAGAGGATGGGAAAGAATAAATATTTTGGAAACTAGCAACCTCTTTTTATAATTTCTTAAAATGACTAATGAAACAAAGTTTTGAAAATACTTAAAAATTAATGTCAGGCACTCAAGATTTTCCCAAACTTCCTTTTCAAAATAACAGCCAGGGCTGCCCAGATGGCTCAGCAGGTAAACGTGCTTGCCATCCAAGCTTGACAACCTGAGTCCCGTTCTTAAAACCAATTCTTTGTCGTTTCCTGTCTGTTGTTGTGGCAACACTGCAAACAACAGCAACTTGCAGAGGGGGAGGTCTGTCATGAGTAAACTCAGGGCAGGAACTTGAAGCAGAAGCCATGGAGGAATGCTGCCTCACAGGTTCGTGCTTGGCTGGCTTCCTTATACAGCCCAGGACTCACCTTCCCCAGGGAATGGGGCCGTCCACAGTGGGCTGGGACCTCTACATCAGTTAGCAATCAAGATAACCCCAATCTGACCTGGATGATCCCTCCTCAGATGACTCTAGGCTGCATTAAGCAGAAATGGGCTGGAGAGATGGCTCGTTGGCTAAGATAAATTACTGCTCTTCCAAAGGACTCAAGTTCTGTGCCTGGCACCCATGCCATGCAGCTTACCACCACATGTAACTCCAGCTCCAGAGTCTTGGCAGCCTTTTCTGACTTCCACAGGTACCAGGAACACATGAGACACACATATATACACGCAGACAAAATATCATATGCAAAGAATTTTTTTTTAATTTTAGAAGGATATGGAGAAATTATTATAGTTATATTAACAGTAACAGAGGACTTGATTCAACTCTCCAGCAAAGGCAATTTTATAAAGTTCAGCCTTTGACCCCAAATTCACTGTAGTAGTGTATTCTAAGGAAAATAATGTGAACAAAGATTGAAATAAAGCAGTGTTCATCTAGGAGCTGTTTATCATAGCAATAAACTGGAAATAATCTATGGAATAAACTACTAGCATTCAAAATATGTTTCCTCTGTCTAATGACATTTCCTGGCCTTTCCGGTGTTAGATTTGGTTGCAGGACTGTGTTTTGGATCACCGAATAGAAACAGCAGTGACACACAGGGTTCAAGTTCCAATCCACCCAGACCCCTGAGCTAGCCTCTGAGCTTTCTGGTGCTGATGATAGTGAAGAGCAGAGAGAGGATCAGATAAAGAAACCCAGAGGCTATACTGCATGTTGTCAAAGCTAGTGAAAAGGAGTGTGCCTGCCCTGCACCCAGCATGTGAGGAATGGACCCTGAACTCACTGCATGTTGTGTGAGCAAAAGATCCAGTCTTACTGGATTAAGACACTGAGCTCTGAGTGTTTGCCCAGTGCTCTGCTAATGCCAACACTAAGACAGCGCTTAAATATCCAATGATGGAGAAATCAGTCCAATAAACTTAAGTGATTTTCTTGCAACTTGGATTCTCTTTGAATGAATTATTGATCAGAATCTGGGCAGTCGCCAAGCCAGAAGAAGGAAAGATCAAAGCTGTCTTTCTACCGGCTGGATCATCTTCAGCTTTAACTGCTGCTCTTGAACAAACACAAAAGGCATATGCACTGCCAGCCTTGCGTGGTTTGCGTGGGGTCATGCTACTTCACACCTTTAGTTTCTCACACTACGAGAGGCAGCAGAAAAATAAACAATAATTTAAATAAGTACATGGAAATTCACCTCTGGTTAAATCATTTGAAAGTAAAATGAAGGTTTTTTTTTTTTCACTTTCATTTTTTGGGGACACACCTCCATGACATCATGTGGCCGTCAGAGGACAACTGCCAGATGTCCCCTCTCTCCTTCTACCATGTGGATCCCAGAAATCAAATGTAGGTGATCAAGAGTGGCAGGAAGTGCCTTGACCCACTGAGCCATCCCACCCGCCGCTAAGATGACACCTTGTCACGATTTTGCTGTGAAATCATAGAAGTGTTAAGGACCGAGTAGCTCAATCACTCCGTGGCCTTCTGTCCCAGCCCTGTCCCTCAGAGGTCACTTTTCTATTTAGGCACACTGGATTGTGAGCACTCAATGAATCTAGGATAAGAAGCCACTTAGAGTTTTTGTGTCTTCTTGTCTGTCTTGACTGGCTTATGACACATAAATGGAAAGCAAGCTGGCAGGCTGTTGGGCTGAGAGGTGCCAACTGCCCATTGGCTAGGCCCTGTGTGCAGCACATTAGTGACTAGTTGTCACAACAGCCCCACCAGGAGGATTTGTCAAGAGACAAGTTGAGTGTGCTGCCATGCACACTGGCCTTACAGGGTGGTGAGGAATCAGACTCGGGGCTCTCTGCACACTGGTCAAGCACTCTAGAAATGACCTACATTCCCAGCACACAGAACCGGTCTTGCTGGGTTGTTTCCGGGCATAGAAAAAGCTCTCAACAAACTCAACCACGTCTGCATGGGCTAGGTGTCCATGCTGGAGACCCCGCAAGCCTACGTTAGCCTGTAACCATAGATAGGCTCTGATGCTTCCAGCTCTTCTCTGACCAATGGGGGTCAGATGATGAGTTAAAGCTGGGCGCCACCACACATGGCTGCAATCCCAGTGCTTGGGAGGTGGAGGCAGGAGAACGCGGAGTCCAAGGCCATCCTCAGCTACCCAGCAAGTCTAAAGCCATCACGGCCTACATGAGAACCTATCAGGAATAAAACAAAACAATCACAAAAAAATAAGTTCTAATGCATCCCTCCAAAATTATAACACATACATTCCCCAGTAAACTTATCCACTGTCTTTGCCGTAGATATAATAATACTGGAAAATGAGTCTGCACTTTCTGTGAGGAGAAAACATAAAATAGCAGTATCATTATAGAAAATGAGAGCTTGGCCTTCATTGCGTTAAATCTGAGTAACTGATGAGCCATGATTGGGTGGCAGAGTGTGTGGTTAAAATGTCGCTGGGTTGCAGGTAGCTGTGTGTGCCGGCTGGATTGGGCTGCTCCCACCAGTGCAACAACATCCCAGAAGCTGGGCAGTTTATAAGAAGGAAAAGAGGTTTATCTGGTAAAGGTTTCAGAGGCTGACATCCTCCAGAATCACAATTGAGCTCTTCTGAAAGGTTTGCCAAACGGGCCAAAGCCCTCATGGTGGCCGGGGCAGATCAGAACTGAAAAGACAGGGTGTGTTGCTTGGATCTTGTGCAGGAATTTGCAGTTGAATTGTGTGAAGTTTCCAGAGAATTTCCCCAGCTCTGTTAGACGTCTGACAAGGCCGATTTAACCAGCTGTGAAAAGCTGGAATGTTGCATATTGTGAGCCAAAAAACTACCTTGTGCTCACCGCCCCTCTGTGAGCCTCCTTGTGCCTCCCAGGGGAACCCCTTTACACACTTCTAGCTTCTGCAGGCCGAAGGCTGGTGGACTCTCGAGTGGCCCTCGAGACCTGCAGCAGAGATTGCCTTATTGGCTGTACTGCACCTACCTAAGGTTTCTGCCATTATGTTTAAAAAAGCGTCTTCAGAGGCTAGAGAGATGGCTCAGTGGTTAAGAACTTGCACTGCTCTGCAGAGCACTGTGGTTCTGTTCACACACACACACACACACACACACACACTTAAAAATAAAATAAGAAATCTTTAAAAAATAGATGAAAGTGTCTTTGTTAATGTTACATAACTTAATGAAACTGTTACGACGCTGAACAGAACAGGGTGTTTGGGGTTGTCTGAGTCTGTGTTCTGGACTGCGGTCCCTGCTATTTGACTCCAAACAATATCTTATTCCCTTTGAGGTGCAAGCTGTGTTTTCGTGTCAGTGACTACAAAGAGCATATATACATGACAGCCACCCCCAACCCCAGCACCTGCGATGTCATCTCCCCCTTCTGAGACCAGACCAGCCTCTTCCTGGAACAACCCCTGGAAAAGGAGGATCATCCTGGCCCGGGATAGCCCTCTGTTTCCCACAATAAGTGTTGCGTGTTCGTTTTCAGTCACTCCCCTTCCCTTACACAGCCTACCCCCCAGCAAACCACAGATATCCCTAAACCCAGCTCAGCACCCACTTCCTGGAAACTGCACATAAATCACTTTGCGGCATTCTTAACTAACTGGCAGAAATTAGGTCAAGGGCTATTTATTAAATTAGTCGCTTATAAAAATGAAATTGAACAATTTGATGTGACGGTGTGCCTTTCTCAAACTTTAAATGTAAGATCGCCCTACAGATAATTCCTTATTTCTCTGCTAAGCAGACACTACGATGGGCACATAAATCAGTGTTCCGGGATCTGCTAGGAAACGTCAGCAAAGAAGCTGCACAGCTCCTGTGCACAGACACAAACTGAAATTGATGGCAGTGTGGCTCATCCCTCTGCTTCAACCACTGATTCTTACAAATGATCTTCATGTAGGTTCAGTCACAAAGCTGGGCAGCTTCGGGGGCTGGAAGGGTGACTCAGTGGTTATGGCTGTGGAAAGTTGTTGTAGAGGCACAGTTCCCTTCTCAGAACTGAAGCTGAGCTGCTGCTCTAACTTCCTCTCACTGCAGAGCTGGGGGAGCTGGTGCCCGATTCTGACCTCTGCACACACACACACACACACACACACACACACACACACACACACAACTTTAAAAATAAAAAATCATGGACTGGAGAGATGGCTCAGAGGTTGAGGTGCTCTTCCAGAGGGCCCAAGTTCTGTTCCCAGCATCCATGTAACATGACTCACAACCACCAGTTCCAGGGCATCTGTGCTGCCAGTGTCTCGTATCTATGAACACCTGCAAACACAGACATGGCCCACACCCACACACAGACACACACACACACTCACACCTGAGCATAATTTAAAATAATAAAAATAAATATTCAAAATAAAAAAAATAATTCACAAAGACCAGCAGCTTCCTCAAACATTAAGAAGAACACATGGCCACATGAGAAAGGAAGGATGCAGAAGCGAAGGTTGGTCTGTCGATGGAGGTTGTTGGGAAATTTTTTTCATGCTGATATAGATTCATTGAAGGAAAGTGGATAATATTTGCATGACGTTTGGGGGAGTTGTTTTGTTTTTCAAACGTCTGATTGATTCTGTGTGAGTTTCACATCATGTGCTTCGGTCCTGCTCGTCTCCCCGTCCCTCACATCCACCCATTGCTCCTGCAACCTCCCCCACAAAATACACACACACACACACACACACACACACACGCAAAGACAAAGCATAAAAAACATCCCATCTCAGAAGCTGTAGTGTGTCACAGTGTGTCCCACAGTATATCCCTCTGTGCACACATCTTTTTCTGTTGACATCTTTGCAAACCTTCACTTGCAAAAGTTCATTACAATGAGTCATCGGCCTGGGTCGAGGTCTCTGGCTTGTGTGATATCATCAATATTGGATTCTCATTGTGACTCCTCCTGGTTAGCCTGTTGTTGGCTTGTGCCATGGAGATCCCGCAGCTTTGGGCTTTTACACATCCCAACTGTTAGCAGATGATACAGATGTTGGGGTGGGCCAGCTCAGAGCCCTGGATCTAGGCCCATATGGTAGCTGAGCTGCTCAGCCTGCTGGCTCTCACGTGTACTGCCAAGGTGAGTTCTCCATCTCTGCTCAGGCTAGTCCATCCAATGCCTCAATGGGCAAGAGGCAGGGTCAGCGCTTCTGCTCTCATGCCCTAGGGGCAGGCTCACCCACACCCAAGCCTCCAGAGCCAGCTCCACTGTTCTGTCCAAGTGCTGCAGCCTGAGAGGGGCTGGACCAGCTCTCCTCCTCTCACACCCTTGGGTCTGGCTCACCCATGCCTTTTCCATCTGGGCCAGCTCCGCTGTGTTGCCCAGGCAAGTTGCAGGGCCCACTCTCCCAAATATTACAGACAGTGAGGGGGCAGGGCTAGCTCTCCTGCTCTCATGCCCTTGTAGCCAGCTCTCCTAACTGCTGCAGGTGGCAAGGGGAGAGGGCATCACCCCTACACCGAGGCCACCTCTCAAATCTTTGTCTTCCCCACACAAGAAAAACTGCAGTGTTTCTAAGCAGACTGGAGAAGCATAGTGTTAGGTCCAAGAGTCACTGAAGAGAGACCCCAGACTCAAGTAGTATGCCAAAGCAAGGAGCATTTATTCTGCAGAAATTTACCAGCATGCCGGGGCCACCACTCCTTAGAACGGGGCCCTGTAATGAGCACATAGGCTCAATTTAAAGGCAGCTGGGGAGCTTTCCAGAAGGAGTGAGGTAGCCTTTCATTTGATGGGTTGACTAAGGAGATATGGGGGATTTCGGATTGGCTAAATATTTAGAAACTTTCCAGAGCTGCTGAGGCCTTTTCCTTAGGTTTGCTGTAACACTGTACTCAGCTCAAGCCCATGTGTTAACCTTTAACCTGATTGGCTGCCTGCGACCTGCAGGTTGTAGTCAGATTAGGCAGACAGATTGGGGCCTTCTGGGCATCTCTCAGAGACTTTGGAGTTACCAAAACGCTCACACAGCTCCTTTGCACTTGGTCGTTGCTTCTTTCAAAGGAGATGGGTGATGTTACTGTCCTTAGTCACACTGTCCTTGCTTCTGGTCTAAATGTGAAGTATTTTTGAATCAATGAGAGGTGTGTGGGCCTGTCAGTCACCTGTACAGAAAAGCACTCCTGCAGATGTTGTGACTTCAAGAATCACAATACACCCAAATGCTTGTTCAGAGGCCGAGAGGGAGGCTCTTGACAGGACATGGAATAGAATAAAGGCCCCTGCTCCCCCACACATCAGATTCTCACAGCTGAGCCCCAGTTTCCGAGTTCTGCCTCAGTGCCGTAACTATGTTCCCATCTTTCCTACTTTCTTTTCTCTCACGTTGACCTAAATTCTGGTCAGGAAAACATCTTGAGAGAGAAGAGCACAGTGCACGCACTACTTCTTCCAGGCCGTCAGGCTGGTCTAACGGGTGACCATTCATTCCCTAGACACTCAGAAATGCACCCATCATCTGAAAGAGCTAGAAGGCTGGACAATCGGGATATTTCCAAGCAGACCCGAGTACGTGGGCAAACGTTCACAAACGGGGTCACTGACTGCCTCTGCTGCAGTGGATGGAAAAGGAGGTGGCCATTGCATTCATTATTTGGTCACCCAGCTCTAACCACAGCTTTTTTTCTTGCTGAGACTCCATCAGTGACCTTTAAACCCAAGAATGCCCAACCTCCATGGAGCCTGGTGCTCTACTTTATATTGGGGTTGTTAGTTCACAGAGAGAGCCCACATGTGGGTCCCCAACCATGGCTAGCTGTGCACCAGGGGTCCCAGGATGCTGAGACGCTGGGGAGCATCACCTGGTGACAGGGAGTACACCTGGGATGAACAACTAGAGAGACTGTTTCAGAGGACAGCTTATTTGTTGAAATGGCGGGGCCAGCTTATGTGGCTCAAGTCAGGAGAGAGGAGGAAAAGGTCAAGGTAGGAAGGCCTGTACCCACACTTGGCTTTTCACTCTCCCTTGGGGAGTACAGACACCTTGCTTGAGCAGGACTTCCTTCCTTCCCAGTGCCCCTTTCTCCTTGACCCTCACCCTTAAGCCCATATTAGAATATCTTCAAAGCTTCCAACCCTGCTTTGTCCTAAACTGGCTAGTCCTGAAATTCTCTGTCTTAAAACCCTGAATCCTGATTTGTCCTGAGTCAACATCCCTAAAAGTCCCAGGGGGGAGGGACACAACTCCTCAACTCCACTGGCTTCGGGTGCCAGTGTAGAGCTGTCCCCTCAGTTCTGACAATCTATAAAATTGCCCCCGATAAAAAGGACAAATTAAGCCCTGAAGTTCTCTAAATTCCCACTCCATAGTTTCCCAGAATCTTCTCCCAAAGGCTGTGACATTAAATTCCTATTCCAAAGGCTGGTGTGGAGGAGGCTTTCATACTGAGGCTGCTGTCTTTCAGCTCATCCTTGTAGCTCTCAGACAAGCTCTCCCTCCAAGCCTGCTGGCCAAAGGTGCGTCTCCCTATATCCCTTCGCATACAATTATAGCAGCTAATAAAGAGAAATGCCATGAGGCACTTTCACTCAGTGCAATAATTTTAGTAAATCTTGAGCCTATTGTGTCAACCTGAATGTTGATATTGGTACAAACTCCTTATTTGAGTTGTAGCTTGACTTGTATTTTTATGGGCCTGAGTCTAGTCTACATATTTTTGAGAAGCTGCATATGCGGTTTTAATTTCCATCACCCATAAACAGGCATGGTGGCTCACATCTGTAATCCCAGCACTGAGAAGAGCAAGGAAGAAGTCCAAGGCGGTCCTTCCCGCAAGCAACAAAACGCCACGAGGCACAATAACATACAATATGAAAATTGAGTCCTGATATCCTTGCGCTGAGTTCCTAATAACTTTAGTTAGTAATACTCATCAATATTGGTTCACCAGCAAATAATAATAATACAGTGGGATTGCATTATGCCAATAATAAAGAATTTGAAGGGCAGAGGAGGTTGCAGAGTTAGCATGTACCTTTTTTTTTTAACTTAAAACAGCTTTGAAAACAAAATTATATTTATTTTAAAATATTTATTTTAAAATGCTTAAAACATAGGCTCCTTGAGCTGGACCTAGCATTGACTAGCCAACATTGCCAGCTTGGGAAATCTGCAAATTTTGGTGGCAGTGTTGGCCACAGGGCTGCCTGGTGTCATCCGAAGTGGCAGAAGAGCCACAGAAGTCAGGCACTCAGAGGGCTGTGGGGCTGTGTGCTTCCTCCTGCATCTTCTCTGGCAGATCCACAGCAGCTGGACAGAATCAGGACTGAAAGTGTGAAGTGTCCACCAATCTGATGGACCCATAGGCCCTGTGGAAATCAGCCCGTGTGCTCACCTTACTATCCCATAGACATGAATCCTTCAATGTCAAAACAACCTTCAGGGCAGAGAAAGGATTTCAACAGAGCCTTTTTCTGTGTCCTTTTTTATATCTCTGGACTGGTTTAATAAATATATAAATGTGAATGGGTATGTGTCTATGTGTGTTCTCCTGTGAGAAAGCCACAAAACGAATGTTGTCTTTAATTTTCATCACAAGCAACAATAATTATTTCCAGTGGAAATAGTAGCCATGAATAGCATGGAAAATGTTATGTAAACTTTTATGCTGGGCAAAAATATAAACATTTCTTCCTGTACTTTAGAAATATTTTGTAGCTCAGGCTATCAGTGGAACCTCTGGGGACAGTGTGGCTCTCAGACTTGTTACATTAACAAACATATGTGTGGGGGTGGGGTGATGCCCTCTCCCTGCTCCTCCCTCTCCACCTGCAGTCATTGAGAGAGCTGGCCCCAAGGCAGGAGAGCAGGAGAGCTAGCCCTGACCCTTTCCTGGCTGTGGCACTTGGGAGAGCAAGACCCACGCTTCGTCTGGGCAACACAGTGTATCTGGCTCTGATGAAAGCTCAGGTGAGCCAGCCCGGAGGGTGTAGGGGCAGGAGAGCTGGCCCAGCCCCTCCCAGGCTGCAGCACTTGGGAGAGTGGGCAGCACAGTGGAGCTGGCTCTGGAAGCTTGGGTGCAGGTAAGCCTTCCCCTAGGGCATGAGAACAGGAGCACTGACCCTGCCTCCTAGCCATGGTGGCACTGGGTGGCCTCGCCTGAGCAGGGCTGGAGAACTCCACCTGGTTGTGCCAACAAGGGACAACATGTGAACCAGGCCTGACTCCCCCCCCCCAAAAGTCACCCGAAACTAGTAACCCCACCCCAGGGTCACCAGGAACTAGGCCATAGGTCAGCAATGCCAGAAACAAGGTCATAGAATTCACTAAACAAGGAACAGCCTGAGGATAACCACAAGAATGGGACAGCATCTTATCTCAGTGTGGGGCATCTGTGCTGGGCAGCTCACCAACCTTGTAGTAGAACATTCATGGCACAGAAAATACCTAACATTCCTGAGGTCTATAGATAGCTCACTCAATGTTAGTTTTGTTAGTTAGCCAATCACTTTGTAACAAGCTTGCCCTTGCTGAATGTATAAGCTAGAAATTCCCAGTTCTTGTTCAAACCCCATTAAAAACCCTACTGTACAGCTGCTGGGGCTCTCCTCTCTGATCCACTGCGTTGGTGACTGTGGAGAGAGAGCTTAAGCCCAAATAAAGTTCTTTGCTCTTGCATATGTGGTCCCACTCCTGGTGGTCTTTGAGGACCTTAAGATCTGGACATAACACATGCTGGCTGACCAACTTAGCTACCACCCACGCCCAGATCCAGAGCTCTGAGTTGGCCCATCCCAAAATCTGTATCAGCTGTGAATGGTTGGTGGCTGCAATGTGTGAAAGGCCAGTCCGGCAGATCCAAAGCTGCAGGATCTCCACGACTCAGGACAACAACAGGATAACCAGGAGAAGTCCTAGTGAAGATCCAGTACTGATGGTGTCACAGAACCCAGAGACCTCAAGCCAGACCAATGACTAACCACAATGAACATTTACAAGTGAAGATGTGTGGACAGAGGGACACACTGTGACACACTACAGCTTCCATGATGAGGTGTTTTTTAATGGTGTGTGTGTGTGTGTTTTATTTTGGAGGAGATTGCAAGAACAAAGGGCAGATATGAGGGGGCAAGGAGATAAGCAGGACTGGGGTGCATGTGGAACCCACAAAGAATCAATAAAAAATTAACAAACAAAACAAAACACAAACGTGCCCTACTCCCAGGAAAATGGAACCACTTCACACTCCCAGATAAAACCTGAGACAAATGAATCTGAGCAGCTACTCAGAGGCTTGAATCGCAACCCATAACTCAGAAGAACCTTCTTTACTTTCTATCCGTCAAAGACACTCTGTGAATGTGCCTTCAGGCAGTCCAATTGCCCCATCATCTGATTAGCAGGTAATTAAAAAGATGGGGTACACGCACCTTTTGCTCCTTCTCTTCCTAATGGGGGTGTGGTAAGGAAAGGCACATTAGTGATCGGGCTAGTTTCAGGAGACTCTGTTGGCGTTTCAGCAGAGAGCATTTTTGCCAGTTATCTGGTCCTTACTGGTTTGTCTTGAGCTATCCCAGAGTTCTGTCGCTCTACTCCTCAGCTGCATATGGTGAAGCCTGGGTGGATTGTTTTTTAAGCATTATGGAGCAAATTCTACTTATGGATAACTGGGCAGGAAGATCCATTTACAGATACTCTGATCTACTCTTTGCATGGTTGTATCTCTAGTCCAGGGGACCTGATGCCAACTCCTGGCCTCCTTAGTCACTGTGTGCCTGAGGGACTCTTTGATGAAGTCAAAATGATCATGCACATGAAATAAAAATAAAAACAATAAAAATAAATAAGAGGGCAAGGATGTATCTGACCTAGAATGTACAAGGCCCCAGGTCCTGTTGTAATACCTTAACCAAGGCAACTTATAGAAGAATTTATTAGGCTTACAGTTCCTGGGTTCAAGTCCCAGATGGCAGAGTGGAGGTTGGAGGTGGCAGACATTGAAGCTGGAGCTGGAAGCTCAGGCTCATACCTTGAACCTCAAGCATAAAGCAGAGAGCCTTGGCTGAGAGTAGGTCGAAGCCTTCCATTCTCATAGCCCTCCACCACTGACATACTTCCTCCAATAAGGCCACACCTCCCAAGACTCCCCCAGCAGCACAACTGCTGACCAATGTGTCAAAATTTCAGACTCTCTATGTATATATCTAGATGCATATATATATACACAGATAGATAGATAGATAGATAGATAGATAGATAGATAGATAGATAGATAGATAGATAGATAGTAGTGAGGAAGGGGAGAAGAGGAAAGAAACACAGTGAGACAGGAACAGAGAGAGACTATCTCAAGGAAGCTTTCAAAACAGAGATGAGAATTCTGAATTTGAGCTTCTGTCTCCAATATGTGAACAGAGCAACCATTTTGAGAAAGGAGCCTCACTAAGCTGACTTGTGACCCCTGACCCTGAAGCTCCTTTCTGTTTGAAACACAACTCAGAGACTTCTGCAGGTCTGCCCTGGACTCACGTTGCCTCTCTCTCTCTCTCCCTCTCCCTCTCCCTCTCCCTCTCTCTCTCTCTCTCTCTCTCTCTGTGTGTGTGTGTGTATCTCATGTTGACTATCTATGGTGGTTTGAATGAGATGTCCCTGCCTCAAAAACCAGGAAGACAGAATCCCAGCATTGTCTTCTGGCTTCCGTATGCACAAGTGCACGCATGCACTCTTACCCACACATGGCCCCCTTCTCCCAACAAACATGCACATTCTCTCTCTCTCTCTGCCTCAGTTTAGGTTCTAAGTCCAGCTACGACACTGTAGCTGGAGAAAGGCAGCTGCGGGTTGTCCTGACCCTGGGACGGCTCAAACCCCTTGCCGGGTTCTCAGCCAACCAGCTACTGCTGGCAGAGCCCTTGCACCACCACAAGATTATAGGAGGAAGCACTCGTGAGGGATGCATGCCGACAGACGGCCTGGCTGCTGCTTGGCTGAGCATCCTGTTGATCTTCCTAATTGTGTAGCTCTGCCCTGAGGGATACAGTGGGGAAATGACTGCACAGTGTGCAGGAATTCTCTAATTGAGAGCTCCTGTAATTTTCTGGGGTAATTTTTATGGACCACCATGATGCCCAGATCCTCACAGGAGACCCGAGCAGAAGGGAAGTGCCGGGAAAATGCTCAGGACGAAAGGTTACCCACTTAGGGGGACATTTCACAATCCAAACCCGAGGGTCCTCTGAGCACTGCACTGTGACCCTTTCAATAACAGAGCCGATCATTTTATCATTATGGCGTGTGCTATATACATACGTGCGCACATGCACGAGCATTTGAAAGCCAGACGCCAGCTTTTGATGTCTCCTTGATCACTCTCCACTGTAGTTTTGGGACAAGGTCTCTCACTGGACTTGGTGCTTACAGACTGGCCCCAAGTTCTCCCTGCACTGGCTCTACAGACACATGCACTGTGGCTCCATCTTCACGTGGGTCTGAACTCAGGCCATCACGCTAGTAAATGTGTACTCTGCCCACGGGCCATCTGCCCTGTCCCAAGTACCTTTATTCCTATCCTCATTTCTGCTTTGCAAATGATCTGGCTGCTGGGTGAGCTGTGGCTCTGTGAGGCTGAGCAGGCTCACGATCAGTGCTTCTGGACTGACTGTTCCGAGAAGTCATCGTGAAAACCGGGACCGTGATTTGGTAGGCCTGGGAAGGGTCTTAGAGAGGGCGTTCCTCTCCAAGAGCATGGGGGAGCTTCTACTGTTGCTACTGATTTGCCAGCAAAGCTTCACAGGGCAAGGTTTTAAATCACCTCAAAACTAATCCAGCAGGTCCAGTTTTAGATTGTAGAAGATACTCTCTAAAAAAAAAAGATTAAATTAAATTAAACCCACACACCAGGAAGCTAGTGTGACTTTCAAAGCTAAGTGGTTCTATCTCCTTAGGCCAAGTCTGAGCTCTTGCAAGCTGAGGCTTCAAGAGGAAGTTGGCAGGACAAAGCAGCGAACACCAGAGCCAGGGCAGCCCAGAGGAGGCAGGAGGCAGCCCAAATCACCACGGGCAAAGTGCTGTGGTAAATCCAGGTCGAATCAAGGCCATTTTCAGAACCTGAGTTAAAGACTGGCTGGCAGGTCCGAGGCAATCATAATCAGGCAGGAGGCAGTGCTCTTGTTCCAAACGTGTCGATCCAGAGAGGAACTGGAGCCCTAAAATCTGTGTGGGAACTGAAACATGCAGACTTGAAAAGGTGGGGAGTTCTGGCCCAACAGGCTGCAGTTCTGCACATGGCATCCGTTACAAAGAAGAGCTGGACCAGGGGGAAATCCTGTCTGCAAGCACGGTGGACCCACAGGAAGGGCCGATGAGGAGGCTCCCATTCAGCGAGATCCAGGGATTAGTCCAAGGAGATGTCAGACGCTGGAGCAGCGCCTCAAGGCTAACCTCGTGCCCTGACACTCAGCGGTTCCTTTCCTGTCAGGCAGGCCTGTCTCCAGTGAACTCTCTCACAGGGAGCAATGGAACCTGCCAGCAAGGGCTGCACTACTCCGCCTGGGTAGTTCTGAGGGCACAGAGGCACAGACCAAGGGCAGCATTAGCTGGGAGGCTCTATGCTGGGTGCTTAAGAGGAATGCTTGTCTGTGATTGAAAGTGTGGTGGTTTGAGTGAAAACAGCTCCCACTGTCTCACAGAGACTGTGTCACTGGGGGAGGGCCTTGAGGTTTCAAATGCTCAAGCCAGGCCCAGTGCCTCTCTTCCTGCTGCCTGAGGAACCGAATGTAGAACTCTCAGCTCCTTCTCCAGCACTGTGTCTGCCTGCATGCCACCAAGCTTTCACCGTGGTGATAATGGAATAAGCCTCTGAGCTGTGAGCCAGCCCCAGTTAAATGCTTTCCTTTGCAGGGGTTGCTCATGGTGTCTCTTCACACCAATAAAAAACCCTAAGACAGATGCTTTTTTTTTTTTTCTGTAAAGATAGGAAACTAAATTAGACAAATTGCTAGTCTAGTGGGAGGGGCAAAGAATGGCATAAATGATTACCAATGCACACAGTAGTGGCTAACCACCACCAGAAATGGAAAGATTATCAATAGAAGGGAAATATAAAAACAAGACTGTAGAGGAATTTTAATTCAGAACATGGCTGCACTGGCAAGTGATCACAACCAAAGACCTTCTAGGTCTGTGTGATCCAGCTGGAATACAAATAGGCCTTTAATCCAGGAGGCAAGCATTCAAGGCCAGCCTAGTATAGAGCAAGTTTCAGGTAAAGAAAAGCTTACGTCCAGGGCTGGTAAAGTTAGTTTGTAGAAGGAAACACCAATGTTTAAAAGTAATATTTAATTGAGTGGCAGAAAAAGTGACAAATCTGAGAAAGATTTGACAGAATAGGACATGCCCCATCCTCAAAAGAACAGAGAGGAAAGGAAAGCTACTTAAGGGAGCAGCGCAGAAAATAAGGAAGAGGGGAGGCAGTTTCATCAGGAGAGTTTTACAGAGAGAGGTTGGTGGGAGAACAAGCTAGACACAGAAGACAGGATGAGCCAGAGAATGAGAAGGAGCCAGAAGATTGGGTAAGATTGCTGGAATTAGTTTGAGGCCAAGGAGAGCAATTCAGAGAAAAGCCAGACTGAATCAGCGTGGAGAGGAGTTTGAGCCAGAACAGCTGAGTTGAGCCAGCCAGAGTTCATAAAAAGCTAGAAAGGGTGAGCATATTCAGGAGTAAGTCCCAGAGGCTGCAAACATTGTAGGCCTAGGTTAGAAGACAAAGGCAGTAAGCCTCAGAGACAACAACTGAAACAGGCAAATGTTCCTTTACACAAACCCACCTGCAGACTCTGCACACCTGACTCTAGACATTTAAATAGATCAGCAAGAAGGAACGGGAGACAGGTGACTCATTTGGTAGAGTCCCTGCCCAGCTCCTAAGTGCAACATAGACAGGGCATGGTGGTTCACACGTGTAATCCCAGCACTTGGGAGGTGGAGGCAGAAAGACCAGAATGTTAAGGTCACCATCAGCTTCGTGTGTGAGTCCAGCTTGGGCAGCAACAGTTGGTCAAGTGGGTACAGGATTTGAAAAGATGTCTCAGTGGTCAGGAACACTTGCGGGAGACCCTCGTTCAGTTCCTAGCACCCACCTGGCAGCCCACAGCCAGTAACCCCGTTTCCTGGGGACCTGATGCCTTCTTCTGGCCTCCACAGTCACCTAATGCACATACATGTGCTGTATACATGCATACATATGTGCATGCATGCACACATACTTACATAGGTGAGTAAATGAGCACCACAAAGAAGTTCAAATAATGACGGACGCTACCTAAGCTGACCTGGCAGGCACCTGGGCTGTGCACAGTGTGGATTCAGCAGGTTCCAGGACACCATAATAGTAACTATGTCTGTGGATACAGTTAAGCCATGAGAGCTTATCACCAAGATGGCTGCTTACTTGATAAAGTCCTCCTACCTCTCAGTTACACACACACACACACCCCAAAACCTTTCCAACTTTAAAAATTTGGGGGATGCATGTACATTCTGAAGGCATGGTATGCAGACCAGAAGAAAGACTAATAGTGTAAGGAGCTTTTCCTGACGCGGCCCTCACGAGCACTTCCCTCCTGGATGCTTGAGCTTTCATGTATGACGGCGGTGACCGTCTCTGGGGGCAGCGCAACACTAAGAGCCTTAGAACTCCCGTGTCTCTTAGGTACTGTTGGCCAGGAGTAAACTAGCTGAGGCGCAATTTCCTGAACTGCCGAGCATGAATCAGGAGAGAATGCTCATGTGTGCTTCTTCCTGAGGAGAAAAAATAAGTCTCAGCACAGGTGACAATGTCATCAGTCCCTGGCTCAGCCTGGGTTCCTAAGAGAAAGGTGGAAGGGATGCAGTCTGTGGCGTGCTTATCTATAATCGTTTAGACACTGAGGGTCTAAGGAATTCAAGCAGCTCATGGCTGGGAATTAAAGAGAGGCTAGTAAGCCCAGTACTCACAAAGTCCCTTTTCATTCTCTCTCCCTCTCCCCCTCTGTCTATGCTTCATGTAACCCAGCATAGCTTCAAACTTGCTGAGCAGCCGAGGGTAACGCTGAACTTCTGGTCTTCCTGCCGTCACCTCCCAGTGTCAGGACTAAAGGTGAGCCCCAATTAGTTTACTTTCTATTGCCATGATAAACACCATGACCGAAAACAATTTGAGGAGGACAGGGTGTGTTTTAGCCTACAGGTTACAATCCACCACCAAGAGGAGCCAAGGCTGGACCTCACTCACAGCACGAGTTGGAAACAGAAGCTACAGAGGAACTCTGCCCAGGTTTGCATTTAGCTTTCCTATACAGCCCAGCTCCACCAGCCTAGCATAGGCCCCCACAGGGGGCTGGGCCCACCTACATCTATTAGCAATTTTTTTAATGACTCGTACACACTCCCAAAGGCCACTTTTCAATTCCAGCCAATTCTTCCGTTGTCAAGTTCACAGCTGAAGCTAGCTGTAAACGAAGCCAACAATCAAAATCAGCCATCATCAGACAGAGGAATCTAACAAGTGGGCGATGCAGTTGTTCTATTCTGATGCCTTGAGTCTGTGAGCCGCAGAGGAAACCTCGCAGGCTGGAAGCTTGAGGCAGGATTTTGTTCCGATCTAAAGGCTAAGATATTGGACACCTGGCTGTGGTCTTAGGTCCTCCACTGGTGGGGAGGGGCCTGCCAAGCAGAGGGCCATCTGCCGTCGGCAGAGCTCACTGATCCAAACAGTCACCACATCTCAAAGATCCGCCGCCCCTCAACAGCCAAGGTCTTTGCCATTACGGCCTCACAGACACACAAAGTGACCATGACGGCTCTGCTCACATGAGACACAGTTGACCCAGGACTGTTTCCCACTGTGATTTCTATCTCCCCTCTCACCAATTAAGGAATGAACTAATGACCACGAGGTCAGCCAACGGCTCTCAGCCATGCTCTTCATTATTAGCCATCAGCATGTTAGGATGCTTCCTTCTAGCTCAGAAGATGCCAGAGATTAAAGCATGAATCACCTGTTTCCCACGGTGAAGGAATCTTTAATGAGAAATGTTGACTGGATTATATAACTACCTTTAAACAAACATAGTCTAGTCCTCTTTAAACAGTTCAGCTTCGAAAATCAGTGTAGGAAACAGAGTCAGCACAGATCTGTTAAGAATGGGACAGCAAGGGGCTGGAGAGATGGCTCAATGGTTAGCACCTGCTGCTCTTGCACAGGACCCAGGTGGGATTCTGAACATCCAAACCCCTGCTGCTCACCACTCCAGGGGCGGAGGGCCCAATACACCCCTCAGGCCTGTGGTCCCTGCACACACATGCAAGCAAGACACCCAGAAACCTAAGATAAAAATAAATATTTTTTTTCAGTGAAAAATCAGAAAGATTATTTTTATTGCATCTTCAAAATCTCCAGCAACCATGACTTTGGGGGAGAATATCCATGGGCGTTCTGGACACAGCCAGAAAGCCAAGCAGTGCCTACATTGTACCTACCTGACCACGAGGCTCCCGGCTCCAGGGTGCAAGTCTCCCTCTTGTCAACATCCGGCACAGAGTCAGGCTGCACAAGAAGTTGTCATGACAGGAGGCAGAGGTCTCACGTCCTATGTGGAACCGTTGACTAGAAGACTATGATTCAGATCATGTTGAATCAGCCTCGCAGAAAAGTCATTACAGAAACTGGAGACCCCCTGTTTATTTTCTGTTCCTTCCTTCCAGTCAACACAGAGAGACACTTTCAGCCCCGCAGGAGACATCTGCCTCTTCTCATCTGTCCCCACCCTCAGCAATGTGGGGTGTCCCTTGTCATTCTTGCGGGAGTTCGGCATTGACAGTGTCAGGGGGACAATGACCTTCCCAACTCTGGGTTGTTTCTTCTCCCTTCTTTCTTGTTCCTCTCTTCCATCAATGCTGGGGGGCTAAACCGAGGGCCCTGGCCATTCCAGTCAAGTGTTCTACCACTAGGCTATGCCCCAACACGTGCACGCAACTCTCTGACAGAGACCTTAGCAAGGGGCAAGATCTTCACAGGTCGACATGTGGAGAGGTCACTGAACACTCAGACACATTTAAGTTCAATTTTTCAATTCATGGCAATTCTTTAAAAAAAAAAAAAAAAGGTTTGGCTACACCTACCTTAATTTGAATAAACCGCAAAAATGCATATGTAGGGTTGCATATGTAGCCACCAGAGAGATGGCTCACTGGTTAAGAGCACCGGCTTCCTTTCCAGGGGACCTGGGTTTAATTCCCAGAACCCACATCACAGCTCACAACTGTGTCACACTCCAGTCCTAGGAGTCTCAGCACCGTCTTCTCCATGGGCACCAGGCACACATGGTGCACAGACATGCACGCAGGAAAAGCAGCCATGCACACAGGAAAAGCAGCCATGCACACAGGAAAAGCAGCCATGCACACAAAAT
Organism: Rhombomys opimus; assembly: GCA_010120015.1. NCBI lineage: Eukaryota > Metazoa > Chordata > Mammalia > Rodentia > Muridae > Rhombomys > Rhombomys opimus. The sequence goes on from REGO01000124.1 coordinate 1,572,291, forward strand.
ATTTATTTAAAAATGCACGTGTAATGGGTACATTTAGTTTTATTCTCTAAAAGGTAAGTGTTTCTGAGGGCAGTTTACTCAAGGCCTAATACAGTTAGTCATAAAGACATGTTTATGCTCTCAGGGTCTTGACAAAACCTCTCTCCCTTTGTGAAGGTTTTGTTTGTATAGTCTGTAGCCACATGCTGGTATACTGATGGTCAGGGAGGTGCACTCACCATGGCAGTAAATGTAAAAACACCACCGACTCAGTGGCTTCACTGCTACATACCAAACAAAAGCAAAGGCAGGGAAAGAGGGATCGGTTTTGACTCAGTCTGAGGAGACCCACTCTTTGAGGCGGGAAGTCTTCGTGGCCAGCCAATGGCTGCAGGCGGCTCCATGATGGCAAGATGTCCAGGCTGGAGTCCACATGCTGGCAGGCCAGTAGGCAAAGCAATGGGAATGCCTTCCTTCAGCAGGCGTCATCCATTTTGTGTCCAGGAGTCTCAGGCATGAGGCGCTGCCCCCAGATTTCTCCTTTCACACACTCCTCTCTAAAAAATGCCTCAGACTCACTCAGGTCGACATTTGAAACTGACCACCACAGCAGCCATCTTCACGTCTAACACTGAGAAGACAGGAACAAAATGCCACAGCCAGGGAGAAGGAGGATGGCTGCTTTACTCATTTATTCGTGTGTGCTTGGTGTCCGTGCTGAGAGCATCCTATGGCGCACACAGAGGTCAGAGGAAAGCTTGTGGGGGTCAGCTCTGTCCTTCAGCCAGGTCATCCGGCTGGGTGGCCAGCTGTGCTTTCACCCCCTGAGCCGTCTCACCAGCCTGGGATGGCTTTCAAGTACCCATTTTAGCTCCACTTGAGGTGGAAACATCTAGACTCCCTCTGGTAGTGTGGTTTCAGGTCTCCAGGGCCCTTAACCCTCAGCTCTTGGCGCTGCTGTGGTTTAAAGGCACCCGCTCCATTAACCGTAACCACTGACCAAGAACCTTGAGACATGGCAAAAATGGTAACGAGGCGGCACAGCTTCACGACACTAGACAATCGGTATGCCCTTCGGTTGCTTTATTGGTGACAGAAAAGTGTACATAGTCACAGATGTGAAGAACTGCCAACAATGAAGAACTTATCTATTGCCAGCAGAACACAACCACCCACCGTGGGTCCTTAGCACACACAGCCTGCCTCACGCCAGACAGCTGCGGAGCAGCAAAGCCACTTCTGAGTGCTTAATTGTGCTTCTACAAACCCTCAGAAGAATGAGGTAGTTTCCTTCACCCAGGGACCTCTCACATCTTTACACTGCAAATCCTTCCCACCATCTTCCCCGAGCTCCGGCCTCCATTGCAGCATCTTTCCTTCGGCCTACTCAAGGACTGAGGAAGCTGGGCCTTGCAGTTATGTGGCTCCCCAGTGCAGATACAGGAGGGCTGGCTAAGACACTATTGTTCACGCATAACCTCTGACGTCAAGACGTACTTACTTATCTGCTCTCAGCCAACAATCCAAAGGGCACAGACCCTGTGCCTGTGTGGCTCAGGCCTCCTCTGCATAGTTGCAGCTGCAGACATGCTGTGGGAGCATTGCCTGCGGGACAGCAGCAGAGAAGATCTGTTGGCAAGGTTAATCTTGAGATGGTCTGGCTATGCTTCTAAGTCCGAAGACTGAATTCACAGCCTCCTGCCCCAGCGATCTTAATGTTTGCAGCTCATTCATTAAGTTGGAAAGCGAGTACCAATCTGTCATCCAGGCTATACTGGATCTCAGGCTGTACCTCAGGCAGGCCTCAAACTCACAGGAAGCCTCCTGCCTCATCTGCCCTTTGAGAGACCTGATTTTTAGCCTGTGGAGAACTCAAAGAAGCCCTGAGGTCCTGGGGATTGAAGAGCAGTCTCTACTTTGTTCCTGCCCGGCAGAATGAGGAGGCTCCTGGGAACAACATAAAGATAGTCTGCGCCCCCAGGAGACTCCCCTATTCTCCTCACCATCTCCGTTTGCCTTTCTCTTGTTTTTGTTCACTGCCAGCTGCCCGGTATCATTACCACGTGGCAGAGGCCATGCAGCTGTGTCTGCCTGTGCACCAGGCCTTAACTCATTCCCAGGCCCCGGCTTCCAACCCCTGGGATCTCTGTGGGCTTCCACCAACCCCTGGGATCTCTGTGGGCTTCCACCAACCCCTGGCATCAACAGTTTCTGTTGAAACTGAACGCTAACTGCTGCAGTTTAAGAGCTCGGACATCAGGGCCACCACAGTATGTAACGGGCATCTTCGGGTGGGTGGCCTGGAATCTTAAAACTCAGTAGTTCTAAAGCCCGTGCTGGTTTCTATGACTGAATTTCATGCTTTCCCCTTTATTCCCTCCACAAACAAACAAACAGAACAAAACAAAACAGAACAAAACAAACTGGGTCTTCCTATGCAGCCCTGGCTAGCCCAGATCTCATTATGTAGTCCAGGCTGGCCTCACATGCAGAGCTCCACCTGGGTCTGCCTTCTGAGTGCTGGGACTAAAAGCATGTGACATGCCCACCATACCTGGCCTAAATTTCAAATTTTTGTCACTTATTAAAGCAAGTAGGACCCCATGGAAATATTAGCCACAAACACTACCACAGTTCTGCTAAGCTTCATGACCAACCTTTCCAACTTGCACAGCTCTCTTTTACTAAGGGTGAAAGGCCCTTGATTCTACCCAGGCCTTTAAAAGGAGGTTTTCAACAATGAGGGAATGTGACTGCAGAGAGCTGTGCTCTCCTGAGCCTACGTCATTTGTCTAAAGTCCGTTCGGATTATCAGCCCCCACAGCCCGTGAGATAAGGTCTATGCTGCTTATTTTTTGTGTGAGTGCTCTGTCCTTGCTGGCTGTGTGAGGTGTGCATTTCGGATGTTCTATCAGTGTGTACCAAACAAACAATAATCCTCATGACCTCTGTCCAGTCACAAAAGAAATCTGAAGCCCTTTGCTTTTTTAGGGGTGGAGATACGTGGAACATAGAAAGCCGAACAAATTCTACCTGTGCCAAAACAAAGTGACAGTTGCTATCATGTGTCCGTGAAATTGCTGGCACCACTGTCACATCTGCCTACTCAAAAGAAACCCGCTTAACAAGGAAGAGTTCGTTGACCTTATTTGGGTCAGGACATGAAACACGGGGTCTCTCAAAGTCTTGGGCCTTGATGTTGAGAGGACCAGGCCTGAACAGTCCCCCCCCCCCCAAAAAAGTCACTAGTCCCAGGAACTATGCCATAGGTCACCAATTCCATAAACAAGACCATAAGATCCACTACCCAAGGCAGAGCCTGGAGGTAACCACAAGAATGGGAAGGCATCTTATTTCAGGGTGGGGCATCTGTGCTGTGCAGCCCACCTACCTAACATTCCTGAGGTCTACAGATGGCTCCCTCAATGTTAGTTCATTAGCCAATCACTTTGTAACAAGCTTGCCCTTGCTGAATGCCACCCAATCGTGTAATTGCTAAGCTGGAATTTCCAGAACCTTGCTGAAACCCTAAATAAAAAACCCTCTCTCCCTGACCTCAGGGATCTACACTCCAGAACCGCTGTGTCAGTAACAGTGTGGGCCAGAGCTCAAGCTTGTAATAAAAACCCTGCTGTGTTTGCTTGGACCGGCTCCCTGGTAGTCTTCAGGAAAAAAGACCCTACTGTGTTTGCCTTGGACCGGCTCCCTGGTGGTCTTCAGGATAAAGACCCTACTGTGTTTGCCTTGGACCGGCTCCCTGGTGGTCTTCAGGAAAAAGACCCTACTGTGTTTGCCTTGGACCGGCTCCCTGGTGGTCT
>REGO01000124.1:1576097-1589133 GCA_010120015.1 Rhombomys opimus
AAAGACCCTACTGTGTTTGCCTTGGACCGGCTCCCTGGTGGTCTTCAGGAAAAAGACCCTACTGTGTTTGCCTTGGACCGGCTCCCTGGTGGTCTTCAGGATAAAGACCCTACTGTGTTTGCCTTGGACTGGCTCCCTGGTGGCCCTCAGGGTCGAAACTTGGGCATTACCATGTGAGCAGTGTTGCTCTCAACAGTTTAGAAAGCACCGTCCAATGGAAACGAGCAACTGTTGTCTTCCAAGAAGCTATCTGCCTCAGTCACAGGATTAAACTGAACAACACAATTTTAAAGGAAGGACACGGGACTCTACGAAGAGCACAGAGCTAGAAAGGCCAAGAAAGGAACCCACAGGGCACCTTCGTGCTTGAGTTGATTTTCCTAAAGCAAACTGAAAGCACGGAATTGACACAGTCTTCCCTATGCTACTGCCCAGTCTGTGCTCAAAACTGTCTTCATGAGCCCCAGAGTGCTCAGCACAGGGAAGACACCTTGTTTAGATGTGTTGTTACCAAGCAACGGCCTAATGCAGGAAGGGTTTTGTCCCAGAGCTAGCACTGCCTCCCCACACGGTTTGTTTCTTTTCTTTTAAGATGATTTTGTGTGTGTGTGTGTGTGTGTGTGTGTGTAGGGGGGCCTGAGCATGTGTGTGCACCACATGCACACAGCCACCCCTAAAGGCCAGAAGGTATCAAACCCTCTGGAACTGGAATTAAGACAGTTGTGAGCTGCTGGGGGGGGGGGGGAGGTACAAGGAACTGAACCACAGAGTGGCTACCAGAGCAGCAGTGCCCTGACCACTGAACCATGTCCCCAGCCCCGCTCGAGCTTGGTTCTTACATCAGGAAAAAGTATGGCTCCCTGACAGCGTTTTTCAGCCCCTTCCTCCGCGGCTTTGTGGTTTTGCGAACACAGGCTGTCGCTCACATGTGTCCTGCCTGCTTGGCTGGACAGCTCAAGACCAAGGCTGCTTCGCATGTGCCCTTAGTAGAACCCTTGATAAAGTGACTCTGACAACCACATTTCCATCGGCAAACAGCCAGGGCTCAGACTCTCTCTACCTTTTGAACTCCTGGCCTTCGCAAGTGTTCTGGGGAGATCTGACAAACGAGGGAAAAGAGAAGATATACAAAATAAGTTCATCATCTTAAGCTCCCAGCTCTTTAGTTCTGTTTACACCGACTCGCGTGTGACTTGCTGAATCTCATTTGATCAACCCAATTACACATTAAATAATTGCAGTCAATTATGCAAATATCAGCAATAATATTAATTTGTTGATTGTGCACAGCAGATTAGCTTTACATGTTCCTAACGCTACACCGTCTTGTGCTTTAAATGATCAATTAGTGTTAGGATAAGTGAATCTTGAAGAGCGGGTAATTGCCTGGTGACAATCCAGCCCTAATGCTGCATTACGCTGCTGCAATTAAACAAGTAACGGACAAGGAAAGAACAACCAAAGATGCTTCTTTTATGCCTATAAATAAGTCATTGCAAAGGTCAATTTCCTGTTCTGTTACTTCAGTACGGGTGGCAGCTGGGGCTCTGGGTCAGGCTTCCGGTTTTCACAAACCCTGTGTCCCTCCTTCCTTCCATCTTAACTGAGCCTGCTGGAAAGCTTAACAGGTTTTGAGGCGAGAAGTCATGTGTGCTCTCTAACCATCACAAAATGGCTCTCAGTTTAATAATGTAAGATCTTAGGTAGACTCAGGGCAGTCAAGGCATCTCCCTTCTCATAGGCCTCAGCCTGGCCATTCTGTGCTTGACAGCTGATACACCTGAAGGTCTACCCCAGACCTGTGCTGAACGTGAGGTCAAAGGACATGGGGAAGACATAAGCCTCCGAGGACACTCACAGGGGGGCTCCAGAGGAGCCGGAGACACCTCCACCCAAGATTTCAATCAGCAAGGAGAGCGCCCTTGGACGTATTCTACCCTCTCTGCTCATATCCTCCAATTTTCTTACTGTCTCTGTCTAAAAAAAAACGAGCTAAAACTTTTGGAATGGAATAGACGTGCCATGGGCATGGCTAAAAGTCTTGAGGGCTGTCCCTGTGGGGTGGAGTTTGTACAACCCTCTCCCACAGGACTGTGAAGAGACGCGTTTCCTCAGTTAAGATGAAAGCTACTGCAACCGAGGAACCAAAGCACAAAGTACAGTGGCAGAGAGGTGGCCGTCCAAGGGCAAGCGCTTCCTGTCAAGACAGGGCTTTTCCCTGGATAAACTGGGAAAGGAAAGGGCTTCTCACTCACAGCTCCTAGACAAGAAAAACACTGTCTGGAATTATTCTGTTACCTAGCCAGGTGCTCATTCATTGCTCACTCAAGAGAAGGGTACACAGTGTAGATTAAGATCAAAATCCAGAGTTTATCTCCCTCGCTCCCCTTTATTTGGCATTTAGTGCATAGTGTCTGCCATTTTCATGTGGTTGGTATTTTATCAAGAGTTCTTCCCAGGACAATCACTTCAATTCCAAGATAATCTTAACACACAAGAGCATTTTTCCAACTGACCGTAGAGTCCATGACAAGAAAGACAGCATGAGAAAGACTGCCAGAATCAGGCAGGGTCTCAAAAGGGTGGAGGGTCTTCCAGAAGGGTCTCAGCGTGGAGGGACACACTTGTATTTCACTCCTACAGTAAACAAATACTGGACACTACTATATGCTGGGCTTTGAGAAGACAAAGATCTAGAAGGCGCAGGACCCCTAGACTCATAGCAGCCAAGTGAGCGGCCAGTTCAGTGTGCAAGAAGGGCGGGGAGACGACGAGCTTGAGCCTCACAGACAGCGCTAGGGGAGACTGGGCCAGAACATGATCCCAAGAAGGGACAGGTTCACCTTAGCATGGACTCGGGGACCCACAAGAGCATATAGAAAAGAAATCCAGGTGACCAAAGGTTTGATTCAAAGACAAAAATAAATCAAGGTATGACAGTGCACTTCTGTCATCCCGGCATTCAGAAGGCTGAGTGAGACAGACTGCCTTGAGCATGAGGCCAGCCTGGGCAGACATTAGGGACTACCAGGCTAGCCAGGGCTGCACAGGAAACCCAAATCTGCCCCCCCCCAAAGAAACCTCACCAGCAACAGTACAAAGAGCGTAGCTCTGAGGATACCAATGACCACAGGGACACTGCCCAGGGCATTTCCTGTGGCCCTTCCAGCGGATACAGGCGTCTCATCAGTTGGGGAACTGCTTCTCCTACTATGGAAGAGACATGTGGATCTGGTATAGGGCTAGGGAAGGCGTTCTTCATCACTATCTCTCCGGGGAAAGGCACAGTAAGCAATTTACCATGTTGACAGGTGACATGTGACATTGGCAATTTTCTGTGGCTCAAGGAGAAACCTCAACTTGGTAACACGTGAACAATGCAACTACAATAGGCAAAATCACTAACAGGCGGTCGGTCACAGGTCACGGGCAGAAGTCTGTCTTCTGGGCACATCACCCACACCCTGAGCTTTTCTGTCAGGGCAACTCGACCGTCCAGTCGCTCTCAACCTTTCCGTACTACAACAAAGGCAAAAACACACATTTCAGTCTCAGACTTCAACAGAGCCTCACGGGCCCCACCATCTGCCAGAGCACAGGCGGCTCGGCAGCTAAGAGCTCGCACTGACCTTCCAGAGGACCTGGGTTCAGTCAGCTCTGGGGTCTGCTCACAGGTGCACATGCCCTCACTCCTATCAATCAAGTGTGTCAACACATACCTGTAGTCCCAGCACTTGGGAGGTGAAGGCAGGAGGGAGCTACAGGAGTTTAAGGCTAGCCTGGGCTACATCAATAACGTGAAAGTTCCCTTAGTATGAACCAGTAGCTGCCTTTTCCTATTCCATGGACAAGAGCTCACCCCTCCCAGTGGTGCCCGAGGCCAGGTCCCAGCCGCCTGAGCTCGCATAGTGGTATCAGTACCCATCTTGTTAGGAACACATGGCCTTGGGAGAATTTGAGGATGGCAGTGATGTATTGTCAGTTAAGTTTCCTTCAATGGCTCCAGTGTGAAGACTTTGTCCCCAGGGTGGTGCTACTGAGCGATGTCAGGACTTAGGGTATGGGCCTTGGTCCTCGGTTCACGGGGCTATTGCCTTGAAATGAACAGTTGGACCCCCTAGGCTACATGGCAACCTGCCACCTGCCAATCTCAGAGACCACGCCAAAGTCAAATCTCTAAAACTGTGAGCTAGACAAAGCTTGTTATAAAATCACAATTATTTCTATTATAAATAAATTATAAGCCTTAAGTATTTTGATTACTAATAGGAAGCCCATCAATGGCACATCATTCAAAACATCTTTCCCGACTCTTCTTAGACTATGTAAACACACAAGAGCAGCACAGGATTTGCTTTCCGAATTATCATGGCGTCTCATTTCCTTCTTTCAACGAAGAAACCTCACTGCTTTTATACGCCACCCTAGACCCTGTGCTGAACCCCAAGGGACAGAAAAAGAAGCAAAACACTCGAGCATTCAAAGGGCTCTAAGCGAGACCAAAGTATGGCTGGTTATGATGGAACGTCACACTTCAGGTAGCTCAAGGGCACAGAGGGCATGGCTCACGTGCCCTAAAGGAGCCCTGTGAGGTTCAGGGCCAGCCTGGTCCACACAGTCAGAGTCTGTCCCAAAACCAAGCCCAACGAAAAAAGTTCCTACGAGGGATGAACACTGCAGAAGGCCTGCCGTGACCCTACAGTGCAACCAGGTTGTAGGAGGTAAAGTCAAGGAACAAAGAGCATTTGGAGGAGAAGCCACCTGTAGAGCAGAAGAGTAGGATGGGCAGAAACCGAGGAGCCGCCAGCATTGCAGAGTTTACCTCTGCTTACGAAAAAACCCAGGAGTACTTTCCTTGTAGACCATAGAGAGAAAAAATGGGCAGGGGTGGAGGATGGATAACAATGAGAAAACAGCCTTTTATTAGAATTTCGACCCTTGCAGGACCCTACAGTAACCTAGCACCCAGGGACCACTGTGGGTAACTAGCTACAGGGGACAAGCACCTAACCCAACAGACTTTAAGTCAAATCTGAGGTTTCGAAAATTCCCCCTGGGTCATACTGGCAAGAGCCTGGGATTTTCTTTCCCTTTGTGGTTAATCTTGTCTGTGGTTCTGTGGAACACGTTACAGGGAAACAGCATGCTTCCTTCCATGTAACACTCAAAGAGAGCAAATGTCAAACGTGATGTAACATCAGACTTTTTTCTTTCTCAGTAATTACCAAAATCATTTTTTCTTGGAAACAGGCAAGCTAGTCGCTTGGCTAACAGCACCAATTTGCCATCTTGTAAGAGGATAATTTGGAGACTTGAAGACACAAGCATAATAATTGAGGGGGAAAGATGCGGTTTTGATTATCGATGGCAGGCCCTGTGGCTTAACAATTTGGGGTGCACAGGGTGTGCGTGCCCTGTGGCTCACTCAGAGCCACTCTCTGAGCACCTGTGTCTGTGCTCATGGCCTCTTTGTCTCTGTTGGATTTGGGAGGCTTTTTTTTTTTTTTGTTCATTTTAAAGGCAGGCTCTCTTGTAGCCTCAGCTGGCCCCAAATGCATCCGATGCCCATGACCTTCAGGCTTCCTCTCTCCACCCCCAAGTGCTGAACTGTAGACACACACCTGCAACACCTCCATAGTGCAGCGTATCCCAGGGCTTCATGTGCGTAGGGAAAGCACTCTAGCAGCCACGCTACATCCACAGCCCTGACGTTGGATCTAATGTCAAAAGGATGTAAAGAAGGCAAGAGGGGAAAGTTCTGGTTTCCCCCAAATGTTCTACCAGGTGTGTGTATATATATATATATATATATATATATATATATATATATATTTTTTTTTTTTTTACTTTTTTCCATTGTGTGTCTGCGCCTGTTGCACGTGCATAAGTGTGTCTGTGTGTGTGTGGACCCATGTATATGTAGACACACTATGTGCAAGCGCGTGGAGAGTCCTCAGGTTGACGCTCTTCCACCTCACTCACAGAAGTAGGGTGGCTCAGCTGAACCCGGAGCTCTCGGCTGTGGCTGGCCTTACTAGCCAGCTTGCTCTGGGGATCCCCGGACTTCCGAAGCTGGAATTGCAGGGGGGTTGACATGCCACTCAGCTCTTACACAGGGTTCCGGGGCAGCAAGCGATCGAACCAGTCCTCCTCTGCGTCTTTTGTATTTCAGCCTTTTATTATTTTTAAACTCACTCTATAGCCTGGTGGACCTCAACCCCCTATGTAGACCAGGTTGGCCTGGAACTCAGAGACCTCTCCCCACCAAGTGCTGGGATTAAAGGTGCACTCCACTTCACCAAGTTTCCTACCAAAGTTTCTTTATGGAAAGGAGCTCACTGGTGTAAAACAACAAATAACTGTTCTCTTTCTTTCTTATTTAACTTGGTTTTGGCTTTTTGAGACAGCATGTCATGCAGCCCAGGCTGGCCTGGAAGTTCGTTTAATGGAGGACAGCCTCCAGTCCTCCTCCAGTCCTCCTGAGCGCCAGCTGTGATGAGATTACAAGTGTGACCAGCAGTCTGGTTTGGGGGGGAGAGGACTGACCCAAGACTCTATGCCCAGTAAGCAAGGATTCCACCAGCTGAGCTACATCCCTGGCCTGAGAAACTCGTGACATGAGAGCAGATGGATTGTTATATAGAAAAGGTGGGTAACAAAATTATGTTCAAATACAACCATCTTGTTGGGAAATAATAAGGAAAAGTATAAATGCTTATAAAATATTTAAGTTGTAAATGTTCAAATATTAACAGTAATTATATACCAGTTCTCGGTCCATAGATCAATTTAACTCCTGTCTTTCTTCCCACAGGTTCTGGGTGTTGAGACTTGACCTGACCTGACCTCACCACATGTGAGGTGAGCTCAGCGCCACTGTATTCCAGCACTGTCTTCTGTTCATAATATTCTTTCCATTCTTACAACAGAATGTTCTGCTCTCAAATCTAAACTCTACGTATTAAAATCTCCATTGATTTTGGAAAGCTAGATGACTGGAAGTCCTTACAAGTACCTGTCTCCCCCAATCTTCTTCCTTAGGTTTAAATTACTTACCTTAATTGCACTGTCTCTTCCCCATGTGGTCACATGGATTGTTTCTAACACATGGATGAAGAACTGCTGTATTTAGCAGTACCGCAACCTGAGCCCTAAGGAGGTGGTGTTTTTGTAATATCTTGTTTTTATTTTATGTCTATGGGTGTTTTGCCTACATGCATGTATGAATGGATGTATGTGCACCATATTGTGGAGTGCCTGAGGCACACGGAAAAGGGCAGTAGATCTCCTGGAGCCAGAGCTGTGAAATGGTTAAGGGGGGAGGCACTGGAAAATGAACCCAGGTCCTTTTCAAGAGCAGCAAATGCTCTCAACCTCTGAGCCATCTCCCCAGCTGTTCCCCAACCACAGGTGGTTAAAAATGGCTACCTGGATGTCAGCCAGCTTCCCCAAGATGCGGCCTGCAAGCTTGGGGCCATTCTCCATGGTTGGAATGTGCAGCATCTGTGGAAGAAGGGGGAGAAGAGTTTGAGGGTGTGGCTCAAGGGATGGTCACAGGAAGACCGGTGACATCCTCCAACATGAAGGCAATTCCGCTCACACCACGAGAGACACCCCAACAGCACTGTCACCCATGATACCCCCTAACGTGAGTCTTTTCTACTCGGAATCTGAATAGAAACCAGTCAGTCAATGACAACTTATTCAGTTCCTACCAACTCAACCGAAGGCACAGGTTAGGATGCCATTCTTCAGGGTGGCTTAAGGAATTCAGAAGAATGGAAGATGAACTCCACCCAGGATTCTAAGAATCCACGGGATGAATAATTAGCCTCTGTTGAACCCTCTGGTAAGAAACCTGACCTCAAAGATATTTTGCAACAAACGAAAGCAAGTCATTTCAAAGGGATAAATTAAAGCAAATCTCCTCTTCTTTTACAGATGGGGCTTCTGAACCTGCATCTGGGGCACGGCACGCGCCTCCATGGGCCACAGCTCCCATGGGAAGGCGAGGTTAAATTCCGGCCTGGGTTTGCATCTGAGCCATGCCCATGCGCGTCTTGCTGGAGGGCTGGCTTTTGATGCTTTGATCTTGGTAGATAGCTCATATTCTCAAACACTCTTCTTATTATGCCTTTTAGTATAATAGGATAATTAGGATCCCACTGGGCTCTGAATGCCTCCCAGAAGCATTTAAGGGAAGGATTAAAAATAAGCTAACCTTGGTAAGCCTTTTATTTCTAGAGTGGATAGCAATTGGATTTTGGTTACTAAAATGGACCAATAACATACCTAGATGTTGCCATAAACTACTCAGACTAGTCCCTACCATCTTCCCTTCCTCGCCTTGCTTTTCTCTATCCCTCTCTGGCACACACGCCTCCCTTCTCCCCTATCTCTCTGTCACATCAACATGAAACCAGGTAGTTCTCTCCCTGTGATAATCTGCACGTGAAACTATATCAGCAACCACCCTTGCAAACCAAATAACAGTAATAATAATAATAATAAAATGATAATACCAATCAGCTGAGATTATAAGGCTGGATTCATAAATCAGAGAAATTTATATTTAAGTCATCAGAAGCAGTTAGTTTCATAGGAATAACACCTACACACCTACAGAATACTGCCTGCACAGTTACACACTGCCTACACGCCTGGAGTGTCAAATGTATAGATGCCTGTGAAATGGTTCCTGTATCTTTACATTATAAAGGCAGAGGCTGACAGATGGGCATGAGGACTGGATTTTTCAATGAAAGGAAAAGCTCTCCAGCTGTCAAAATAATGCATATATAATAATGCACAAGCAAATCTGGGTAAATGGGAGCTGGACGGATGGCTCAGTGGTCATGGCAGCAGATGAAAGAACTGAATCCTCATGGGCATTCTGAGTACCGATGGCCGCCAGGGCACTGAAGCCAGTGCATCCCTGCAGCGTTCCCCAGCGGGCTGGCAGAGCAGGTGAGTGTGCATGTCTCCATTCTGATGGAATCAGACTTGCTTGCCAAGGGCAGGGCCGAGTGGCTAACATGGCTGCGCTCTCACTAAAGCGCCGGGAAGACGGAAGTGCTGAGTGGACGTAGGCCCACGCGGCTCAGATTTCCTCCCATACTGTGACTCCTTAAATTGCAGGGAAACGTTTATGTTTTTAAAATTCTATTCGTTCCTTTGCTTATTCATCATGTGCATCAGGGAGGGCGCTGCCAAGCACACGAGGAGGTCAGAGGTAAGCTTTCCAAGTGGTTTCTTCCTTTCTGCTTGGTGGGTCCCAGGGACAGAAACTCAAGTTCCCAGCCTGGACGGCCAGTGTCTTCACCACTGTACCATATTCCCTGCCCTGGGCAAAGGGCTAGACCCTGCTACCATATAAAGTGACTTGTCTTACCTGGCCCTTGTACAGAACGCCTGACACTGGGCAGACAACGCAGGCTGTCCCTGAGCCGAACATCTCCCTCACCCTGTTCCCCTCCAGGGCAGCGATCAGGTCATCCATGGTGAGATGTCGCTCAGACACCTTGAACTCACCCTATTTGGAATATTAAAAGAGGAGGAGGAGGAGAAGAAAGGAAAGGAAAAACGAAAGTTACTATGTGTCTTTGGATCTGGCTGAAATTGGAAAGTATCATAATGGTCCTCTAGGGGAAGCAGGAAAGGTCACACTGTGTGATTGCCTTAACACGCTGAGTGGGAAAGAACACACTGTGTGTTGCTGTAACATGTTGAGCAGAAAAGGGCACACTGTGTGTTGCCCAGTGGACTGAGCAACCTGCCACTTTCACAAATGAAGTCACCAAGGTGTTCGCCATGGATTGGCCGCCTGGGCTATAGTGGATAAGGTCTCAGAAGCTGACTCATTCTAAGAGCTGCTTAATACATCTTTTATGACAAAGGACAACAGCTTATTTCAGCACACATCAGTACGACAGCTACCACTTAGCACGTACCCACCACGTGCAGGGGTCTTTAATGCTGAAGAGATTATCTTTATTACTTTATAGTTGAGGGGACTTGGGTTCCCCAAGGCCAAACAGCTGGTGAGCACTGGGAACTCAATTTGAACTAAGCCTGATCTTATTGCCTTTGAAATTGAGAAAAATCATAAACTGAGCTCCTAAAGCTGACACAGTCACTATTTCTTGGGAGCCAATGTTTTGACTTTATATGAAAAATTACGCTGAGAGCTGTTGTGACTTTGTTCAAAAGTAAATTATTAAACAAGTAGGTTCCAGAAAATCAGCGACCATTACTGAACACAGTTGAGGCCTGATTTCTGAAGAGAAAAACAGGAAAATAACCCCTCCTGCAAATCAACAGAACGGTGCTTATTTGGCTCATCTTTATCCTTGGACTTGTTCCCCTGTCTGGCAAGTTGTGGTGACCACAGCGCCTCTTGGCATTTTGTCTGTTTCAACAAAGCTTTAAAACAGACTGCAGTAGGAGTCAAGAAAGCCCTCCCTGGATAGCCTCATTTCCAAGCTCGGAGCCGGAGGTGCGGGAGCTGCTCGCCCTCACCTTACTGCCAGATCTTTGGCACTCGTTCTCTTAATAAACAGAGTTGCTGAGTTTCATCAAGCTGCCTTTCCTACTGTAAATGTATTTGGGACAGGGAAAGCTGTTGAAATTAAATCAACAGTTTGCAGTGCCATACCCGATATGCCAGCCAACGGACAGTTGGGCTTTGCCTACTCTGGACTTGGTAGGATTATTTAGCTCATTGCCTCAGTTTTCAGACTCTTCCAGAGAAACTGTTAGTCTGCTCCAAAATAACATGTAGGGGTGTGTGTGTGTGTGCGTGTGTGTGTGTGTGTGTGTATGTGTGTGTGGTTCAGATCAGGCACCCACCCACTGCTGTGCCAGCTCCAGGATGCTCTGCCTCGTCACTCCTGGGAGAATGATGCCATCTAGCGGAGGCGTCGCCAGCTCTTCTTCTGTCAATTAGAACCAGAAACATTTGCAAAGTTTCACTCGTTAGACGTGTCACAGCAAACCACTCCCCACAGCCCAGCTAATAACAAGCGTGTTAACAACAAGAGAGTTAACTCACTGTCCCGCCCATTACGCTTCTCCCTCCACAGCCTGATACGGGAGAGGTGCTGGGTGGTAAGTACGGGGGCTGCTATGGCAGGGCGGGGGCTGCTATGGCAGGGCGGGGGCTGCTATGGCAGGGCGGGGGCTGCTATGGCAGGGCGGGGGCTGCTATGGCAGGGCGGGGGCTGCTATGGCAGGGCGGGGGCTGCTATGGCAGGGCGGGGGCTCTGTTCCCCGTAGACACGTACGAGGCCCACAGGCGCGTGTAACTCAGCTCCTCCAGGACTCCACAGACGTGGTGCTCGAGTGCACGCTCCTCCACGCAAACACACACACAAACACACACGTACGCGTTATTAAGAATAAAACAAATCTTAAATAAGCAAAAACAGACAGGGACCAGCAGCTCAGCGGGTAAAGGCACGGGCTCATGAGGCTGACCACCCGAGTTCAGTCCTCAGGAAAGCCCACATTAGGAGAGAACTGACTCCCACAGTTGTGCTCTAACCACCATATGTGTGCCATGGCATGTACACATACATACACTCTCTCTCACACACACTCTCTCTAAGCAGATGATAGTTAGATGATAGATAGTAGATAAATAGATAGATAGATAGATAGATAGATAGATAGATAGATAGATAGATAGATAGTAGATAGACAGACAGATAGAGTAAATGTTAAAAAAAAAAAATCAGCCCAGCAAGGCTGGTCCTTGTCTAACCATCTTCCATTTATAACAGCCAGTGACTGCTGAAATGCACACTTGCTCCAGGACCCAACTTGGACACCTGACAACTGTCTACAACTCTAGTTCTGGGCATTCCAATGCCCTCTGCTGGCTGCCAGGGCACCTGCATACATACAGAGCACATACATATGCTAAGAAATGCTCACACACACACACACACACACACACACACACAAAAACAAACAAATAAATCCTAGTCTAAGAAGTGAGAATTAAGAAACACTATTCAGGATGAGGATCTGAGCCAAAAGCATTCCTTAGTGGATAAAAGCTGATGAGTACTTAGAACAACACAGATAAACTTGTCCTCGGGAGCCGTGTCAGCAGCAATGGATGAGGAGCCACTACCTCAGGACTGCAGAGCACGGGACATGTCAGTGGCAAGCACTTCTCAGGGCCTGAGTTCGGATCCCAGCACCCCTGCTGGACGGCTGGCTGGCTCACAGCGGGGCTGCAGGGGTGGTGTGGGCTTCCCTGCCAGCTGGTTTAGCCAAACCAGTAGCCATAAGCTCAGTTAAGACCTCAGGTCTTGACATACAGGGGAAGACACACTATCTCAGTCTTCCGGGCTCCACGGCAGTGCGCCCCCACACTCCTACACAGGAGCCCACGTCACCTGCCCTTCAGGCTACACAGGTGAGTTGTGTGAAGCCCTGGGCTTGATCCTGCAGATGAATTGGGCGTGGCCAATTTACAAATGCAATCCCAGCACCGGGGAGCTGAAGGCAGGGTTGGGAATTCCACATCACCCTTAGATTGGATTGGAGGCTAGGGTGGGCTACAAGAAACCCTGTCTTAAACAAATCATCTTTGGTAGCCAACATCTCGGCTTCCTTCCCACCTCTGGCATCTAGCCATGTGAGCCAACAACCTTAAATCATCAGCTTACAAAGATGCTGCCCTTATGGCCGATGACCTGTCTGTGACCTATCACCTGCTTACAGAGGGATTCACAAAACTGCTTAAGGGACAGCGATGTGGCAGCCGTGAGGAAATTGCTCTTCTGTCTTGGGCTCCCCTGGGCCCTTAAACACAGTCCAGGACTTTAGAACTAACACACCTCCATCCTTATTTTACAAGAGAGACAAATGTGTGTATTCCCCGGCTGGGAACAGTGAGAAAAGCCCGGATCACACACCAGGGTCAAAGCTGTGGGACCATGGCTCCTTGTCTAAGGGTGAACATAGGATCTGCTCCATGGAGGTGAACAGAACAGAGCCGCCCATCTTTGCACGCCCCCGTCTCTGC
>REGO01000124.1:1589745-1608273 GCA_010120015.1 Rhombomys opimus
GAGGCTACTTGTCATGCTGCAAGTGTTAATGATCTCAAAATAAAACGCATTTTGTGATGGCTCCCTAGCTAGACGCAGAAATGCATGGGTGTGTGTGTGTGCGGTTTTCACGCTCGCACAGACCTTTCCTACAGTTAGCTCAGCTCTGAGACAACACCGAGGTAAGTGTAAACAGCAGCCCTCATGTGTGCAAAGGCTGTTGTGGAAGCAAACTGAGCCTCCATCTGCACCCACCAGTCTGAGGTCCAGAGACAGAACATCTGTGGCCTGGCTCCCAGGCAGAGCCTCCGACATGAGGACATGTGGTGAGAAGCCGGTTTTCTCTGCGACCACAAACACACTCACAGGAGCCAGAGCGCCAGAGCAGGGGGGGGGAGGCCTCATTCCTCAGCAGATACGGGTGGGGGCTCCTGTCCTCAGCTGCAAGCCAGTTCTCACTGTGTGTGAGACTGTCCATCCACGCGGGCAAGTGCCCCGCATCTCCTGCTGCTGGGTGCTGCTAGGCACACATGGGTGGACGGGTCGGGAGCGGCCAGAGAGGAAGAGCACAGAGTCAGCGCGGTCCCCCTCCCTCTAGCATCGCTTCAGGTGTGTGTTTATGAGAACTGCTGGGTTGAAAAGCTCCAGATTCCAGCATTGATTCGGTTTTCTCCCGTCTCTAAGGACTGATAGCAGGACTAGAGGAAGGGTGTCTGGAGAACCTATGCCCAGGGAGAGGGCCCAGGGCCAACTGCGGGCAGGCTGTTCACTCCCCCTCAGGTGGAGTACAGGGCTCACCTCACTCGGATGGGTGCACGGTGCTGCCCTCAACCTCAGCTGAAGAACCTCTTCTCTTGACAGCAAAGTAAAGCAGGTGAGAGAGGCTACCACAAAGCAACGCTCTTTTAAAGTGTTCTCCCACACCAAAACAGGCAGCTTCTGCCTGGAAGCATTATTTTATTCTCTCTGCGAGCATGTGTGTGTGTGCATATGCACATGTGTGTGCATACATACGTGTGCGTACACACATCTGTGTGCGTACATACATGTGTGTGCACATGCATATGAGTAGATTTGTACGTGTGTATGTCTGAACATACACATGACACCGAGTGTCTTCCTCTATTGCTCTGCCACCTATTTTTGAGGCAGGGTCTCTCACTGAACCTGTAGCCCACCATCGGGTCACCGACTCTGTGAGCTCCCAGCGTCCGCCTGTGTCCCCTTCCGAGTGCTGGTGTTGTAAACATGAACACCCCTAACTTCATTTCATGATTGTCAGTGTCTGTGATTACTGTGAAATAAATGACCTCAAGCCATAAACAGGTCTAAAACTGTGCTCCTAAATTTCCCGTACCTATCGAAATCCTCATGGTCAGTGCAGGTCTACAGTGTCCCTTTCGTGGGGTCATTTAGCACAACACCATATAAACTATCAACATTTCACACACCACAGGCAGACACTGAGCATTCAGTATGCTAGAGACAGGCAGGCATGCTTATAATTACAACATTCCACACTCCGAGGCAGGAGGATTCCTTTAAGTTTGGAGCTGGCACAGGCTACAGAGTTGAACCCTGTCTCTAAAAACCAAAACCTCAAGCCAGGTATGCCATAAACCCTCACACTCCAGACATAGAGAATGAAGGATCAAACGTGCAAAGCACAGTAAGTTCAAGGTTATCTCGGGCTGTACACACAGGACCTTGTCTAAAAGAAATAAAAGAGAATGTCTGAGATTTACATGTAGTGGCCGGCAGGTGTCAATAAACACGGATTGACTGGCAATCTCGGGATGCGCTGTGCTATATTTAATAGTGGCATTGATTTACTGTGGGTATGCTCAGGCCAGGCATTCATGGAAGGTCTAGGGAGAACTTTCAGGGATTGTTCTTTTCTTTCCAGCTTGTGGGTCGAGTACTAAGCTCAGGTCATCAGGCCTGGCAGAAGCACTTTCACCCTCCGAGCCCCAAGGTTGTAGGTTTTAATCAAACAGAAATGCAGAGACCCCACAGGGCTTCTGAGAAGGTAGAAATGTGAGAAAGGACACCAACTCTGAAGAGAACTCTAGTGAGAGAGGTGCGGGCCAGAGGTGGAGCCCAGACAACAGCACCGAAGTAAAATAAAAGCCAAAGGTGCTACAGCCAGGCCCGGTGGAGCACGCCTGCTACACAACCAGGCAGAGGGCTCAAACAAGATGGTGAGTCAGCCGTGGGGTGCACCATGAGTTAAAGCTAGCCCGGCAACTATGAGAGCCTCAAAACAAAGATATAAAGGGGGCACAGGTGCAGTTCAAGAGAGAGCTTGCCTATCATGTGGGGGGCCAAGTTCAGTTCAAGAGAGGCACACTAATTCCCCTCCCCCCACTCAGCAGACCACAGGAAGTTCTACATGGTACGGAGCGCATGATCAGTGAACTAACGGAGTCTCATCACAAATACAGAATGCTGTGACACCAGCAAACAACGAAGAGAGAACGATCCCTTTTATAGAAAAAAAAAATGTACTTATTTTATATGTATCAGTATTTTGTGTGTGTGTGTGTGTGTGTGTGTGTGCATTGTGTGTGCAGTACCCAAAGAGTCCAGAAGGGGGCACAGGATCCCCTAAAACTAGAGTTACAGACAGCAGTGAGCCACTATGTGGGTGCTCCAAATCAAACCCAGGTCCCCTGCGAGAGCAGCCCGCTCTTATGTGCTGAGCCATCTGTCTCAAGCCAAACCACAGAAACAAGAATGTGAGGCCAAGCCTTGTGCGAGCTCCGCAGCAGCCGCCCTTGCTGCACCACTGTCATAGAGCCATTACCTCCGTCTTCATTTATCCAGTAGAGGAAAAGGTTCATGGTGCCCACTTCAGTTATCTGGTTGTCCTTGCCGTACAGCCACAGGACCTGCTGGCAGCCGTTCTCCACCGCCTCGCACTGCGCCAGGAGGGACGCCCCGTAGTTGCTGGTGAGAAAGAGAACACTCTGATTATAAACATGCCTGACCCCACACCCACATTCCACTCTAACAGTCTCAGGTTTTTGTTCATTCGTGTGACTGTGTGTGTGTGTGTGTGTGTGTGTGTGTGTGTGTGTGACTTGAGATCAGCAAGGTGGTTCACACTTGGTTAGAAGGCCTTCTGACTCTCCATCTTCAGATCCTACAGAGTAACAGGAGAAAACCAACTCCCGTGACCTGGCCTCTCACCTCCATACATACACTGTGGACACACACCAGAGAAAAAGCAATTGTTCCAGCCACTGGGACAGAGAGACTATGTCAGACTGGAGTCCTTCTCTGCCAACCTCTCTAATTGCTATAATCCACTTATAATTTTGGACAATTAGCGGTCTCAAAAACCAAACATGGTAAAGGAATACCCGGCATTGCCTCAGCTGAGGCCCCAACAAACTGACCGATTTTCTCCAAACTTTCCCCTTAAAATACTGTCCAGGGCCAGAAAATGGCTGAGCAGGTAGGGCACTTTCTGGCAAGCCTGACGACCTGAGTTTGAGCCCCAGGGCCCACATCGTGGAAGGAGGGAGGAGTCCATGAGGTGCCTCCTGACCCATGTGCATGCCACGGCACACACATCACATCCACCCACAAGTGTGCAAAGAACTGTGGGGCAGATTAACAAGGATGTTAAGGAGAAATGCTACCCTGACAGAGGAGGGAGCGGAAACAGGATTTGAGAACGAACCTGAAACTCAGGCCAGGATGTGAGGTATGAGGGAAACAAATCCTTACGCTAATACGTCTCCACCTAATCCCAGAATGCCCCTAGATCTACGGGTCGGGAAAGGCAAAGCCACGAGAGACTTAAGCGAAGTCTGCCATGCCCAGGCTTCTTTAATGCTTCACTGGCCTACATTTTTCTCCCTCTCTCTAGCTGTTTAGTGGCTGCAAACGGGAGCCCAGAGTGTCCTGGTTTTGTTGTTCACCAACACGCGATGCTTACACACGAAATGCTCAGTGAGCGCACCCATGCTTTTAGCATCATCACACAGCTGAGCACAGGCGTGACCCTTAAAGCCCGAGGCAGAAAACTCTCCCTGGCAGGGATGTCCACACCCTCATCCCCTGAATGTCAAGGTGCTCTGTTGCCACTGATGTCTCCAGGCAGCACCAAGGTTATGGCCAGAGACACGCCTGCACACAGGGAGATACACGCTGCCCCACAGGAAGGCCAAGGGCAAAGAGGCCGTCCAACTTTGAAACTGAGCCTGGTGCCACAAAACCTGGTCATTGACAAGGACAGAGAGAGCCTGGAAGGAGGAAGCAGTGGCCAAGTGTACAAACAA
This sequence comes from Rhombomys opimus, assembly GCA_010120015.1. Lineage (NCBI taxonomy): Eukaryota > Metazoa > Chordata > Mammalia > Rodentia > Muridae > Rhombomys > Rhombomys opimus. The sequence continues at coordinate 1,594,014 of REGO01000124.1, forward strand.
TGGTGGACCAGAGGGACGAAGGGGACCTTTACTATTCTGTCCCACGAGGAGGCTTTTGTACTCCATGCTGGAAATCTAAACACCTACCTTACCGGCTCCGCACATGCTCGCTGCTCATGCCGGGTTGGTTACCCTCTCTACCGTCTCCCTGGTCACACATCGCAGTGCTTGATTGAGCCCAAGGGTTAGAGAACGGTGAGAGGCCAAGAAACAAGAGAGAGGCATGGAGTGCAAAGGACCCTGGTTCAGGTCTCAGCACTCACATGGCCACCCATAACCACCTAGAAGTGCCGTTTCGGGGACCCAAGGCCCTCTTCCGGCCTCCGAGGGCTCCAGGGAAGAACATGGCTCATAGACCTGCACGCAGGCAAAGCACTCACACGTGTAAATGAAACTGCGAAGCCAACCCAAGCAGCAAGGCCACCACAGGCCTCGGAAGCTGACCAAGCTCGGCCTTCCGGCTGGTGTGTGCTCACACCACCCTCCATGCGAAGCGTGCCGGGTGCGCGTGAGGTGTGAGGTGAGCAGTTAAGGTATTATTCTACTGTCTCCTCAGACCACGGGCCCTGTGAATAATGCACACATTAAAGCCTGACTTGCTCACTGGCATTTATGGTGAAAGACAATATCCCAGCAACACAAATAGCATACACCCTGTGTGTGTGTGTGTGTGTGTGTGTGTGTGTGTGTGTGTGTGTGTGTCATGCACCTATGAAGGCCAAAAGAGGGCGTGAGATGCCAGGGAGCCGGCTGGCAGGGCAGCACCTGCCCTCAGCTGCTGGGGCGTCTCTACAGCCCCCGTTTGAGAGGAGCCGAGCTCAGACACGCCCCACGTCACCCCTGCCGACACCGCCTTAGAGGGGCCACAGGTAACAGCCGCTACATCTCAGCCCACAAACAGCTGCTCACTGCTGTGCACGCCACCACTGGAGGCACACAGCTGACACACACGTCACGGCGGCACACGGCTAGCACACAGCATCACGAGGAAGGCTGCTCACACCAACTCACCCGCCCATCTTGAAGTCGCCGGTTCCACCTTCCCAGGCTCTGATGTACTTCGGATTGGCCCACAGCGACACTGGCGTGAAGGTTCCGCTGGAAAAATAAGGTCCCACGGGGCTCAGGATCACAAAGAGCAGGGCTTTGGACGGCTTCTTGACTCCGAGAGACGGCTGAAACACAGGGAAAGCCACACCTCTGTGACTGACGAGGAGCCATGACGAGGTCTGGATGAGGCCTGGGCCACCTCCCAGAGCTCACCCAACTTTAGTTGGGACACGAAGCCTTCAATGGGAAGTGCGGAAAGTGGGTGTCTAGGTTTGGGGGTGAGGGTGGCCGGGATGGGATGGGGCACAAGATGACTCACTGGATAAGGGTGCTTGCTGTCTGAACATTTGACTAACTTAAGCCTCATCCTTGAGCATCACATGGCGGAGAGAAGTGAGCTCTACAAGCTGTCCTCTGACCTCCACATACGTGCTATGGTGTTCACGCTCCCCTACACACACAAAATAAGTAAACAATTGTGACTTAAATTTTTTTTTAAGTTTAATTTTGGTTTTCTGAGTTATGATTTTAGAGGGGAAAAAAAAGATACATGTGTCAGTTGTAGCTGCTGCTATTGCTGACAGGAAGAATGAGGAGCCTGTCTCTAACCTCCAGGACACAGCCCCCTTCCACTCTCTTCCCAGCCTGCTGGGTGCTCCAGAAATGTGGGGACTGTGAGTGGAGGGTGCGGCAAGGCAGGGCGAGGGGGAGGATATGAGGAAGTAGGCTGTGACCATGCCTGCTGGTATGGCAGGTGGTCAGCAGCAGAGGGCAGGGACAGGCAGGATGAGTACCAAAAGGGGCGCAGAGAACTCAGACGTCACATTACGCACAGGCAGCTGGAGAGGTCTGTCAGCAGTTACTAGCATGGGCTGCTTTTGCAGCGGACCCAGGCTCAGCTCCCTGCACCCAGGTAGAGGCTCACAGCTGTTCCTAACTCTACCTCCAGGGACCCAGTGCCCCCTCCTGGCTTCCACAGGCACTGCACACACAGCACACACGCAGGCAGAACACCCAGCACAGGGAAGTTGTTAGGTCAGGGCAGTGGAAAGTCCCGGAGGCTGTGTGCTCTAGAGGAGAAAGGCCAGTCTCCAGCCAGCTATGAGCGGAGACCTCAGCGACAGACAAACCAAGCAGGATGGAGCCATGATGGATGCCTGCCACCGTGGCCTGGTCAGCCTGTGTCACAAAGGACGGCAGCCATACAGGGTGTAACGGTGAAAGAGGCCTTGGCTCTAGCAGATGGTAATCCTTATGCTGTTTGCACCAGAAGCTGATCCTGCCTTTTCCTCGAGCCTCCATTACCCCGGCCTCTATGACAGGCTGCCTGCACTCCAGGTCCCTCATGGAGAGCCAGGCAGTAAATATCTGCAAGCCCTGGAACATGGCTGTGCGCTGGTGAGGTGGCTTATTTGCCAAGTGAGCCTGGCTACTGGGTGCAATCCCTGGACTACGTGTTAAAGAGCCGGATGCGGCAGGTGTGCCTGTGACCCAAGCACTCCACAGTGAGGTGGGAAGGAGAGGGGACAACCAGCCTGGGAGTCAGCTGGCCCAGAGCACACAGCGTGGCAGACAGAGCCTGTCTGGTGAAATGAGAAAATAAGCCATCCGTCCTCTGACCTGTGTGCTGTGCGATGGCATGTGCGCACACGCACACACACGCACACACATGCACACAAACACACATGCACACACACACACATGCACACACACACACACACCCCTGTGGGTAGCGACGTCACCTGACACGCTCCCACATCCCTCCATCAGGAGGAACAAGCACGGCTCTGAGAGCTTAGAAGAAGCTGATGAAGTGTGCAACTGAACTGAGGTGGAGAAGCCAGTCAGTGAGCAGAAAGAGCCTTTGCCTTTGGGCTGGCTTGTGTTGTGGGGCTTTTGGTTTTGTTTTGTGTTTGTGGTTCCTTTGTGTGTGTGTGTGTGTGTGTGTGTGTGTGTGTGTGTGTGTTTAAGATTTATTTATTTATTATGTGTAGTGTTCTGCCTGCATGTGTGCCTGCACACCAGAAGAGGGCACCAGATCTCACTGTAGATGGTTGTGAGCAGCCATGTGGGTGCTGGGAATTGAACTCAGGACCTTTGGAAGAGCAGCCAGTGCTCTTAACCTCTGAGCCGTCTCTCCAGCCCCTTGTTTTGTTTTATGCCTTGTTTTCTCATTTGTCTGTTTTGAGACAGTCTCTCTCCATAGCCCTGGCTATCCTAGAACTCGCCATGTAGACCTCAAAGTCTGCCTCCCGAGTGCTGGCATTAAACGTGTTCCTTCTTTAACAGGAACTTTATTGAAAGTGAGGCTCTCCTCCTGGTACAGGGGGAAGATCTTGAGAGCTCCTCCCATCTGCGAGGGACACTGTGTGGTGATACATTCCTTCCCAGCCTCACAAAACCATCTTATCTCTGAAAGTTCATTTGTCCAATGAGTCAAAGAGCCGAGACCAGGTAGGCAGGGAGTCGGATGGGAGGTAACCAGGGAAATCAAGTCTCTGGTGGGCAGAGCCACTTAAATGGCTTTGAAGCTGCAGCTGGGGTGTTTCTACTGAGCTGGAAGGGAGGGCACAGAGGAGGGCACTATCCTGGTAGCCACACACAAGCTCCGTCAGAGGCTGTGAGAGCTCAAAGGGCCCTGGCATCACTAGAGCATGCTCCCTGCAGTTGTCTCTGTCTTCCCTGTGGGCTTTTCTAGAAGCTGGTCAGAAGAAGGAGAGCCAACCCGCCATCATATCTGCCTTATAAACAGCCATAGAATCACCCTTTTAAAATCCCAGCACAACTCGTCAGGAGGAGGAATGTGCTAACGAAGACTAGAATTTCACAGTCCACAACCAGGAACTCACCGGGCCCCTCCTCTGAGACGGGCCGGCCTGCTCCAGGCTCTCTCTGGCACGTATGCTCTGCTCTGCTAGGTAAACTCTGTCTCTGGATTCTCTCCTTTGAGAAGAACCAGAGCAACATTGACCAGTAGCTGCGTCTGCTTCCCCAGGCCTCGGTGCTCAGAGTTCTCAGCCTCACCTGGCTTGCTGCCTTTCGTTAGCGATTCTCAGCTTCCTGCTAGCCACCTGCTGCCATGCTGCCCGGGCCATTTACAGGCTCTCCCTCTGGAGTCATGAGCCCACATGCCCTTCCTTTGATAAGTGGCCTTGCTCATGGAGTTTTACCACAGCGGCAGAAAAGTGATCAATACAAATGATAAGGAACCCAGAAAGATAACTCAGCGTAAATTACAGACACAACATGCTGGCTGCTTTCTAAGGGCCACATCTAGCTTTTAAATTTCCAAGTGAACTGTCTTTCACATTTTGACACCTCACTGGGTGGGACACACACACACACACACACACACACACACACACACACTATTTTACACAATTATAGTATACTAAAAAAGTAAACAGCAAAAATGAAATCATTTTTTTTTCTGTACTATATGTCACCTCATTTGGACTGAGGAGGCAGATCTGTGGTGGATCCCACAAAGCCCTGTAGCTTTTCCACCATAGTACAAAAGCAAATTTCACTTTGTCAGTGTGCCTCCCTGACCTTGACAAGTTAGTTTGCATCTGTCCTACTAGGTGGCGGCAGAGAACACAGACAGAGAGAAAGGCAGACTTCAGGACCTCCGTCAAATGTACCTCTAGAAAAGGCATCTTGAGCCATTTCATTCCCATCCGCATCCTTAGCAACAGCTAAGTTACATGATGGCATTTTCAGTGCTGGCCAAAGCTGTGTGTAGGAATGTGACTTCGTATTTTCTAAAACTTAAGCCAGGTCCACTCACATCTGCAAGCCTGAAGTTCCCCTGTGGACCACGGCTTAGGAACCTTCCATCGCTTACATGCATAGTCTGTCCATGAAAAGAACTCACTGAGAGGGTGAAGAGGTGGCAGGTAAGAGCACTGGCTGCTCTTTGGTTCCCAGCACCCACACTGTCTTCCAACTGTCTGTAATTCCAACCCCAGGAGACTCAGGGCCCTCTCCTGGCCTCAAGTGGGCATTGCACCCACGTGCACGATAACACACGCAGACAAAACACTCACAGGTATAAAATAAAAATAATTAAACCAAAGAACTCAACTCACTGACTTTCCTTGGGGAGCAGCCAGGGAGAAACTCTCAAAGCCACTGCAATACTGAGTGTGAGTCAATGCCGCCCTGAGCTCCAAGGAGGAGCTTGGTGACAGACGCCCCCCCCCATACACACACAAACACACGCTCAGGACCCCTGATTTATCCCCTTGCTCCAATCCTCTCTTCCACCCTGAAAAGCGACTTAGATCCCAATTTCCCATTAGGGGAGTTTTATTCTGTGATGTCAATCAAATGATAGGCAACAAAATTCTGGGATGATGAAAAGTTATGTTTCTGATTAAGCAAAAGCCACGAAATTAAGCAAGAACTAAGGATGTCAGCCACCGGTGGGGGCTTTGAGCACTTCCAACAAGTCTGTTTGTCTCCAGAACACATTTCAGGGTGGTTCTGTTTTAGATGTGAAGGACAGGGTCTCCATACGTAGCCCAGGCTAGCCTCAGACTCTGAGCAATCCTCCTGTGTCAGCCTCCCATGTACCGTGGTTACAGGAACGCGCCACCACACTTGGCTCCTGCTTGGGGCAGGGGGTTGTTTGTGAGGAGATGCTGTGAGTTTAGTACGCACACTAGGTACGCATAGTGCCACTGCGCTAGAGCCCAGCCTTCCCGGAGACAGTCGGCTGGACTTCGTATTCCCCAGTAATTTAAACAAAGAATGGAAAAGGCTGTAACATTTCAGAGACCATGCTGAGGCTGAAACACTAATGCTGGTGTGCCTGCGTGTGTGTGTGTGTGTGTGTGTGTGTGTGTCTGTGTGTGTGTGTGTGTGTGTATGCAGGGACAGAGAAAGAGAGAGCGTTTCCTAAGCTTCACAATCCTGGGATGCAGCTGTGCTCCTCACAGACTATGGCGCTTAGGTGTGGTGAGAAAGAAAGGCTACTTCCCAGTGAGAATTACTTCTTTCTGGGTCACCCAGAATTCCCTGCATGGAAAGGCTGATGTCACGGGTTGTTTGAAGGGTGGCAGAAAGGAGTCAGTGAGCTGAGAAATTTCATTAGTGTGGCCTCAGCGGCAGAGAGCAGAGGCGCACACAGGGCTGGAGGACAATTCTGGCCAAAGCAAACAAAAGCAAAGCATAGGTGCCTGGGCCCACAGGGGCCCGCGGGGGCCGCAAAGCAGCCTTTCTCTTTCACTGGAGAAAAGGCTTCGGAGTGAAAGGAGAAAATGGAGTTGTGGCATAAACCTGTCATCTCAGCGCTTGGGAGGCTGAGGCAGGAGGATTAAGAGGTCAAGACGATCTTGGCAGTGTAATACTTTAAAAAAATGAAGAACTAAGGGCTGGAGAGAGGGCTCCAGGGAGTTAAGAGAGCCTGTGGCTCCTGCGGTTCCTAAGTCAAACTCTGGCTCCCAGGGATTCAGAACCTTCTTCTGGACTAAACCAGGTGCATCCGTCCTGGTGGGAAAGGGTGGCACAGGAACTGCGGAGCGTCTGGTCACGCTGTGGCACAGTCAGAAAGCTGTGGAACCACCCAGAAGGGTGCAACCCTTGCTGGAGGAAGTCAGTCACTGGGCTTTGAGGGTTTGTATCCTGACCCCACTTCCTCCGTTCTCAACCCTACCTCCCATCCCCCACCCCCGGTGTGGATGAAAATGTGACCTGCCAACTTCCTGCTCCCGCCACTTCCCTCTGCCTGTGGCCACACCGGCCCTGCCATGGCGAACTTTCTTCCAGGACCCGACATAAGCTGAAATAAACTGTTTCCCAGGCAGCTTTTGGTCACGGTGTTTAATCACAGCAACAGAAAAGTCATGAAGTCCCGGTGGCATTGTGACAGAGCAGCCCGTCACACTGAACTCATCCCCCCTCCATCTAAGCTCTCCGCCCTTACACACACCAGCCTGAGTTAGCTGCTCGTGATACCCGCCCCTCAGCATCCTGCTTATCACGTGAAGACCAACATGCGTTGCCCTCTTAGCTCTCCTGATTTCTTTCTGGTTCGATAACCAGTGAACTCTATAAACTGTAGGGCCATCTTAATCATTCATGTTTTGCCTACATGTTTGTAAGTACACTGTGTGTGTGCCTGGTCCGTGCGGAGGCCAGGAGGGCTTTGGATTTCCTGTGACTGGAGCTATGGATGGCTGTGAGCCACCGTATGGGTGCTAGAAACTAAACATGGGTTTTTGCAGGAGCAACAGGTGTTGTTAGCGACTAGCTTGTCAAGCATTTGCAGAAAGACGACACATTCTTAGTAAGATGGCCATAGAGGCAGCCACGGAGGCGTGCACCGGCAATTTCAAACACTTGAGAGCCTGAGGCAGGAGGATCACCGTGCAGCCAAGGCCAGCCTGAGCTACACTGTGAGTTCAGGCCCACCCAGAATACATAAGACCTTGTCGTGCACAAACAGCAAAACCAGCACATTTGAAGGTCACCCCAGCGGCCTTTCACAGGCTCTGCTATTAGGTAACAACTCTGTCCTCTGGCTTACTTTGCAGGACTCTGAAGGTCACCTCTGAGAACAGTGACTCCACGCTTAGACTTACAAACGCCCCCACAGATGGAGCAGAAAAGGACAAGGCAGCCTGGGTCTCTGCATGAGTGCTGCAGCCCTCAGTAAAGACACCTCCCAGATGCCAGGCCCAGCAGGGCATAGAGAGCAAGAATGCCACCCTGGAATTCAGGAACATGGTGGCCTTGTCCTCACTCTCCCCCAGGTCACTATTCTCAACTCCTGCAGTCGGTCTGAGAGCAAAGCTGCTTCCTGGGTTCCTGACTTGGAGTAAAGAAAGGTCTCACCCCCCCCCCCCCCAGCACAGAAATGAAGCCCACTGCGACAGAAACGATGGGGGATGGATATGGTCCTAGAGCTAACCCTCCAAAGGTCTGTGTGAAGAGAGGCACACCCCCACCCCACCCCCACCCCGCCCCCACCCCACCCCCACAGGCTCAGCACTAGCATCAGCCTTGATGGGGGTAGGGGGCAAACATCACCATCATCCTTTTTCCTTCAGTTAATCCTGGGGGAATTACCTACAGTTACCAAATTGATGGTGACAAACTGTTACCGGCAAAGCCTGAAATACATGCTAACTCATTTTTTCACATGAAAGATGACCTCAACAATTGGGAGGATGAATGGAAACGTGAATGATACTGGGACAGGTGCGTGTGTGTGCGTGTGTGTGTGTGTGTGTGTGTGTGTGTGTGTGTGTGTGTTTGTGTGTTTATGTGTTTATGTGTTTCAAAACACACACTGAAAGCTTAACAAAGAAAAGCAGGCTGGAGACAAAGCCCAGCTAAACATGCAAGCCCCCAGCTTCAGCCTCTAGTACCGTAAAATGACATTTGGGGTGCACAAACTGTCTCCGTGAGGATGCCGGCCCTGGCTGCCAACCCTAACTCTGCAAGCTCCATCCCACACCCCACAAAGCAGAAGGAAAGAACCAACACTCCACACACACCGAGGGCACACACGCCCACTCACACACATACACAAAATAAATAAATAATCTTAAAAGACGTTTTAAATCATAAAAAGCTCCCCCCAAATAGAGAGTCAGGCCGTACCTCGGTTCCGATGAATGTGGGGCGGATGTAGAGGCTGGCGGAGGTGGAGTAGGGGACCCACTCCTGGTCTATCCGTAGAAGCCTCAGAATGCACGCTAGAAGCTCCTCCTTATCAAACACCTGAGAAGACAGAATCCCCAGTGAGGCCGACCAAGGAGGCAACACAGACTTGGGGGTCAGAGAACCGACAGACGCTCAGCTTCCCCCTGTTAGAGTCCCAGTCAGCTCCTGAACAACTTTTATTTTACTCTCCTACAACGTGCAACATCAAGAAAGGCATCCGTGATAAATGCTGAGAAAATGTCTGTGAATCCCTCTGGCAAAATAAAAATTATATAAGCATGAGTTATTCATAAGGAAAAAAAGAAGAAGTTAGACTCCCTGAGGCTTAAAGATGGCTCAGCTTGTAAAGGGACGTGCTGCCACCTGAATTCACTCCCTAGAACCCACGGGTACAGAGGGAGCCAAGCTGTCTTTTGAATACTTGCTTCCCTTCCCCCATATAAACTGAGAAACAAACAAAATCAGATTTTTGAAAAAGAAATTAGATCCCTATTAACCTTACTCCCACATCAGTTATAATTACATTTTACACTCAAATGTAACAAATTATGATTTTAAAAAAAATGGACATTTGTGGCCTCTTATTAAAACTCCATATCAATTATAATTGGATTTTATACTCAAATCTAATGAAATATTATGATTTCTATTTTAAAATTGACATCTGTAACCTCCTATTCTCAATTGTAAATGGATATTATGATCAAGTGTAATGAAATATCATGGCTTCTATTTTAAAAATTAACGGTATTGGCTGGGTGGAGGTGGTTGGTACACGCCTTTACTCCCAGCACTTGAGAGGCAGAGGCAGGTGGATCTCTGAGTTCAAGGCCACCCTGGGCTACAGAGTTGTTCCAGGACAGAGCTACACAGAGAAACTGTCTTGAAAAATTAATACAGGATAGATAGATAGATAGATAGATAGATAGATAGATAGATAGATAGATAGATAGATAGATAGATAGATAAATTATATATACAACTTTAAGGTTTAAAACAATTTCTTACTCAGGAATCATAAAAATACAAACCACTAAGGAAAATAAAGATAAAATTTGTGTTTGAAAGTTGAGGGCTCCTGCCTTTTCAACACAGGAAGCTGCTGCTGAGGTGCCAGTGAGGAATGGCGCCAGTGTGTGCTATGACCTGAACGCTGGGCAGAAAGAAAGGGGCAGCTGATTCCTCAGGGGACAACTCTATGCCAAAAGGTGACAGACACACTTTGTAAAATGGTCAAGCAGTTTCCATGGAGCCACAGGCCAAAGAGGGACACTTTCAGGACTCAATGAGCTACACAAGGCAGAGCAGTGCCACATGCTAGCAGGACCACCGTGCAGTTAGCATGACCACAGCGTAGCTAGCATGACCACTGTGCATGGATGACATTATGGCTACAAAGGTAACCCATGTCACCTCATCAGGTCTTGGGTGTAGGTGGCCAGACATGAAGTTTGATCAATCCCATGGTGCTCAGGCTAGGAAATCAAAGAAAGCTCAGCCCACTTTCCTGACCTCCTCCTGAGTGACCTCGGGCAAGCAGGTTAGGCTCCCTGGGCTGAGCTTTCAAGCTCTTCTCCTACAAAGGCCCTAGAATTCACACATTAAGATGGCTCAGCAGGTGAAGGCACTTGCCATCCACCCATGTGGCCGAGAGAACTGACTCCTGCAAGATGTCCTCTGACCTTTCATTGAAGGGTTCACGCAATTAAGGTCAGCATTCACATTCAAACGGTTTGCCTGAAAAGCGGATGCAATTATTCAGCAATGACTTTTTTTCTTTTGTTTTCTTTGGATTAAGAAGGGAATGGGATGAAACTGAAGAGAACAAATGTACATACTGGCAGAGTGCTCCTCACGGCAGAGCGGTGCATCCTGCTCATGTTGAGGTCTGGTCGGAACAATCGGATCTTATTGTCCACTCCCCGGAAAGCCTTCAAGCCTTCGAACAGCTGAGGAAGAGAAAGAGAGGAAGGTCACTAACGACAATCTCAGGGGTCAGGCAGCTGCCCAGGGCCTCAACTCCAGATGACTCAGTTCACAAAACATGTTAGAGTAACCGGACCAGGGGGAGCAGGAGGAGAACTGTGGGGATAGGAAGGGGGACCCCTTTGTGCTGGACCTGATGGGCAACCAGCAAGGGATGATCTAAAGTATCCTGCAAACACTTCCTCCCTCTCCGGGTCAGGAGCGAGAGAAGCTAAGCATAGAGCTTTGGATAAGAAGAGAGGGGGAGGGAGGGCAGAGGGGAAAGAGAGGAAGAGGAGAGGGAGAAGGGAAGGAGGGGAGAGAGCAACCAGCCTAGGTCCTTTCATGCATGCCAAGATTTCCTGCCAACAGTGGGCGACCACATCTGGAGGTGTGTGTTCCCATCACAGCTTGGGCACAGCTGGAGGGGAGTACTCCCGTCACGGGTGAGCACAGCTGGAGGTGTGTGCTCCGTCACGGGTGACCACCGCCCTCCAGGCTCTTCCAGCAGGACACCCTGGAAGTCCCATCTCAACACAAGGAGAATGAAGAGAGAACCCAGGGACTTGTTCAGGTTACTCGGGCACAGGGTGATATGCACAGAAGAGACTTCGTCCTGGATTGTCTTTATCCAGTTACCAATCTGTCCTGTTCAGTGGTCTGAGTAACCAGTTATTGGCAGAACTAGATGAGGCCTCCAGGCGTGGACATCAACAGCTTCCTAAGGGCGCAGAGTGGTTGAGCCACAGAAGATCCTGGTTGATTTCTTTCCTTTCCTTTCATTTTTCTATTTAATTCATGTATACAAGTGTTTGCCCACATATGTGTACGTGTGTGTGAACTGTGCACGCACAGTGTGTGCAGCAGCCAGAAAATGGTGTGTGGTCTCCTAAAACAAAGTTACAGGTGGCTATGAGGCGTCATGAACCCGGGTCCTCTCCACAGGCAGAAGGTACTTCCAGCCACCCGGCTGTCTCTCCTGGTTTGAACCCAGGGCTGTGAGCATTCAGGCATCTACTGCACCAGTGAGCCCCTCCCCCTCAAAATTCCAGTGTCCCTTCAGCAAGAATACGATTGCTGGTAACAATGTTTCCCATCACTTTACTTGAAATGACAGGACCATTTAATTTCTTCTTCTGCAACATCTGCTAAATGTCCAACTCTGAATAATGCTATCATGTTCTTTAAAGTTAAAACAGTGTCGCTAACAGAAATGTGACAGGTTTGGCTCACTTTTCCCCTCAGGCTGCAGTAGTAAAGTACAGCACTCTGAAGTGAGCTGTGACGTAGCTGCTTGGTCATCCAAAACTTTGAAACGATGTTTACTGGAAAACTGCCATTCAGTAAAATGATGGTGGCTGGCAAGACGGCTCAGCAGAGAAACATGACTGCCTCCAAGCTTGGCTGCCTGAGTTCAATCCCCAGCACCTCAATGAGGGTGAGATGCACTCCTCTCACCTCCACAGGTAGACCATGGTGATCTCATGACCTCCTTACAAACAGACACACAGACACACACACACACACACACACACACACACACACACGCACACTGAAGGGGGTGGGTGAGAAGGAAAGATTTGTGAACTGAACTTCTCTGAAAACGAAACATCTAAGCTAGAGTTGGAATGTTGCGGATCCAGAACCCAAAGCATCCTGAGTTACCTTTCATCTCCACAGCCATTAATGACCCACCTGTTTATAACCCAACATTTTCCTGAGTATCAAGGGGAACATCAACCAGAAGCTCAGAGGACGTCACCACATGGCAGGATCTCTGCTTAGCTGACCTGCTGCCCCTGTCCCCACCAGGACATTCCCTAAGTGATTGTTCTGTGGCATTGCCACAGTGGGCCGTGTCATTCAGGGCCACCAGCCCACAGCCACTGTTTGGCTCAGAATATCCTGCCTTTTACTCCCTTTGGACAAGAGCTATGTTTCACACACCATCTACCTGCCTCTGTGTGCAAGAGTGGTCCCAGGAAAAACAGGACTCACCTGAGAGCCTAGACAAGGACACATATCAGAAAAGTACTGCTTTGAGACACGTGAAGGAGCACACGCTGTCCCCAGACCCCAGTGACCACACTGCACAGCTGTGACCTTCTCCCTGGGCAGGTAGGAGAGGGCCAAGGGACATGTAGACCTGGACCCAAACCTTCCCCGTGCATGGAGGGCTTTAAAGTCGCCCTCCACCATGGCCTTAGGCAAGGTCCTATGGATTTTAACCCTGAAGCCAGTGAATGCCATGAGACCTGGCCCCTACCCCCACCCCCCACCCCCCATCCATCCAGTGCCCTGGAGCAATCATGCCGTGGACAGTTTATTGGACCGCTGCTGCCAAATGCCCCATGGTCATCACCGGGCCAGGTCAGGATGGCTGCTCAGACAGCACCCTGGCAGCCTCCTGTCTCAAGAGCCTGGGTCCCACAGAGCTGACCCATGGTGGGCTGCTTTGCTGACTTGGGGGTAAAGAGGGTGGGGTCATGTTTTCATCCTACTGTTTTCAGAGCTGCAAAACTGCAGTCTCTTCTGGGCTGCTGGGTCCCTTCCTACCTCTAAAGCTGCCTTTCTGCCCCTGTCCTTTCCCGAGGATGAGGTTCCCTCTAGAGAACCCGGCCTGACCACTGGTAGAGCCTGGTACCAGGCACCAAAGTTCTCCGGCTCAGCCAGGCTAAGCCCCTGGCCTGACCTGCTTTTAGGCTGACGAAGCACTGGCCACGGGGTCCAGGCCATTTCCCCTTCTCGATCACAGGAACGGTTTATTCATATTCTCTCTCCTTTGCTAAGCCTCTGGCCTCCACATGTATCCACCCTAGTCAAATGTCCAATATTATCCAGTAACGCTAAGAGCAATCAGTGAAATTAAAATTAAAATTTCTCTTTCTCACAGTTCTGTCTGTTTCTCTATGCTCGCTCTCCCACGTGATTTGATTGAATTATCTCTAAGATTGTACTTTCCAACTCTTAAAAATAAATTTTTTTTAAATCCTCTCATTTCTTTTTCTGCTTTCCAAAAAGAAAAAAAAAGAAATCTCAAGATAACGTTGTAAACTTATCTAAAGATTTGTAATTTACTATTGGATATAATCTTTTAAATCTAAGTTCAGACTCTTGTTTAGGCCATGTGTGTGTATACATACATATTTCTAACACCTATAAAAACACGGACGTTTTTAAATACAACACCTTAAGATGACCACAGGGCTTACAGCCTGCCGTGTCTACAACATTGTAAGATGGCCACGGGGTATGAAGCCACATTTATAAAACTTCTTAGTCATAATCAACTCTGTTCATTTTCTCTCCTTTTAGACTAAGAAAGCAACAAGTCTCATTTTAAATTGGTATGGACTTTTCTATAAACCCAAAGTTATATTTTTACAACATGCTATATATACATATATATGAATATATAATACTATATTATATATATAATACTATATTATATATATAATACTATATTATATATATAATACTATATTATATATATATATAATACTGTGTGTGTGTGTGTGTGTGTGTGTGTGTGTGTGTTTCAACCCTGGTTAAAAATAATTTTTATATGATG
>REGO01000124.1:1616136-1633330 GCA_010120015.1 Rhombomys opimus
CCTACGGTCATTTTTTTCAGTCCCTTAGTAGATCACTGTTTATTTTTAGCACCTTCAAAATTCTGGAGGAAGCCGTCCTTTGTGTGAAAACAGCGAAATGAAATGATCTGGGGCAATGTTCTCTGGGCCGGGTAAACTATGTCAGCAGAGAACCAAGAAAAGGATTCTCCAGACACTCAAGCATGAAGGAGCACATTCGATTCCATCCCATAAGCAAGACCACAGGCTGGCGTGAGAAAGCAGTGAGCATGGACATCCCCTCCTATGACCCTTCTCAATCATGCAAGGATCTGAGAGAAAAAAGGGGGGACTTAATAAAATATCAATACTCACACTTTGGGGTTCCCTGAGGTATCATTCTGTGGCCTGGGCTGACCCAGAAGAACTACACAGTCTAGGCTAGCCTTGAACCTTCTACCCAGCCCTGCCAAATGCTGAGATTACAGTAATGGCCACACTTGGACTTCAAATTTCCCTAACCATCCTTTTTATAGGTTTTTTTTATAGGTTCCTTTTTCTAGTTAATATGCATACACCACACACACACACACACACGCACACATTTTTTTTTACTAGCAATATAGATAAACCAATAAAACCTGCAAAACTAGTCCTTAGACTTATCCTCAATCCATTTGGCAGCAGAAGTTTGAAGACGTTTAGTGAAGACAGCAGGGCCTGTCCCACCCAAAAGAAGCCTGCAAACCGGGGAGTGAATTACAGCCCGGGGCGGCTCCCAAGAACTCACCTCCACAGAGTAGTGCAAAACCGAAGCAGCAGGATGTATGGACAGGTTTTCAAAAGGCCTAATGTGAGGCTTCTCCCATCCCGACACGGAGGACCACTCCACCGTCAGCATGTGGTCGGTAAACGAGGTTCCAAACACCAGCGAGCTGGGCGCAGGCTTTTCCTTTAAGACGGTGGCTGGTGTGATGATGAGGTCTTTGGCCTGGAGAGGAAAAAGGAGCACTGTGAAGGGAAAGTGACTGGAGCCCACACTGCACTGGCTGGATGGTCCAAAGGGCCAAACGTGAATTGCATCCGCCAAGGCTGCCACGAACTAGCCCAGAGTTTAACACTAGGATGTCTGAGGACTTGCTTCAGCTGGGGTGAGGCCCTGGGGTTGACCCCACTACCACTGAAAGATAGGTAGGCAGGAGGTTCACAACCTTGCCAAAAAAACAAAACAAGTCTCAAACGACAACCCAGACACAGCACTGCAACACAGTGAGAACCAAATAGGCCAAGCCTGTGCTAGGAGTTCAGCCAGGCGGTCAAACATCTCCTCAGCAGGGCTGGCAGGATGGATCCGCTGGTGACGGCACTGGCCACCAAGCCGGAAAGCCTGAGCTTGATCCCTGAGACCCACACGGTGGATGGAAAGAGCTGAGAACTGATGCCCACACGTTGTCCTCTGACCTTTATGCAAGCACAGTGGCACGTCCTCCCACAGTAAATAACTGTAATTAAAACAAACAAACAAATAAACAAAAACAACATGTTGGAGCTGGAGAGCTGGCTCAGTGGAAACAAGCACTTGTTGCCCTTGCAGAGGACCCAGGTTTGATTCCCAGCACCCACAGAGTAGTTCATAACCATTCATAAACCCACAGTTCCTGGGGATGGGACGCTGGCTTCCTGCCCTCCACATGCACCAATAAAATGAATCTAAATCCCTGTACTCGGGAGGCTGAAAGAGGAAAGCCACAAATGTGAGGCTAACCTGAGCTACAGAGCAAGTACCAGGACAGCCGAGGTAGCAAGGCTAACTCACCAACCTCAGCAGTGACTTTGGTTCTAATGCCGTGAGAAGCCAGCTTTGGGGATGGGCCAACACAGGAGAGGTGGGAAATGATTGGGGAAGGGGAGGGTCTGCGCCCCAGTCCCACCAGACAGAATGGTTCAGAAAGGGGCAGCCTCCAGGCCTCACTGCAGTGGAGGGTCTTCAAGGCTGAGCCCTGGCTGCTCAGTCTCCCCAGGCCTTCCAGGCACAGGACTCCTCCAGATGCAGATGCCCGGCAGAGATGAACACAGTAAAGAAGCACTCTCCTCTGAGGATGGCTGAGCAGAGAATGGAGCCTCACATACAAACCCTCTGTTCTGGGGAGAGGAGACTGCAAACAAAAGCCCTGCTATTCAGCGAAGCAGAAACAAGGGCGGCAGGAAACTCAGCCTTTCTCCACAAGGCCAGTTGGGCCATCACAGACGCCCAAGGTCGCCTCAGTTCTGATCACTGAGAGCAGCTACAGAACAGGAAGACAAACAAGCAAACAAAACAACCATCGGTGGAGATAGCTTTCGGTGTTTGTTGGTGCATGTGTGCGTGTCTGTCGGGGGCAGGGGAGGGTTCTGTCAGTTTCTTGTCACTCAGGCTGGCTTGACAACTCTCCACAGCTGAGGGTGGTCTGCGTTTTTGTCCCACCTCCACCTCCTCAGAGCTACAGGCGTGTGCCATCGCTCAGGTCTCTCTGGCACCCAGTAAGCAAGCGCTCTGCGGACTTCTATACACCACCAGCCTCACCCACAGTATCTGACAATAAGATTGTCAGCAAGGTTACAGACAGACACACAGTTCCTGCTGAAAGGGGACACTGAATTCCAGGCATACCTTAAACACTGCAAAGCCAATGGGCATTGGCTTTCTACATGTTTATTTATTATTGTATGTACACACACGTGATATGCACGGGTGTGGACAAGCCACAACATCCGTGTCGGGGTCAGAGGACAACCTTCAGGATTCGGTTCTCTCCTTCCAGCATGCGTACTTGGAATCAATGAGGTGCCGGGCTCACACAGCAACCCTTTTTACCCCCCGAGCCATCCATGCCCTGACTTTCTTTTTACATGACGTAATCAAGGATGCGCACAGCTCTTCAAAAGATAAGGGGAACTTTCCCTCTCCCAGTCACTATAAACCAGCTCCATCTTAACCTGGAGATGACTGCACATGATCCTTTTATCTTTACTGCACTTTCAGGCTCTACCACGCCTCTTCCTGACATGAAATAAACAGATGACAATAAACAGCTTTATAGAGTGAGGAAGGCTTCCTCTCCTCCCTTTA
This sequence comes from Rhombomys opimus, assembly GCA_010120015.1. Taxonomy (NCBI): domain Eukaryota; kingdom Metazoa; phylum Chordata; class Mammalia; order Rodentia; family Muridae; genus Rhombomys; species Rhombomys opimus. Next base: position 1,619,204 of record REGO01000124.1, read on the forward strand.
TCCATCTCTCTCTTCCAGGCAGCTACCAAGATTTACAGCTTGCCTGCCCTGATATTTCCTCTTGAACATTAATAAAACTGCCCTCAAGCTTAAAAAGATAAACTTTACCATCACTTTTCAATGACTACCTAAATTAGGATATTTTGAAAGTGAAACTCTGGCTTCGCATCATAGAGACTGAGGGTAGCCACGTTTTCTTCTTCCTGGCTGTCGTTATTCTCCTAATATTCTCAGCGTTTTGAATTTTATTCATTTTTTAATTTATATGTTTTATGTATGAGTGCTCAATCTGCGTGTACAAATGGGTGTCAGAAGAGGGCACCAGATCATGTTACAGATGGTTGTGAGGCACTATGCGGTTGCTGGGAATTGAACTCAGGACCTCTGGAAGAGCAGACAATGCTCTTAACCGCTGAGCCATCTCTCCAGCCCCTTGAACTTTATATATAAGCTTTAACTGGGGAGGCATGGTGGCTCAGGGAGTGCGTAGAATGAATCGACACTGCTGTAGGCCCAGCCCCTGCTTGTTAGACAATGTCACTGTAAGCCAGCAAGACGCACACTATCCACACCTCACCTAGTATTTGTGGGCTACTCTGTAGCTATAATGGCACTGGTCATTAGAAACAAGTCCATGTTCTGCTGGCGAAGGGAAGACAAAGAAATAAGCAGAAAACTAGAACAAAAGGTGACGAATGCTCTTAAGAATTAAAGTAACTGAGGAGACCAGGCAGGGAAGGTTGGGTGTGGCTTTGCAGAGGCCAGCCTAGCGTCTCTGAGCAGTCTCGAATGTGGAGAGCAGGATGTCTGCATACCTAGGAGTAATGCATTTCAGGAAGATGAACGAGGAGGACATAGCAAACACCCTGTGGCATGAATACAGGGAGGAATGAGAGGAAGAAAAGGGAAAAAGGTCACAGAGGTCCTATGGCTGCTGCAGTTGGGAAAGACAGGCCAGGGATGGTCCAAGATGGATGGCTACGTCCCTACACACCAATCACATTCCAACTCTGAGACCTCTGGCTCTGTTTAGCTGAGATCATAGCTTTTGCTATCTTCTCCCCAGGAATGTCATGAGCTCCGCAGGCACAGGAGGCCTCATTCATCACACCACTGCAAGCACCAGCCTGTGGGAGGGACTGTCACCAGGCATCCTGCAGAGGCAAGACTCTGTATTTCCTGTGACTTAGCAGTTGAACAAGCATGGCAGCTAGGGCAAAAAGATGTAGATGAGAGAATCTGAGCAATGCCGACTTTCTCCTGCATCATCAGGCTTCTCCATTTCCACACCAGTGATTTTCCAGGCCTGGGCCCTCAGGCCTGTGAGCTCAGCTGGGAAAGAGCGCTTGGTTCTCACTATTATATGCCCAGCTAAAAACCACATTTGAAACTTTCTTTTTTTTTTTTTTTTTTTTTGAGCAAATTATCCCACCCTTAGCCCATTGGAGGTTCTGGGTCCATTTTGAAATGTGATCTAGATGATAGTCTTTAAATAAGTAGAGAGCACACACATACACAAAATAAGTGAACAAACAAAAATAAAACCATTTTAATTTAAAAGGGGAGAACACTTTTTGGCTTGATGCCCATGATGAGAAGGCGCCTGAGCACTTTCCACACTGGAAACAACTAAACTTGCCCAGAGCCTTGTCTGCAGCGGCTCTGCAGTGAGCTCCTGCACTGCTTTCTGCGTCACTGAGAAAGAGCCCCTGCTTTTTACGGATCCTCTCTGAGAACACAAGGTCTGAAGATACAGCTTTGGCCTCAGTCAGGGGGATCCAGGATGCAGAGAGCTCATCTCTTTCCACAAGGACCCTGGAGTCCATAGTAAAACTCAGAGGCAATAAAGTAGCCCCATAAAAGAATGAGATGAGGGGAGCCAGAGAGATGGCCCACCAGCCAGGAGTGCAGGCTGTTCTTCCAGAGGACCCAGGTTCAATTCCCAGAACCCACATGGCAGCTCACAACTGTCTGTAACTCCAAGAGCTGACGCCTTCACACAGCCGCACATGCAGGCAAAACACCAATGCGCATAAGATAAAAATAAATAAATTACTTCAAAAAAAAGAAAAAGAAAAGAAAGAAGGGAGGAAAAGGGCCTGCAGGGAGGGTGAAGTGCACAAGCCTGGCCGACTGCTTGCTCCTTCTACAGACCCAAGTCGTGGTGGAAAAGGGCGGAACAGGTCCTCCACACGCCCTCAGACACCCACACCACGCCACACTCCCGCAATAATAAACAAATACATAGAAAAAGTTTAAATGGAAAAAAAATTTAACTCAAAGAATTAGATTTTTTTTTTTTTTTTAAAGATAACTGTTTTCTGGGACCAGGTAGAAAATCTCACCCTCACTTTAACAGGACCCTCACAGTGGGAAAGGTCAGGGCCTAGGAGAGACCTGGGAGGTAAAGGTAGGTCAGAAAAGAGAGACAGACAGGAAACTTCGAAGCAGGAACCCAGGCTATGGGTGTGACTCAGTAATAGACGCTCCTAGTTCGGCTTGTGCAAGGACCTCTGTTCAACAGCTGGCACCTTGCAAAACCAAGATGGTGCTTCCAATAAAAACCCAGCAGTGGTCAAGCTTTGCTACTGCTATGCAGAGGGCTGGTATCAATACACACAGCCAAGTTCTGTATACACCTCAGTTGTTAAATGCACAATCATCACTGTGAGCTCTACCTTGCCTTGAGTACTTTATAAAAAGCATAAAGTCCTTTCAGTTGAAAAACATACAATAATTTCTCTTGAGAACTTGATTTACTAAATCTCTGTCTTAGGAAGGTTTGCAAGAGTCCAAGGCCAGACTGGTTTACGTGGAGTTCTAGGACAGCCAGTAGACCCCAAACTTTTCATAGTGTAGAACAGAGTCCTAGAGGTGCTCAGAGAACTGACCCCTGCCTCTACTGGCTGGTCACGTGGCTCATACGTGCCAGGAAGGCTGGGTCGGAAGCTGTCGAGCAGTCTAGGGCACTACAGGGGCATGTCTTTAGCATGCCAGAAATCACACAGACGAACTCACAGACTCCACTGTAGTATACGTATTTTACTAAATCTTGCTTGTGAGCAAAAGCCCTATCTCGACCTCACACCAAGTGTTCCCTGTGGTACAAAACTGATGAGTCAAGTTCCAGCCCCCCTGAACTCTGCCAGGATGTGAGGTCACAGGGACATTCTGTACTATGGGTGACAATTGACAGTGGGCACCAGAGCCAGGAAAGTGGCAGAGCCAAGCACCCATGAAGATCTGCAGCCCCCGGGGGCTGGCAGATAAGGGTGGAGATGGGCTGTGGGGACTTCGATGAGATCTTTATCATTCTCCCTTCAATAACTCCCCTGGGAAGCATGAGACTGAGTCATACATAAAGCATACCATTCAGATGGGAAGAAAATGCAACACTAGAATGTAAATGTGCTCAATGCTTCCTAAGGAGAAAAGGCATTGTGCAGAGTGAAGGGTTAAGCTGAGACAAGAGGAGGAGGAGGAGGAAGAGGAGGAGGAGGAGAAGGAGGAGAGGAGAAGGGGAGGGGGAGGAGGAGGGGGAGGGGGAGGAGGAGGAGGAGTAGAAAGACCCCCTCAGGTTCCTATATCTACTCTTTTCCAATAAAATGTATGATTAATAAAATAAAACAAGCAGCTTACTGGTAGATAAAATTTTGTTTTACTGGCTAGCAATAATCTCAAATACCTTTTTCCCTTCCTGGCTGTAATTTAAAATTGAAGAAATCCAAGTAAACTCACCCAGTTAAAACTCCCCAGCCCCAGTCTCAGCCTGAAATGAGTTAACTCCGTAACTCAACCGCCTTACCCTAAATGTCTCAGCCACTTCGCAGCCTCTCTCTCCGGCACACGGCGCCGAGCATCCATTACTGCAGTCCTTAAAAATAAAAATAATTGAAACTGCGTTAAGCAAAGCCAGGTGGGTGACTGCGGGGGCCTGCTCAGGGACTCACCATCACACAAGACAGAAAAGCCAAGCCCGCACTGTCCAACGCCCAGGCCGGCGCCAGCAGGAGTGACCGTCCCAGGTTCCCACCCGGTCCCAGGTCTGGCTTTATATCTTCCAGCAGCTTAGGGAGGAGCTCCTTAAATTCCGGGTCAGCCCAGGAGCCAGGCTTCACCGGCAACGAACAAGATGGCAATTGTCTCCCGAAAGTTCCCGCAAGTCGTCTAGACCGAGGGTTTAAGCCATTTATAGAAAGGGAAAAAAAAAAAAAATCCCCGAGCGCGCTCAGCCTCGTGGTCCTGTCAATCACGGGCTCACAATAGGCGGGCTGCCTCAAGGGTGAGGGGACCCTGGCTGGCTGGAACCATTCTCTCCACCCGCGGGGTCCCCGGAGCTCAGGCGCAGCCAAAACCTCACGCTTTCCGGACAAAACCTCTGGATGCTGATCGCAACGATGTGAATTAAAGATAACGCGGCTCGGAGTGAGCAGGGAACGGGCGGCGCTCAGGCTGCGGGCCGCTGGCTAGCTGAAGAACTGGGAGGGAGGGAGGGAGGGAGGGAGGGAGGGAGGGAGGGAGGGAGGGAGGGAGGAGGAGGTCCCGCTGGCAGGGGCTGCTGCGGCCGCAAGGTTGGGGTGGTGAAGGCTTTCCCTCCTCCTCCAGTTTTCCCCTGACTCCCCGCATCCCCGGGGGCGACTTCTGGGTCCTCGGTGGAGGACCACGAGTCTCCCCACACCCCAGTGGCGACCCCCGAATCCCCAGTGACCCCTCAGTTCCCAGGGGAGACCCCCAGGATGACCCCAGAATTCTCCGGTGGAGACACTCGCAGCCCTGGTTGGCGACTGGCGGGCACCCATGAATTATCCCCATCCCCGTGTCCCCTCCGTGGCGACCTCCACGGCGACCCCGGGTGTCCCAATCGCCGAGTCCTCCGTGGCAACCTCTGAGCATCCCTCACCTCCAAGCCTCCCCCACCCGCGGCACCTCCTCGTGACCTATGACGCCCTGCGGTGACCCAGAACCCCATGGCACCCTCCCGCAGTGACCCCCAAGTGGGCCCCACGCGGGACGCGGGTCCCGGCACCCCTCGCCCTTCGCCACGCGGGTACCTGGCGGGCCAGGGCTGCAGCTGCCCGAGCCGAGCAGGCCATGACGAAGCCGCGGGCGCGTGGGGACGCGCGGCACGGCGGTGACACGTGGCGCACGGCGGGTCCCGCGCGCCCCGGGCTGGGCTTCGGCGGGGCGGGCAGAGGGAAGAGGGGAGAGCCCGCCGCGGGCGCCTGGCGCAGGCAGGAGCGCAGCCGCCGCAGCATCTCCGGGTCGCGGTGCGAGCAGTCACGCGGGGCTGGGCACGCGCGCGAGGGCCCAGGAGCACCGGGGTCCTCCTCGGGCACTCCAAAGGCCCGGCCCCCCAGACGCCTCGGCGACACATTAACATCACAATGGCTCCGTCTGGGACCCCAGCAAACAGCAGGGTCTGCCGCCGCCGCGGACGGGCGTGTGCGTCCGGCCTGCCACCGACCCGCCGCGGCTGACGGCAAACCCTGAACGCCGCCCTCCACCTCTCGGCAGCGAGGTGCCTGTGACCCAGCCACCCCGCCGGCAGCCTCGGGAGCAGCCTCCGTGCGGGTTCTCTGGTTCGAACACAGCAGCGTTCCTGCTAGCGCAGTGGCCGTCGCTTTTAACCCCAGCCCTTGAGAAGCTGATGAAGGACGGTTGCTGCGAGTTCAGGACTAACCTGAGCTACAGTGAGACCCTGCCTCTGAAACAAACAAAAACTAGAGGCTGGCATTCATGACCGCAGCCCCCGCCAGCTCCGGGGCTTCCATACTCCCGGCCTCCGTTTCTGCCTCCACTCTTGACTTTAATGTGGGTTCAATAATAACAGGCCTCCACTCCTCCTGTTGCTCAGCTTCCAGACTTGTGCGCAGGGTCTTTGTATTTGCACTTCTCTTCTCAGGTAAAATGAGATTTATGTTCCTATTGTGTAGACTGTTTTTCAAACCAACAGACCGCAAAGACCTTCTGAGAACCAGGTCAACTTAACAAAACAAAACAAAACGTGGTTTTCCGAAACTGGCCGACCACAACCACATTAAGATCTTGTAAAAACGTGTTTATGCTAAAGGCGGGCGAATGGCGAATGTTCCGATTCTGTTCAGCTTTGCTGGCTTGCAGAGGTCATGAAGGACCCCTGTGAGATGTCTCTTCCACAGCTTGGATGACGCTCCACCCTCCCGCTAATGGGACGGCAAGCTTTTCAACAGCATGACAGGGACACACAATTAAAAGTAATGAGTTCTCAGGCATACTGTTTTGGCATTTTTTTCCTGACAGTGGGCTTAATTGCAGTATTAAAAAGAGGAGGTAAAACTTAGAACTATTTCTGGCTTTAGTAAAGGAGAGGGAGAGGGACAGCTTTGGCACCCTCTACCCTGCTCTCTGAAACCCCTGGCCTGTTCCAAGAACTGGAAGCCTTTCTCTTGTATGTACTTCTTAACTTTTTTTTTTTTTTAATATTGAGTCATATTTGTGCATCATTACGGAGGTACACTATAGTCCTGGGGATTCTTGGTCAATGTCAAGAATTTTACTCCCGCCAAAATTAAGAGTGGTCACTGGGCTGACATGGCTGATCTTGAAACAGGGAACTTAGGTGGACACCCCAAAAGCCAACAGGAACGAGTGACCCCCTCCCAAAAACGTCACCAGGAACTAGGCGATAGGTCACCAGCTACAGGAAGAAGAAAATAAAATCTCCTACCCAAGGAATAGCCAGGGGGTAAGAATGGGAAGGTATCTTATCTCAGGATGGGGCATCTGTGCTGGGCAGCCCACCCACCTGCTAGCAGAACTTTCACCACGGCATGGAAATACCTAACATTCCTGAGGTCTAGAGATAGCTTGCTCAATGTTAGTTAGCCACAATCACCTTGTAACAAGCTTTCCCTGATGAATGTCACCCAACTGTGTAACTGCTAAGCTGTAATTTCCCAAACCTCACTGTCAACCAGTAAAAGCCATCCTCCTCCCCCTGATCTCCAGGCCCTATACTCTACACCACTGCATTGGTGACAGTGTGGGCCTGAGGTCCAGCTTGTAATAAAAGACCCTCTGCATTTACATAGGGATTGGCTCCTTGGTGGTCTTTGGGGTCCTCGAGACTTGGGCATAGCAAAACCTCCTGTGCCAGAATGAGTTACAGCTCATGAGTTGTTGGCCAAAGGGCTCCTGTGGAAAGCCCCAAACACCACAGGCTATGGCCATAGCTATTGGTCACTCTCCACAGCCTGATGGTAAGTCCCCTGTGCTGAAGGCACAACTTGCTCACTTATCAAACATGGGGACATGGAGCTGGTGCCCGGCTGAAGCTTCACGACTACAGACTAGCATTCGTGGTACTGGAAGGTACTGTGCATCTGACCTGAGGATACGAGTCATCATCAGTATTCTCCATGTGTCAACCATGTGGCGTGTCCCAGCAACCTCACTGCAAGACAGGCTAGTGCAAGAGCAGCCCAAGTGTGACTGTTAAATCCAAAGCAGGGTCCCACAAAATGGCAGTGCTGGTGACAGCGTCCGCTTAGGACTCTGACTCGACCGGGTAAACAGAAGGAAAAAAAAAAACAAACTAAATTCAGCATTGGTTGGGAATCTCCTCTGGCAGGACCGTGGTACCAGGAAAGCCACTGGAACACACTTCCTCAACCACCTCTAACCCTGCCCTAACTCTGAGGCTTTTCCTCCTGCGCCTCTCCTTCCCTGTCCCCTTAAAGCTGGCAAGACTTCACCCCTTCCCCATCCACACATACCCTACCCTGCCAAGACAGCCCACCAGTTTGATTCCTCAAACAACCTTCAGTTAGTGGAAGCAACCAGTCACTTGTGTATGAGGCTTAAAGGCCCACTCTAGGAGACAGAGCCTATCCATGACGCTACTGAGGTGGCCAAAAGCCTGAGACTAGATAGGTCACAGGCCAGGAGGAAACCTTGCTGCTATTATTCTGCTAAAGGGACACAGCAGTGAAATTACTCCAAATGACACGTCCCCATGCCCATAGGGCAGAGTGTCACTCGGCCTGATCAGAGAAGCTCCCTGTGGCAGATGGGACTAACAGCTGGCCCACAGCTGGACTGTCAGCAGGTGAGAGGCTCTGCAGCACCCAGCCCTCAATGAGATACCTATTAAACTCCCTCAAGGCTCAGGGATTGGTGCAGAGGGGAGGTGGAAAGATTGTCAGAGTCAGAGGTGCTCCCAAGAAAGAGTCTTCCAGACACAACAGGATTGGTGCATATGTGAACCCAGAGATGGAGAACACTCACAACACCAGGTTCAAACCAGATAGAATCCCAACACTGAGACAGGGGAGGGGACACAGGTCCCAGGTCTTACCAAGAAGCTGTTTGCGATTAATGCCTCATGGGAAAGGAAATATGGGTGACTTCCAATGGCGTGTCCATGGATGTGTCAACCACACTCACGCCCAGGAGTGGCTGGCCAGCACAAGACCGACTCCGTGTTTTTATTTTGTTTTAGTTTGTCTGTTTGGATTTTTCTTTTTGTTGTTTTTCCTGTTTTGGTTTGGTTTGGTTCTGGTTAAAGAGAGAGAGAATATGAAGCAGGTTGGGCAAGGTGGTGGGGAGGAGTTGGGAGAGGGAAAAGAATTTGACCAAAATGATTTATGAAAAAATTCACTAAAATTAATAAAAATAAAAGACTGTCTGCGGAAGGAAGAGGCCAAGGGTACACTGTTCATTGGTCTCTCTTCCTGGCTGTGGTTACAGTGTGCCCAGCTGCGTGTGGCCAGCCACTTCTGATGCCAAGACTTCCCCTCCAACTACAGCTAAAATAACCCTTTCTCCCCTTACGTTGCTTTCCAGATAATAATAACACTAAGTTATGAAAATGTACATATGGCTGTGAATCGTTGGAGGCCAGAAGAGGGCATCAGATCTCCTGAGGCTGGAGTTAAGGTCAGTTACAAACTGCCCACCGTGGGTGCTGGGAACCAAACTCAGGTCCTCTGCAAGAGCAGTGTGCGATCTTCACGCTCACTGAATCCTTCAGTTGCTTTTGTTACAGTGTTTTATCAACAGACATGCATGGCTGCCCTCAAGCGGGCGAAGAACACTGGCTGCATGGAGGCTGAAAGCAGCAGCTGATGGAGACTGAGAATATTGGGTGAATGGAAAAAATTGTAGAAAAAACTTTTGGAAAGCTTGATCACTGGTGTGAAAATTGTTTTGTTTATTTGAAATGACTGTTTATAATTTCTCACTAAACACAATACAATTAAAGGTTTAAAACAGAAAGTGGAAAATGTAGTGAATAAAATTGACTCCTTTAAAAACACAGTCATTTCATGTGAATATGTTTTGTTTTATTGCCATGTGAGAATCTTGAGAGGTTATAAATGAAAGTGCCCCAACAAGGGCTGGCATGGTTGCTGCTCCCCCTGCTACTGCACCTGCTGCTACTGGTCCCTGCCACTGCTTTGGCTGGTTGCTGATTGTCATTTGCTGTTTGACAGATTGCTGGTGTCTGGTTGGAGATATCATGATGAAGATTAGATTTTCCCCAAGGAAATCGATATCTCTAATTAACAGGAAATAATCTCAAGAGAACTGTGCCCCTTCTCCCCTCTATCCTTCTTTCTCTCCTACCTAGTGTAGGGGAAGGAGGAGGGGAGTTGGAAGGGATAAGGGTGGTCTAGAGTTAGGAAAGCCGCCCAATAAAGTAGGCAAAAGCCTGACTACAGAGATTTGTTTCACAGTATCTTTTTAAAACTGACTATAGGTATCCCCGCTTCCGTGTTGAATGAGGCCAGCCACATTTCATTGTTGGCCATTTTGGAACCTAGGAAATGCGCCGCATCGGACATTCTCGTCCCTATTTCCCACTTGCCCTTCCAGCTGCACAGTTAGCAGCATGCCCCTGGCTCAACACCGTCACCCATGGTAAAACTTATGCTGCTGCGATCTAGGGAAAGGTTGTAAGGATGTCAAACCCCGGACACAGCCCATCTAAGCAAGCTGTCTGTCCAGCGCACAGGTGGGGGAACGTCCACCAATGCTAAGTGCTAATGTACCCACAAGTCACACAGGAGCAGGGACTGGGGACACGGCTACACAGTGGGTGAGTGCTGGTAGCATCATGTACCACACAGCTCAGAAGCCTGGGAGAAAGGGTTCTGACTGTCTCCACAGTGAGCAACGGCTGCTTGAGAAACGAATGAGCTCAGCCGGATGGAATATCATGAAATGCATTGTGGGTAGAAACCACATCCAGAACCCCATTAATACGTGCAGCTTGGAGGCCTCAGTTTAAAGTTTTTTTTTTAATAGATTTTTTTTTTTATTTTGTCTTTTTTTTTTTTTTTTTCCAGAGCTGAGGACCGAACCCAGGGCCTTGTGCTTGCTAGGCAAGCACTCTACCACTGAGCTAAATCCCCAACCTCTCAGTTTAAAGTTTTAAAAAGAGACATTTTCATATTTCTATCATTTAACTGTAAGCTGTGACTCAAACACAACAAACGAAACTGTGGATTTAAAAAAATCAGATAATGTTATGGACATTTTTGTAAATGCGCTGCCTAGTTTTAGGTCAACTTGACACAAGTTAGGGTCATAGAAGAGGCAACCTTAACTGAGGAAAAGCTCCATAAGATCACGCTTAGGCAAGCTTATATGGCATTTTCTTAATTAGTGATTAATGGGGGAGGGCCTGGCCCATTGGGGATAGAGCCATCACTGGGCTGGTGGCCCTGGGTTCTGTGAGAAAGCAGGCTGAGCAAGCCATGAGGAGCAAGCCAGTGAGCAGCACCCTCCATGGCCCTGTATCAGCTCCTGCCTTGGGGTTCCTGCCCTGCTTGAGTTCTGGTCCTGATTTCCTGTAACGATGGAATACAATGTTTAAGTGTAAGCCAAACAAACCCTTTCCTCCCCAACCTGCTTTTGGTCGTGGTGTTTCATTACAGCAGTAGAAATCCCAAACAGGGGGCTGGAGAGATGGCTCAGAGGTTAAGAGCAGTGGCTATACATCCAAAGGTCCTGAGTTCAATTCCCAGCAACCACATGGTGGCTCATAACCATCTATAATGAGATTTGGCGCCCTCTTCATGCAGGCCTACATGCAGGCAGAAAACTGTATGAATAATAAATAAAGAAAATAAAAAATAAAAAAAAAAAAAAGAAATCCCGAACAGGAAAACAAATAGGTCTCTGTCCATTTTATTTCACAGAGGAACTTTTTCCCCAGAGGAGGGCAATGTCCTTGCTTATCAATTAGTGTAATTAATAAGCCACAAGTAAAATAAGGCAGAGACGTTAGGCCTCGGCCACTCCGCTTAATGCGATATTAAGAAGAGATAATTTAACAGAGTGTGTGTGTGTGTGTGTGTGTGAATGGTGTGTATGTGTGAATGGTGTGTGTGTGTGTGTGTGTGTGTGTGTGGTGTGTGCCAGTGTGTGTATATCAATGTGATGCGTCTGTATGTGTGTGTGATGTGTGTGGGGTGTGGGTATGTCTGTGTGTGTTTGTGCGTATGGTATGAGTGCGTGTGTTTCAGGGTCTCTTGCATCGGAGGCTGGCCTCAGTTCTATGAAGCCACGACTGGCCTTGAGCTCCTGACCCTCCCACTTCTGCCTCCCAAGCTCTGGGGTTAGAAGCATACCCAGGGCCTTGTGTATGCTAGTCAAACACTCTACCAACTACACTACATGCTCAGCCCATTTCAACGGTGTTTTCACTGTTGAAGCTAAAGGCACGTAAACCCACTGCAGGGTTAAGAACTGAGTAGAGAATAGGGTAGAGCCGAATGGGGCTCTGAGAAAACACGTGAAGCAGATGATCCTGCTAATACACTGGACTAGGCTGCAGAAGGAGAAAGGGAGAGCTGTGTCCTTGAACTCGACCAGTCTGGGCTAGAGGGAGACTCCTTAAGATAGGAAAAGTAAATAAAACTCAAGAAGCTCGGGAAGTTCCTGAAACTCACGAGCTCTCAGCAGCCTGGGACTGGAGAAGTGGCTCAGAGGTTAAGAGTGCGCACGCTCTTGCAGAGGACCCTAGGCAACACTGAGCAGCTTGCAGCTGCTTGCAACTCCTGGGGATAGGATGCCCTCTTCTGGCCTCCACAGGCATGCGCATTCTCTCTCTCTCTCACACACACACAAATATATTGTTAAAGGTTCACAAGGCCAGATGAGCAATAAATTTTAGTGAAGACTTTTTCTAGCTCTGTGGAGCTGCAGGGAAGTCATCCCCCAGGCTGGATGGGATAGACTCCTGTAAGCAACCCCAATAAACTCAGTGGTTCACTAAGCTAGACGAGGGTAGAATTCTCTCTCTCTGCTACTCTATAAGGGATGAATAGAAGAATCAGACAACAGAAGGAAACAGCCAGATTTCAGCAACTTTCACACGGAGTGGACAGGAGGCAGGACAGGGGAAGGGCAGAGGGTAAGACTGCAGAAGGAGAAAGGGAGAGCTGTGTCCTTGAACTCGACCAGTCTGGTATGGTATGGGAACGGGAAAGAAAAGAAGGAATTTCCAGGAGAGCTCAGTGGAGACATTCACTCGGAACCATGGACTCTCCAGATGCTGTGGTCTGAGGGGATGAAGTCTGGCAGGCTACACTGATGAGACTCTGAGCCTGGCCAGAGAGTCCTCCTCCCACCCCCACCCCTGTCAGGTGACTGAAGCAATGAGTGACAGTGAGAAAAACCTGTGGTTCACTACTTGTCACTTCTGATCAAGTCCGCCTGCTTTTGACAGGGTATCTCGTTTAACCCATGCTGGCTTCAAACTCACTACATACCAACGTGTGGCCTTGACTTTTCAGTTCTCGTCCATCTCCTCCCAAGTGCTGCAATTACAAGCATGCCCCACCATGCCCAGGTTGTGCCGGGTGCTGCGGGCAAACCCAGACCTTCAGACATGCTAACCAACACCACCTCGAGCTTGAATCAGCGTTATCTCCTAACAGCAGCCCTTGTGATAAGAACTGCAAATCAGCTCCCTCTGCCACAGAAGACGTGGCCCGCTCTTGGTTTTACATTGCTGCTATTTCCTGTACTCTGGATTTGTTCTTTCAATTTTTTAATTTGTTTTGCTTTTTCTTCACAAATCTCTTAAATCCAATTGTCCCTTCTGCAAGAACAATCGATTAACACTCCATGACCTAATCTTTAAATCTCCTTACCTCAGCTCCCATAGACCTGGGCAAGCCAGCAGAGAGGCAGGTTCACAGATGACCTGTAACGAGTCTCCTCAGAACACCCCACAAAATTCGGCACAGACACATGGCAGTTGCTGTCACGGGGAAAATGAATGTTCCAAAGGCTTCTGCTACCCCAAGCTCCTCAGGACAGACACCTGGGCCTGCTCCTCACTCCTCCTCATGCTCCTGCCTGTCTCATTATTCTCAGTACTCAAAGGAAAGCCCCAGGCCATCTTCAAGCTCTTTTCACAGCAGTGACAGATGGACAGAGAATCAGAGTCTAAGCAGAGATTAGAGATTTCACCATGTGTTTGCAAGCACTGAAGCTCAGAACTTTGCATTTTACAAAAAACAGACTCACATTTCAAGTTCTGAGAGGTAAACATTAAGCATAATTAAATAAGGCTTGAAAAAAAAAAACAGGTATTTCCTTTAACATTTTGTTTTTCCCACTGACACTTGAGTAGGTATTGATTTTTTTTTCCTCAAACTCACAGAGACCTGCCTGCTTCTGCCTCCTGCACACCACACTAGATGGCGCTCTGTTTTTAGAATTCACATCATAGAGCTGCTCAGTGCCTAAGAGCTCCTGATGCTCACCCAGAGGACTGGACTCTGGTTCCCAGCACCCACACAGGGGAGCTGACAACCACCTGTAACTCCAGCCCTGATGAAATCTTCTGACACCCTCTTCTTGTTGATCTGAAGCTTGTATGTTGTTGCCTGGATACACCTAACCTTGTTGTGTAAACCTACCTGATTGGCTGGTTAAATGGCCTATATAGCTGGGCAGGGCAGAATGGAGTAGGCGTGGCTAAGGGTCCCCAGCTTTGAGGACAGGAGAATCGGGAAACAGACAGAGAGAGAGGAAGGAGGATGTCACCAGAGGTTAGCATGGTGGAGAATCCATGTGGGCTGGGAGAAAGGACTCCAATAATAGCGTGAAAGGCCCAGATGAAGAATACAA
>REGO01000124.1:1639716-1660961 GCA_010120015.1 Rhombomys opimus
AGGCAAACCTTGGGGAGATTTAAATAAAGGCTTACCAAGGACAAAACCACAGGCTGCAGACATGGCTCAGTGCAAAAGGACATTTCTGCCAAGCCTGACGACCTGAACTTGATCTTCCAAGCCCACAGGGTGCTGAAGGAACTGACACCCCCCCAAGTCAGACTGCATGTGAACCATAGACATGCACACACAGGCATGCACTTGCACACGCAAGCACGTGCGCACACGCACACGCGCACGCGCACACACACACTCCTAACATGGAACTTCGGTGTGACTGACTCCGTTTTGATTTTTTTAGCCTGATCAGTCATTTCTGCTGGCTTTACCCAAAAAGTTGGAGACTGAGAAATTGATTAGCTCCCAAGCCTCTCTGTGTGGTGGTCCTCTTTGGAAAGTTCTGCAGGTTAAAGAAACTAGTTCAGTCCCACATTTTGCTGGACAGTTATGACACTGGATGGCTGCTATGCTTCCTTCTGTTCCAGGGCAGTGACTTCATCCTCTTTTAAATGCATGAAGTCGGATAACTTAGGCAGACCTACCATGGTGTTGTTTAAAGGTGAGAGCATGTGCTGTACCTCTTTAATCCCAGCAGTCAAGAGACAGGCAGATCTGTGAGACCAGCCTCACCTACAAAGAGAGCTCCAGGCCACGCAGGGTCTCAAGGTTGGGGAGGAGCACAGGGGACCTGCACCATGATGAAGGCCTTAGATCCTAGCACTCGAGAAGCAGAGGCAGGGGGATCACTATGAGCTAGAGGCCAGCCAGGTCTACATAGTGAACTCCAGGCCAGTCAGAGCAAATAGTGAGGCCCTGTCTCAAAAGACCAAACCAAACAAAACAGGTTTTGAATGTGGCTGTCAAGGTGTGTGGGGTCGGGGAGTGTTCCCTGGAGTAAGTGGGATGGAGACATGTCCAGACCCAGAAATCTCGTCTTGAGATCGGCAGGAGGTCCAGGTATCCTGGTAGTCAGGTTAAGCTTCCTCTCCCTTATAAGGTCTTGTCCAGAAGCACCTGGAATTTTTCCTCATGGAAATGAGGCTCCAAAAACTTTGGATTGGCCAATAATGTGCACTTACCCAGAAAGCCCCTACCCACCCCTCAAAGGTTTAAACAGCGTTTGTTCCCCCAACTAAACAAGCCGACTCGCTGAAGCTGCCTCCACACCACACTCTGCTTCTCACCGCGCTCACCACCCCTGAGGTCCTCCCTTCTCAGCGTCCAGCAGTCAGGGTCTTGGCTAAAAGGCAGGGAAGCGGAGCCTGGACAGCAAAGGCGGTAACCTAGGGTCAGCTGCGTCCTTTTAGTAAACTGACTACCTCCTCTTTACTGGGTACTTTGCCCTAGTCCAACTCCCACAGACGCCTGGACACACAAGTGTCACTGGGACGTCTGCTTTTTCTTGTTCTGGCCAGTGTTAGCATGCTCCTACTCTTCCTGAGCTGAGCCTGTAAGTTCCGAGGTTCCAGGCAGACGGGAGAGAACCCACCTGGTGCCTGTTCGCTGCGCTGTCCTTTCCTCAGCCCTTTGCCACTGCTAATTAGGGTTCTAAAACTCAGGCCTCAAATGTCGTACAAATACTCTTTAACTACTGAGCCACTTCTCCACACCCTCACTTAGAATTTTTCTGGGGAAGATGCATACTGGATCTGAAACTCTTTTTATTTATTGTTGTTTTGTTTGTTGATGGCCTCATGTAGCTCAGGTTGGCCTGGAACACCTGATCCAACAGTCTTCCTCCTGCAGAAGCAGTTGCAGGTAATTGTCATCTTTTTAGTTGTCGTCTCTGAGGCTTACGGTCTCCGTCTGCTGACCTAGTCCTGGAGCTTCCAGCCTCCGTACAGTCTCATCTAGGCCTAGAAGGTTTCCAGCCTCTGAGACTCACTGCTGAATAAGCTCACCTTTCTCATTCTTTCTGTGGGCTGGCTGGCTCACTTCAGCTGTTCTGGCTTAAACTCCTCTCCCAGCTGACTTATTCAATCTGGCCTCCCTCTCTGCCTCTCACTGAACTGCTCTGCTTGGCCTCAAACTAACGCTGGCAATCTGTTCTAATCTTGCAGCTCCTCCTCATTCTCTGGCTCCGTCTGTCTTCACATGTGTCTAGCTTGTTCTCTCCTCAACCCATCTCTGTAAAACTCTCCCAGCAAATCTGCCGCTGAATTAGAGGAACTCAACTGCCAGGAACCCACCTCCACTTCACTGCCTGTCAGCACTTAACCAAACTGCCCGAACAGCACTGACTAAAGCTCAGAGAGCTGCTTGCCTCTGCCTCCTGGATTAAAGGCGGGTCTGTATTCCAGCCAGATAACACTGACCTGCAAGGTCTTTGGATGTGATCTCTTGCTGTACAGCCATGTTTTGAGTGGACATTCCTCTACGGTTTGCACAGCAGGTGTGCTCCACCACCCGCAGAGTCAAGAGCTCCTTTGACATCACCTGTCATTTGTGAAACCTGAGCTGTGTACAGTTCAGGGAGCAGAAAAGAACCACAGAGCCCAAGCTCCGTAGAGCGTAGTTGTGGCCTGGCTTAATGAGAGCCCTGGGCAGAACTGGGAAGGACACTTGGCCTTAAACTGAGGCCACTATGCTGTGTGGCTGTCCATCCCCTGAGAACACTGGCTAGTTAGCCTTTCCTGGCTGGCCAGAGCTGCACACAGGAAAGCCAGTTTCCCACTGAGGTTCCTTAAATGTTCAGATGCAGCCTGGACACTCAGAGTCGAAACTTTCTTCTTTGGTCTGATTGGTTTCCCTCTCTGCTTAGATGGGGCTATTTATTGCCAGTCACGCGGCACAGTTTTATCTGTTAGGCAGTGTCATACGTGACAGTCTCAGGTTAAAGAGAAGGTGAATCAGGAGTCTTTAATATTTTTTAGTGCTACATACATTCTTGTGCACACACACACACACACACACACACACACACACACACACAGAGGAAAACCAGGCTGGCAGACACAGACACAGACACAGACACACACACACACACACACACACACACACGCCGCCCCAGTGCAGCTGAGCTCACGCCACCTGCTGGCCGCACCAGTGCTTACAGCCTGTGACTCTGCTTTTCTCCCTCACGGCCCCTTCAGCAGGGGCCGAGGCTTACAGTGATGAGTCTTACGTGCTTCATGTGCACATCACAGCAACGGGAGACGGAGACTCTGCCTCTGCTGTCCGCCGCACTGTCCGCCGCTCTTTTCTCCAGAGTGGCAAGTGACGGAGGCTCGGTGGATGCAGGCCGAGGGCCCAGGATGTCAATTGTGGTTGGGAGGAAGAGACAACTCAGGCCGATGGCAGCACAGAGGAGTAGGGCAGGCACAGGCACTCCCCCACACACACACACACACAAAGGGTCCATGAAATGGCTCCACGGGCAAAGGGGCTTGCTACCAAGCCTCGTGTCTTCAGTTCTGTCCTGGTGAACCCCGTGGTGGACAGAACAGAAGTAATGCTTGCCCTGGGGCCTGGATGGGCGGTTCAGTGGTAAGAACGCTAGCTGCTCTCGCAGAAGCTGGGTTCGAGGCCCAACCTCTGTGCGGTGACTCGCAACCTGTAACTCTAGTTCCAGGGGCCCTGACACCTCTTCTGGCATGCATGTGGTGCACAGAAGTACCTGCAGCCAAAACACGCACTCACATAAAAATACACCTTTTAAGTTAACAAGGAAATGTGGCTGGCAGGCTTTGGAAGAATGGAGGAAACTTTTGCCAGTCACCCCATGGCAACGCCGCAGAAGGCTCTCTATGAAGCATAGATGCTGAAACCCCAAAAGGCATAACCAGCACAGACGGCCAGGCAGCTTCCTCCGTTATGCACTGGAATAAGGTCTGGAGAGCCCTAGCCCTCTCTTGGTTGGTCACAGCTTCCAAGCAGTTCCTTCATGGACACACAGGAGAAATGAGGAATAAAACCTACAGCCAGGAAAACCGAGGGAGTCGCAGGTACTCCGGAAAGCAGGATCAGCTGGGATCAAACGGCCGCTTCTAACTTCCTTCCAAAAGTTCCCGACCCGTTACAGATAAGCTTCGGGTTCCAGTGAGCTGAGAATAGCTCGTGCACCCAGACTCCCCCAAGCCTCCCCTCTAGCTCAGGGTGTCGAGGGGCTGCTGTATAGCCAAGGATGGCCCTTAACTCCCGATTCTCTCCACCCCACAAGGGCTGGGGCTACAGGTGTGTGCTGAGCATGGCTTTCAGGGACGTTTTCTAAAACTTTCCATCCTCGGTCTCTATGACTCAGAGAGCAGAGTTAGCGGCGATAACGCCCCACCCGCTCCCGACCAGGCAGCAGCCACCCCAGAGCTGCCCTCCACTGGTTCCGCGCTCCGCGCCTGGCCGGGGGCCGCAGCTGGGCGGGGTAAGCCCCTCTGCTCAGCGAGCTCGCGGCCTCCGGCTTTTTCCCCCGTCCACAGACCACGGACTTTGCGAACTCACATTTTAAGGTAGTTACGCACAGAACGAGCAGCTAGCTGACTAAGAGCGAACACAATACGTGCGCGCGTATAAAAAGCACAGATGCATGAGATTTAGCGGGGTAGAGATGTAAGGGGGAGAAGAGCCACGTCCGTCGGAGGCAGGGGCAGGCGCGGTGTGAGTGGAGACCCGACGGGAGGCTTCCGCGCCGTGGGGCTCGGCCAGGCAGCGGCTAAGCCCCTCCCCGCCTCCGCAGACCCTGAAACGTGGCTGCGCCCCGCTGCGCCCCAAAGCCCACGCTTGATTACAGGAGTGTTCCTTCCGGGAAGCTGGGTGACGGCGCGAGCGGCCGGGCACCTCTCCCCTTAGGAAAGGGCGCTTTTCAGAGAGCCAAAGCCCGGGGCAACAGCCTGCAGGCGCCTCTGGCTGGCCTCGGGGCCAGCCCCCTCCGAGTGGCCCTGGGATGGCGCGCCCGCCCGCCGCACGCTCCCGTCCTTGGGGGATGCTGACTCCCAGAAGCTGGCGCCGGGACGGGGAGCTTCGGGCAGCCGAGGGTCCTCCTCCGCCTCGGCTATGCCCAGGCAGGAGGGCACCCCTCCGCGTCCTCCGCGAACCCCGTCTCCGGCAGCTCAGGCGCAAGGGCTCGTCCTTCCTCCCTCCTCGGGAGCGTGTGGGACAGGCCCCGCGGCGTCCCCCGAAGCTGGGGACCGTACGCGCAGACCCCAGGCACGAGCCCGCGTGGGAGCATCTGCGGGCGGAGGCGAGGCCGGGGGCCCCACGCTTGGTGGCCGAGGACAGAGAACAAAGCAAGCTGGTCCTTCCATCCTCCCGTCTCTGTCCGGGACGTCCCGGGGAGGTGGCTGCATCCCAGCCTGGACTGAGGAACACACTTACCTTCATCGCCCGTGGCCCGCGTCGTGGCTCCAGCTCCTGGCTGCGGATCTGGGTCTCCTCCCGCGTTGGCGGCGGCACGGCGACACGTGGCGCTCAGGGTCCTGAAGCGGGGAGGCTGGAGAGCCGGGCGCGCTCTGCCACAGATTGCATCAGCGACCGCCCCGCAGCGAGCTGCAGCCGGCCTCCCGCTCACTCCAGGGCCGCGGACGCAGAGATGAGCGGGAATTTTTATCCCTGGAGGGGAGGTGGCAGGGGCGGAAAGGTCTGATAGCATCGTTGCTTTATTTCCTCCCAGCTCACGGCCGAGAGGCCCGGTTCCTTCCCTCGCCCCACCCCCACCCCTCCCCTGACCTGCGCCAGGGTGTGGTCTCATAATTTAGAAGTTTGAAGGTATATTTCTGGATAGTAAGGAACAAGCTGGGTTTTTCTAGGTCGGTTGATCTGGTTGAAATACAGACCCGCCTTTAGTCTCAGGAGACAGAGGCAAGCAGGTCTCTGAGTTCTAGTCAGTGCTGTTCAGGCACTTTGGCTGAGAGTGTGTTGAGACACGGTGCAGCAGGGGAGGTGAGTTTTGTAGCAGTTCAAAGGCAGTTTTTACCGGGGAAGTTTTACAGACGTTAAAGACAGAACAAGCTAGACACAGGTGAAGACAGAATGAGCCAGAGAACGAGAAGGAGCCAGATGATTAAAACAGACTGCTATAGTTAGTTTACGGCCAAGCGGAGCTACTCAGTGAGAAACTGAGAGAAGCCAGGTTGAATCGGTCAGCTGGGAGAGGGGTTTGAGCCAGAACAGCTGAGTTGAATCAGGCAGCCAGAGTTCAGAAAGAGCAAGAAAGGGTGAGTTTATTAAGCTTTTTCAGTCTCAGGTTGAAAACATTCTAGGCCCAGATTAGACTGTACGGAGGCTGGAAGCTTCCAGGACCAGGCCTAGGTTTGCAAACGGAGGCAGTGAGCCTCCAGGATGACAGTTAAATCAGGTGAATAAAAGTGACAGTCCGCTGTGCAGGACAGGGACACTCACAGGACTGTGTCCTCTCCTTCCACCGTCTGGCACTGGGGTGGCTCTCAGGCCGCGGCCAGTTTCTTAGTTTGCATCCCTTGATGTACACACGTAGACCTTTTCTGATGCGACCTTGCCCCATCACCTGGTCACTTCCTTCTGCTCTCCACAGGCACGCCATGCAGGCTGTGTTTCTGAGCCTCGCCTCAGGGAGAATCCTACCTCCCTCTGAGGATCGCAAACTTTCTTTTTAGTAATTCTAAGCAGGAGTCTTTGCTGGGAAATGCTCATTCCTAACTCCCTGGAAGAGAACAGGGTTTGTCCAGGGCTGCCTGTTTCCTTGATTAAAAGAAGAAAAGGGGAGGGGGAAAAAAGAGTTTTCTTCCTTTTCTTTTTCTTTTCTGGTGCATGGAAGAGAACTGACCATGCAAACAGATGACTGAATTATCCATCTGACAAACGTACCGAGATACTGTTGTACCCAACACAACAACAATACCGTTCCCTTCATGAGACTGTAGTGTAGACGGCTGAAATTCGAGCATCAAGCAATGACTGTGTAGGAATGCCTGGGTTACCGTTCAGATGATGGAGCTTTAATCCCCATAAGAGGAAACGAAGGCAAGGTGCTATGGCCTGTCTGTAGTCCCGGCTATTCCAAAGGCTGACACACACACAGAGAGACATACACACATACACACACCACACATGCACACAACACAAATATACACCACACATACACATAACACATGCACACAGATATACACAAACACACCACATAAACATATGCACACACACCGTACACAAACCAGTTATTCTGTCTACTGAGGACAAAGTTTGGCAATGTCCCACAGTCTGAAGAGAAGCTGGTGTGCTGTCACCAGCCTGGTGAACCAGTTCAGGATTTCTTCTGGGTCGGCTGAGATTTTCTAGGCCTGGGATACAGGTCAGGTGGTAGAGAGTCTACCTACCCGGCACCAAGCCCTGAGTCCAGCCCCCAGGTGGCGAGGGTGGTGGGGAGAAAACGAGGAAGAAAGAGAGAGAGAGAGAGAGAGAGAGAGAGAGAGACGGAGGAGAGAGAAGAAAAAGTTTGTAAAATTGTAGTTGAAATGGTTGGTAGTTACAAAGTAAAAACCGTTGATCACATTGTTTGCTGGTTTATTTGTTTTGAGGCAGGGTCTCACTGTGTGGCCCTACCCGGCCTAGGACTCACTGAGGTGTGCTGCCCCCACCCCCAAGCGCGGAGACTAAAGGTGTGTGTCACCTCCTGCATCACGTTCTTTAGCTGAGTTATACGTGTTGGAGAGACGTGTTTGCGATCAGGCCACGCCCACTCTGAGTTGCTCCCCGCTGCACTAAGCAGCGTTTTGTTCTTTCAGGTGGTGCATTGCCCGGGGAGACACCATCTACAAGCAACTTTCGATTCCATTCTGAGGGAGGAAGGCTATGCTGGATAGACCAGAAACGGCACCATCTGCCAGGAGCCCAGCTCATTACGTTATCACTGCTAGTGATCCGGTCCTGGGCAGGAAAGTTCAGAGAGCAGTGGTGCGTTTGGTCATGGCTAGGGAAGGAAAGCTACTGAAAAATTCCACTCAGCACTCACAGGGAAGGGGGAGTCATGCATTTCACTTCATTGTCTGGTTCTCACAATATACAAAATTTCAAACCCGTATCTTTTTCTAGGGTTTCCTATAAAGCAGGCGTTTGTTTATATTCACCCCAGGTTCAACACTGGGAACTCAGTCTTGCTACTTCCTGTGGCTCCGTGGTTAATTGTCCCTGCAGCCCCTCCAGGGACCCTGAGTTCAGTTCCCAGTGTCCACGTCAAGAGGCCCACAACTGCTACAACTCCACCACAGGAGACGCTTTGTCCTGGTCTGGCCTCCTTCAGTATCAACACACATGTAAATAACATACACTCACACAGACACACATGCACACAAGTAAAAATAAAATTAAAAAGAACACTTCCAAAATGACATGGATTTATTGAGTTCAGCCTTTCTGCACAAGTTCTGCCCAGATGTCCTGTAAAACTGGCTTCACTGTGTCACAGAGGTTTGCTGCCTCTGGATCATCTCTCCCACCCAGGGCCCCTAACACCACAAACAGAAGGGCCACGCTTAAAGGAATCCTGTGGAACCAGAGCCATGGTGACCCCCCCCCCAATCTTCCCCTCTCCTAAATACTTCGATAATCTTTGGGAAAATGTCCTCAGGCAGTGGAAGATGAGGGTGTTTACAATTCCTTCATGTTCGGACATGTGTGTGTAAGATCACGTGTGTATGGAGGTCAGAGGTCAGCCCCCGGCGGTGTTCCCCAGTGGCTATGTGTGGTGTTTTGAATCCGGATGGCCCCCATATACTTATAATCTGAATGCTTAGTCATCAAGCCATGGCACTATTTGGAAGGAGTAGGATTAGGAGGTGTGGCCTTGTTACAGGAGGTGTGTCCCTGGGCTTTGAGGTCTTAAAAGCTCAAGCCAGGCCCAGTCCGTCTGTCTGTCCGTCTCCCTCTCCCTCCCCTCTCCCACTCTCTCTCCCCCTCCAACAGATGAGGATGTAGCTCTCGGCTCCTGCTCCGGTGCCATGCCTTCTGCCGTGCTCCGTGCCTTGGCGGTAATGGACTGACCTTCTGATACCGTGAACTTTATTTCATAAGAGTTGCCTTGGTCATGATGTCTCTGTCCTCGGGTTTTGAGATAAGGCCTTGCACTGATCCAGACCCCTCCCCCAGGGGCCCTGCTGTCCCCGCTTCCCCATCACTGAGATCGTGAGCATGCGCACATCCAGATTGTTCTGCGTTCTGGGGATAAACCCCGGGTCCCGGCGCTTATGCGTCAAGAGTGCTATCAACTCTGCCGTCTCCCCAGACCCTTCTGCCTGTCGTGAACTCACCCCTTTCTTCTCGCGCCCCCCAATGCCCACAGTGTACTCACCACCCCATATCTAGCCTTGATTCCACTCCTTGGCATTCTAGGCATACAGCCTCTTGTCCGGTAAGTCCCCAAAGCCGCATGAGATCCCAGGTTCCTGGCAGCCCCCTCAGGTCCAACTCCAGGCCAAGCAGAACCTTCCCTGCTAAGCCCTCTCTCTGAGGACATCTTTGTAGGTTAACATCTCTGTAGATTACCTCAGTCATCATTAAGGCAGGCTAAACACACAGGCTGAGGACACAGTAGGATAAGAGTCTTAAGCGGCTTCAGGTGGTGTTGTTAGCTCTGGCTGTGAGGTCCAGCAAAGCTCCCAGTCTGTCAGAATGTAGGGGATGTTTTCATAGGGGCGTCAACACAGACATCCTTCTGAGAGTCAAGCTGCACACTACTGCTGGCTCATGCCTGCGTAGACAGCATTTGAAGAGGAGGGAGAGGTCTGAGCCGCTCTGCCTGCTTCTAGCCAGCTCTCCCCAGTCAGAGGAGCGCAGGAGCTTATCCTTCTATTCCCACTGCTGCCCCAGTCCCCTCACTGGTCAGACCTTCTCCCTGGCTTACTCTCTGCTCTTAATCTCCCTTGACCCAGTCCACCAGGCCCAGCGGCTGAGTAATCTTCCTAGACTTTTGTCCTGATCAGATTTTCTCCTGCTTTTCAAAAGCATAAGCCGTGCTGGCCGCAGCGGTGCAGGGCTCTGGTCCCTCGGTGGACAGCAGAGATGCTCCCTCTTCTCAAGTGACTCCAGAGTGTGTCAAGCTGACAATAAAAACTACCCAAGACACCCTCCCTCTTGAACATTCGTTCTGCGAGCGCAGAGCGCGGCTGTGGGCGGGTGTGGTCCCCTAGTGGCCCCCTCTGGCGCCCCACCATTCCTTCACTACAGCTCCGGCCTTTAGTCGTTCCTCCTCCACAGTTTCCTCTCAGTCAACCTTTCATCCCGTGTCCTTTAGCATTTTTCTCTTTCGTCCCTAATGATCTCCATGGGAAATGAATTCAGCATTGGCTAATTCCACTATTTATCTATCAAGAGGCCTTTTCTTAAAAAAGCTTCTTTTATCCTTAATTACCTGTGTGCGTGTTTGCGTGTGAGCATGCGTACACATCCTGGGGTGGCCAGAAGAAGCCTGTGATTGTCTCACCTGAGTTACAATCCCAGGGCTTTGGGAGGTGGGGATGAGAGACACCCTGGAAGGCCTCAGGCCAGGCGGCCTATGCGGCAGAGAACGGGAAAGAGACGCTACCTCAGAGCGAGGGTGAGGTGAAGACTGGCACTCTGAGGTCGTCTACCGACTCTGCATGCAGTTTACTTTCAAGTTGTGGGCAGGGAGAAGGCCCCAAGGCAAGAACGCTTGGTGTGCACACATGAAGGCATGAGCTCCAGTCCCCAGTGCCCGTTCGAAAAGTTGAGTACAGGTGTGTGTGCACCTGCAACCTCAGTGCGGTGGAGGCTTGGAGACGGGAGGATTGCTGAAGCTTGCTAACTACAGTTCTACTTGCAGGCTCAGGGAGAGACCTTGTTTTAAGGTGGAGAGCTGCTTATTTGTCAAGCTGCTTAACAAAGCATTGGAAAAACATGTTTTCACCCCGAGACAGAGAAAAGAGGAAGTTTCAACAAGTTCCTTAAAACTTGTTTGTGTGACCTTTGGCCATATCTGCTCCAGGGAAGCAGTTTTAGAAAACAAGTTTGGCAGGTCCACAAACTTCTTTCTTGTACTGATGTGACTTGTTTTTGCTTTGCCTATAAAAAGGAATTGTGGAATAAACTCACGCTGCAGTCTTACTGACAGCCCTCTCCAGCTGATCCCATGTGCAGTGTGACTTGGCTTTAATAACTTCAATCCTCACTCCCCACCGGGAACTGTTCAGCTCTGCCTGCGGACTCAGGCAGTGGAGCAACAGCAGAGCACACAGCATCCTCTGTGGCCTCCAAACATACACATTCTTCACACGTGCACATACTTCACTGTTAATTGGCATTATACAATTTCAGGTTGATTGACTTAATCTATAACTCTGAAGGCACCGGCCTACCTACCGTGAACAGGGACTCCAGGGGTGAGGGGACTCTGACACCACCCCTTCCCAGTCAGCACCTACTGCAAGGCTTTCTGCCCTCCTAGCCTGAGGCCAACAAGTAGATATTAGGCAGTAAAACTGGCTTTTACTGGCAAAACTGCTGTCTACTTACGTAATTTTTTTTTTAAAAAGCCAAAGTCTTTTGAAAAGTAGTCCACTGTATGTGTGTGTACAATGCCCATGAAGGCCAGAAGAAGGCATTGGATCACCTGGAGCTAGAATTATAGGAGCCCACCCATCTAGAGTGGAGGCTGGGAACTGAACTTGTGTCTTCTGCAAAAGCAGCACAGGTTCTTAACTACCAAGCCACGTCCCCAGATCTTCGCTTCATTTTTTTGTGTCTTTGAGACAAGGTCTCTCTGCATATCCCTGGCTTCCTGTAACCTGTCTTTCTAAACTTCTTACAGACACATTGTATGTGTAAGATTAATGAATTCTGAGACTAATATAATAAAAAATCTACAAACTCACAAGGCAAATATACAAATGGTACAGACTTTTAAATCAATGGTTGAGATACCTTTTCTGTTGTTGTTGTTTTGGAGACAGGGTCTCTCTGTGTAGCCTTGGCTGTCCCAGACTGTCTTTGTAGACCAGGCTGGCCTTGGACTCCCAGATACCTGCCTGTGTCTGCCTCCCTGAGTGCTGGGATTACAGGCATGTCCTGCCACACCGAGCTGAGATAACTTTTAAAGGTATATTTTTCGAGACAGGCTCTCACTATGTATGCACAAGCTGTTCACAAATTCACAGAGATCCACCTGCCTCTGCTTCATGAGTGCTGGGATTAAAGGCATGTACCACCATTCCCTGCAAAATTGTGTGTGTGTGTGTGTGTGTGTGTAGGAGTGTGCCTATGAGTGCAGGAGCCATCCAAACCAAAGGCGTTGCATCCCTTGGAGCTGAAGTTACAGATGGCAGAAGTTACTTAGCACAGCAGGAACTCCTCCTCTGAGGAGCAGCCTTAACCGAGGATCCAGCTCTCCAGCCCCTAGGCCCCGTTTCATCCTCAGTCTTCTGCCCTCATCAAAAGCAGGCTCTGGCTGGGTATGGCAGTGCACGCCTGTGAAGCTAGAGGCTTGGAGTCTCAGGCAGCAGAATTCCAAGTGTGAGGCCCAGCCCTGGTGATTCTATTTTTAAAAATCCAAAACAAAACAACCCAGTTACACTAGAATAAAACTGTGTGAGTTTTGAAACTTAAATATCTCCACAAAAATATTTTCAAATTATGACACAATTTATCATCATCATCATCCACAACTGAGCACAGGATAATAGATCACAAAATTGAGAGGAAGATTAATTTCTGAGGCTTATACTGTGCAGCAACATTGAGTTTTAACTAGTGACCACTAGAGGGCACTACTGACCCGTATTTTCACACCATCCAGTGTTTTACTGGGTTTCAACAGTGTCTGACTTTTGACTAATCTACATTGCAATGTGGTTTTCATGGTCTCCAATTTCTTCTGGATTTCTATGTATGTATCTCTTCATGTACTTCAGCTGTCATGTTGCAATATTGACACATTTGTGTTCACAAGGGCATGAGGAACCAGGATCACAGACCTAGAGAGACTACATGGGATAGTCTCTGGAGAAATGAATTTGGCAACTGCTAAAAGTTTCATTGTGAAGTTAGGTGTGGCAGCTTATACCTATAGCCCAAAACTTGTTCTGAGGCAGGAGGATTGCTTTGAGTTTGAGGCCAACTTGGACTACATATCAAGAGCCTCTATCAAAGAAACCAACCCGCAAACAAGACTGGAAACAGCTCTCAGTTACCATGCTGTAGTGCTTACTTCAAATTCATGAGGTTCCCAGTTCAAACCCCGGCACAGGAGAGAAGAAAGTCACAGTGAAGCTAATGAGCCAGCTGGACACCTGTAACTGGAGCACAGAGGCTGAGGAAGGGAGTTCAAGGCTAACCTAGACTATGTAAAGTTGACAGCCACCCAGGGTATGAGAGAGAAAGACAGAGACAGGGCAGAGACAGACAAACAGAGACAGACAGAGACAGAACAGGGACAGGACAGGGACAGGACAGAGACAGGACAGAGACAGAGAGAGACAGAACAGGGACAGGACAGAGACAGAGACAGAACAGAGACAGGACAAAGACAGAGAGACAGGACAGAGACAGACAGAGAGAACAAACTCAGAATGTCTCAGACAAGCCTTGTAAACTGGTGGTGTGTGGTTAGGAGGAGGAGGACTATATGGCAACAGAAATTGGACTTCACGTATTTTTTTCTCTTTTGGGGGAGGACACAAGGATGGGAGGGTGGGCCTAGGAGGAATGGGAAACAGGTGTTATGGGTTGCACCGTATGAAATCCCCAAATAACTAACAAAAATATTATGTCAGGGAAAAAACAAAGCAAAACATAACACATGTGAGAACACGAAAAAGAAAAGAAAAAAGAAGGGTAAAGTGGAGGAAGAGGAGGAGGAGGAGGAGGAGGAGGAAGAGGAGGAGGAAGAGGAAAAGGAGGAGAAAGAGGAGGAGAAGGAGGAGAAAGAGAAAGAGGAAGAAGAGGAGGAGAAAGAGGAGAAGGAGGAGGAGGAGAAGGAGGAAGAGGAAGAAGATGAGGAGAAAGAGGAGGAGAAGCAGGAGGGGAAGGAGGAGAAAGAGGAGGAGAAGGAGGAGGAGGAGGAGAAGGAGGAGGAGGAAGAGGAGCATGGTAACTCAAATTTGTAATCCTTGTCCTTTAGGAGTCAGAGGCAGGAGGACCAGGAGTTCAGGATCATTCTCAGTGACATAGCCCAGGCTCAAGAGATCTTGCTCAAAAATACATAAAGGAAGAAGGAAAGGAGGGAGAGAGGCAGGGAGGGAAGGAAGGAAGTGAGGGAGGGGAGGAGAGGAAGGGAAGAATGAAAGGAGAGGTGGCCTAGTGGGTAGGTGCTTGCTGTCTTACAGAGGATTTGAACTCAGGGCCTACCACCCATGTCACAAGGCTCAGAGCTGCCTGCAAATCCGGCTTCAAGGGATTTGATACTCTCTTCTGGCCATGGACACCTGCACAAATGTGGCATACACAGAGACGAAAGAAAGAAAAGAAAGAAAGAAAGAAAGAAAGAAAGAAAGAAAGAAAGAAAGAAAGAAAGAAAGAAAGAAAGAAAGAAGAAAGAAATAGCTCTACCATGAGGCACGAATTAACTAGGCGAAGATAAATTGCTGCTGGTCCTGCATTCTTCATCTCTGCTGGGATTTATGGCCAGCCTCTGCCCTTCTGCCGTTCAGAGAAACCTGTGTGAATGCTCATTTGGAGCAGGGAGGCACTCTCATTTGTCAGTCAAGTGATAAGGTCTAGCAGGTTTGCAATGGTTATTTTGGCTCTTCCCAGTTTCCTTTCTGCCTGGGAGGTGGGGGTGAGTTATCTCTGGCTGTTGCTGGCTTCTGGCTCTGATGACTGAAAGCTGATGACAATCCTGGAGGTTAGAATCACCCACCAGAACAAGTCCAGGGATATGGACCTGCTGATAGCTCATTTCTTCTGCGCTGACTGCCAGAGGGGAGGAGCCAGTATGTGCCTGAGTCAGCAGAGTTCCAGAAAGATCACCCAAACACCTGCGCTGGGCCAGGGACGTGTCTTGGTGGCCAGGTGGCAGCTTAGATGCTTGAGGACTGGACTGGCTCGCCTGCACTACAGAAACCCAGTGTGGACATGCACATCTGTGATCCCAGCACTCAGGAGTGGAGGCAGAAGGATCAGGGGTTCACAAAGCCATTGTCGACTAGCAGCAAGTTTGCGGCCATGCCTGGGCTACACAGTGAGTTCAAAGGCAACCTAGGCTTCAGAAGACCCTGTTGCAAAGGAGAACCACCGTGGCCATCTCAATGGGAGGCATTTTGTGTAATGAAATAATAATATTATTATAAGAAAGCTTGCAGGGGGCTGGAAAGATGGTTCCGAAGTTAAGAGCACTGTCTGCACTTCCAGAGGTCCTGAGTTCTATTCCTGGCAACCCACATGGTGGCTCACAACCGTCTATACTGGCATCTGGTGCCCCCTTCTGACATACAGGTGTAAATGCACATAGAATAAAATGCACATAAAATAAAATTAAATAGATTAAAAGACCCAGCTATCCTTGAAGATTTGGGCTTTTTAAGAAAAATACCTGTGTTTCATCAAAGGTGCAAACCTGATTAAACTGCTGCTTTAGCCCCTGAGCTTGCACCCCGAATCCTGGCTTGCTTCTCCTTGCTTTGGGGTTAGGTTTTGTGCGCTCTGGTTGTGAATCTCTCAGCAGAGTGTAATTTTCCTTGAGGAACAAACAGGCGATGAAGGATGCGTGCATGCATTTCTGGATCTATCTGGACTCCACCTACCAAATCAGCAGCAGCCACCCACCCACCTGTGCCCCTCCTGCCATCAGGGTGTGATTCAGGATGCTGAGCTGGGTTCCTCTCCCCGGGGAGCAACTTCATTCATGTGCCTGATCAGTTGCTGCTCAGACAAGGAAGGGACACACACACACACACACAGGTGTGATTCAGGATGCTGAGCTGGGTTCCTCTCCCCGGGGAGCAACTTCATTCATGTGCCTGATCAGTTGCTGCTCAGACAAGGAAGGGACACACACACACACACACACACACACACACACACACACACAGCAACTCAGATCTATATTGTCTTAGGGAATTTCAAAATGGTTTCCACCACTGTGCCTGGAGCTTCCTGTGGTATTGCCCAGACCACAGCCATGGGTTCAATTCCCAGCACTTCCTAAACCATGGCGCATCATGAGTTTGAGGCCAACCTGGGCTATTACATGGGACCCTGTCAGAGGAGGAGAAGGAGGGGACTCTGCCACCCTTCTAAATGAAGTAAGGATGTTCAGGTGAGGTTGATGCTAGTCTAATCCGGTATCCATGTGTTTTACACGCACGTACACATGCACGCGCGCACGCACGCACGGCTTCCTCCTCAGCCTGCCTGTGATAAGGACCAAGACAGGTGAGGCTGGTCCCACCTTGTCTTTCGCTCCACCCCCCTTGCCAGCAGGTATGAAGTAGCATTGGTGAGCTTCACCTGCCTGATCCCTCCGCAGATTTCCAGCCTCTCCTGTGAGGAAGCAGAAGATGGTTCTTGGCCCGGGGGTGGGGTAGTCTGGTAAAACCCAGTGGTGAGGCTTCCCCCAGGACATTGTTCAACCCCAGCCAGCCCTGAGTGTGGTTACCTGAGCAGAGAAAGTGCTCTCTCCTCGGGGGGAACCGCCCCACAGGCTGCCTTCTTCCTGCCTCAGCCTCAAAAGGCCTGTGGAAAAGATGCTGACCAGCATTGCCAGTGTAAGTTTGAAGCTCGTGGAGATCATGGAAAATATGGAGCAAAACTGGACAAGAAAAGCGACGAAAACAGATACGGAGCTGATGGATAGAGTGTTCCAGAAGTCCCATCTTC
The DNA here is from genome assembly GCA_010120015.1 of Rhombomys opimus. NCBI lineage: Eukaryota > Metazoa > Chordata > Mammalia > Rodentia > Muridae > Rhombomys > Rhombomys opimus. The sequence goes on from REGO01000124.1 coordinate 1,656,445, forward strand.
ACTGAGGGCGAATAGTCAGACTCCCTCCCCTTCCCTCTCCTTCTCTTCTTTCCTTCCTTCCTTCACTCCTTATTTTGACACAGGCTCGCTCTCTGTAACCCTGGCTAGCCTCCACTCACAGCAATCCTCCTGCCCCACTCAGCCTCCCAAGCGCTACCATTACAGGCATGAGCCACCACACTTAGCTCTAGAATTGTCTTCAAACAGAGTGAGTTCCAGAATAGCCAAGACCACACAGAGAAACCCTGTCTTGGAAAAACAAACAGTAGAGGCTAGAGAGACGTCTCAGAAGAGCACCAAAACTGCTTTTCCAAAGGTCCTGACTTCAATTTCCAGCACCCACATGGTGGCTCACAACCATCTGTAATGAGATTGGGTGCCCTCTTCTGGCCTGTAGGTGTACATGCATGCAGAACCCTCTACACGTAATAAATAAATCTTTAAAAAAAAAGTTCCGACTTTGGACGTAGCAAACAATGTGTAAAGCAGCATGCGCAGTGCGCAATAACACAGACACAGCTGAGTTTTTCATGCCCGCCTGAACCCAGTGTGCCCTCAGGCCCCTCTGGACTTCCGCTCACTACATTTGGCTCACAAAACAAGGCCCTCCGTACACTTGACTTCCAAACAGGAAGTCATCATCAATCTGCGAGTGACCCCGAGCTATCTGGGGTATACTTAATCAAAATATCATTCTGAAATTTTGTTTGTGCACCATGGACTCGCTCTGGGGGGTTTGTGGAGAGACCAGGAGTTCTAGGGAACAGGTGTTTGATCACCATCATTCCCCAGTGTCTGCAGCGTTCTGTGTGACTGAGGTGCTTAAGAAATACTAGCTGACTGCCCACGGGAATAGTCTCTAAAGGGTTATAACATGGAATGCAACAGATGCTCTGAGAAAAGTGGGTTCTGAGGTCCGGGGTGACCTCGCAGTGGTTAAGAACACAGCTGCTCTTGCGGAGGGCCTGATTCCCAGCAGCCACTTGCCAGCCCCAAACCACCTGGATCCCCAGTCCCTGGGGTCCAGCGTCCTCTTGTCACACTTCCAAACACGTTGGCACACAAACATGCTCAGCTCCCCCTGCCACACACACACACACAAGGGTTCTTCACATTGAGAGTCCAACAAATGGACCATCTTTATATGCAAATGAAAAGTAACAGGTGAGAAAACTTCTTGTTTTTGTTTCCCGTGTAGGAGAGTTTGCCTGCGTATGTGTGCCTGGTATCTAGGGAGGTCAGAGAGGTTGTCAGATCCCTCGGGATGAAAGATGGCTGTGAGCCACCACACGGGCACTAGGAACTGAACCTGGGTCCTCTGCAAGAGCAGCCAGTGTCGCTAAACTCTGAACCATCTCTCCAGCCCAAGGTTTCTTTTTAAAGAATAACTCTAGCAGGGTTGTGTGGTGCACTCTTTTAATCCCAGCACTAGAGACTCAGAGGCAGGCAGATCTCTGTGAGCATGAAGCAGGTCTAGTTTCCATAGAGAGTGCCAGACTAGCTAGGGCTAAACATTGCAAGCAACAAGCAATTCAGTCTAAGCTTCACACTTTCTATCAGCACTTTTTTCACAGGTAGCTACCGGCACAAAGTTGCGTTTTTTCTTTGTTTTGTTGGAACAGTCTCCTGTGTCCCCAGTTTGCCTTGAGTTTGATACAAAGCCAAACACAGCACTGAACTTCTCCCTGACTCCACCTGTGTGGGGAGGGCTGGGGTTCTAGGGGTCTGTCAGCACACCCAGGCCAGGTTTGTGGTTCTCAGTGGTTTGGAGGATGCAGCAAGGCTCTTGTGCCGGGATCTAAAGCTAAAGAGAACATTAGGGGCTAAACAGCAGAGAAAGGACAGGTCTCAGGCCACCGGAAAAGCAGCTCACCTTGTGAACTCTTTATCATCCCATCTCCTGTGAGTCCCACCTCAGTCCTGCTGTATTAGAATAAATCAAGCTAATCCCAGGAAGCTTTGTCACTGTCAGGGAAAGTGTCTTAAGTGCTCTCTCTGTAAGAACTGGTACATCAGTGCCAGGGAGTGATTAGCTGAGTCACAGAACCGAAGAAGACAGAGAGAAACTGGATTGCAAAAGCCAATGGAAGTCTTGTCCAAAACTCTATGGACAGAATGTGACCTATGAAGTAAGGGCTTTTATCACAGCTGAACAGAGCCCACATCAGTATTGGGTGGTAACAGGCAGCAGGGCGTCCAGGGTCTCTTCTGGGGTGTCTGTTAGTCTCATGCCATTGTGACAGACAGCTAGGGGTCCAGGGTCTATTCAGGGGCCCCTGTTAGCCTCATCCCAAATCCACTGCAGTTATGTGGCTCTAGAAGAGAGAAACGGCCAGTTTAATAGAGACCACAGCTGAGGAGATGGCCCATCTCTGAAATACGCTTGGAACGACATGGCTGCTCTAACGCGCTCCTTCTAAGGCACTTGCACTGCTAATGTGCTCTGTTCACAGGTGTCTCCTCGACCCCACTTTACCTCTTTCTTTCCTCTCAGAATTTCATCTGAAAGTAGCTGGAAAGGGCGGTCCCAGCAGCTGCAGAGAAAGTCTTGGGACCTGATGATCACAGGTGATGTGTGTGGTTGTAGGTTATCAATGCTGCCATGATGTATGGGCATACACACACACACACACACACACACACACATATTATTTATTTCATGGCTTTTGATATCAAGAATTAAAAGTATCTCCAAAGAAACAGCGCACGTGTATCACAGAAGAAAATAAAATTAGGGCTGGAGAGAGATGGCCCAGTGGTTAAGAGGGCTTGCTGCCCTTTCAGAAGATGGGGGTTTGGTTCCCAGCACCCATGTTGGGCAGCTCGCAACCACTTGCAACTCCAGCTCCAAGGGATTTGATGCCCTCATTTGTCCTCATTGGGCACCTGTACATGTGCACACACACACACACAAATAAAAATAAAATAAGTCTTAAAAAATTCCATGACAAAACAAATCTCAGAAGAGGCCAGAAAGGTTTGATCCCAGAACCTTTGCGCTAATTCTAGAATTTGAATGAAATAACGTGTCTAAAACACGTTCTTGCTTGGGATCAAACGGTCAGCCTTAGACACAATCTTGTGGGTGACAGCATGCAGGTTCAGAGGTGGCCACTCTCTAATGGTGGCTGTTGTTGGGCCCTTCATTGGCTGGGTTGTGGCTGTCAGGTTGGATGAAGAGAGAGGGCCTGCACTCTGACACCTCCCAAGCCTTTCCAGGTGTGTATCAGGCCTCACCCAAGCCAAGGAAATCCCCTGCCATTCAGGATGCTCCAATCCGCTTTCAAGATTTATTCACCAGGCTGGGGTGTGTCTTAGTGGTAGATGGCTTGTCTCGAGTGTGGAAGGCCCTGGGTTTGATCCCCAACAGTGTAAAATGAAACCATGCATCCCACCCCATTTTGAATCCAGTTCGACAGATTACTAAGCCCAAGTCCAGCAGCTCTGACAGCCCCCAGCCTGAAAACGGGAAAGACTTTGGGGAGACGCTGAGGAAAGTGACCGCTACTCATGCCCCTGGGCTGGACTTGCTCTTCTCCATTTCCTGCCCTGCAACTGTGTCCCCAAGAATGTCCACCACCTCTCAGCCCAGCTCTCCTCAGGACGGCATGTACCCAGCTGCTCTGATGAGTTCTGAACACTCCTCACAGCAGAGATCATGGAGCGCCCAGGTCTGACATCTTTGAAGTCTCGGCCTGACGTAGGGGGACACTGCCCCAGTGAGGATTTAGACGGCAGCTGTAATGTTCGCTCTTCCAGTACCTCAGGCCTTGGCTGTAATTGCAGCTCTGGGAGGGACAGTACATTTTCCACTCCTCAGGACTGCGTGGTGGGAAAACTCTGTCTGGATGATGATGGTAAACGACCATGCTTTAAAATACTTGCTCTAGCCAGATGTGCTGGTGAACATCTTTCACCTCAGCTCTTGGGAAACAGAGGCAGGTGGATCTCTTGAGTTCGAGGCCAGCCTGGTCTAGATACCAAATTCCAGGGCAGCCAGAACTAAATAAGAAGAGAGCCTGACTCAAAAAAGAAACTATTTGCCGGGTGGGGGTGCCATACACCTTTAATCCCGGCACTCAGGAGGCAGAGGCAGGAGGATTGATATGAGTTTGAGACCAGCCTGGTCTACAAAGCGAGTTCCAGGACAGCCAGGGCTGCACAGAAAAACTCTGCCTCCCCCTTCCCCTAAATGCTTCGTATCTACTTTTTAGTATACCTGAAATAAAAACAAAAGAAAAACAGACAACCTCCATGCATCTGAGTGGAGGTACTTGTTCCCTTCTTGGCATTTTTATTTTCTGTTTTTCGGGTTGACAAAATGATGGGTTTGCCACAGTATCTTCCTATTATACCCTCACATTTGCTTCCCTCCCCAATCCCATTTTTAAATATTTTTGTGGTTTTGGTTTTTTGTTTTGTTTTGTTTGCATAGGTGTTTTCCCTCCTTGCATGTGTGTTTACCACAAATGTGTGGTGGCTGAGAAGGTCAGAGGGGGGATTGGTCGAGGGGGGAT
>REGO01000124.1:1661501-1682721 GCA_010120015.1 Rhombomys opimus
GATGCAAGAGAAGCCAGTGCTCTAATCACGGAACCATCCCTCTGTCATGTCTGTCTGAAGTGTGTGTCTTTCTCACCTTTTTAAAGAAAGCCTATTTTTTTGTGCACATTCACATAACACCTGAAGGCAAATTCTAAGCTGCATTTACAGCCACAACCTCGTGGCATTCCTCAACGAGCTGAAGCACAGGCCGCTCATACCTGATCTCTGCATGTGTTCCCCTGAAACATCCCTTTAACCTTTTCTTCTGCATAACAGCAAAACAGACATGTAAAAGACTGTAGATTCTAGCCAGGCGTGGGTGTGCACACCTGTTATCCCAGCACCGGGGGAAGCAGAGACAGGCAGATCTCTGTGAGTCTGAGGCCAGCCTGGTCTACAAAGCAAGTCTAGGACAGCCAGGGCTACACAGAGAAGCCCTTCCTCAAAAACACACAAACAAACAACAAAGAACGTAGACTCTGGCAGGGATGTAGCCCGATGGTGGAGTGCTTTCCTCGAGGCCTTGGGTTCAAACCCAGCACCCGACACATGCGTTCCACCGCAGGAGCCAAGGAAACAGACCATGAAGGAGGTTTGCTCGGCAGTCTAGGATTTAGAGAGCTCCTTCTAGGCTGCCTGGAGTCCCGTGTGTTAACAGGCCCTCAGAAGCAAAACTGCACAGTTTTACACATCTTCTGTAGCTCATTCCACGTTCTCTCCACCTTCCTTTCCTTTACAGTTTTCTTTTAACATGTGCTTGTGTTCTACCCAAATGTGTGTCTGTGCGCCACTCATGCCTGCTGCCTGCAGAGGGAAGGGAAGAAGGGACGTCAGACACCCAGGACCTGGGTAGAGTGCTGTGCACCACTGTGTGGGCGCTGGGAGCGGAGCTCAGATCCTCTGGAAGAATACCCAGTGCCCATACCACTGAGCCACCTCTCCAGCCCCCTCTGTTTTCTTAAAATCCCTTTTCTATTACACTTGTTATTCAGCAATATGTTTTAATAGGGCAAGGCTATAAAACCCCGCCTCTCCATGGGTTTCCCTCGCTTTGTTTTATTTTCAGGGGCAGAATCTCTCTATGTAGCCCTGACTAGCGTGGAGCTTACTCTGTAGACCAGCTAGCCTCTAATTCACAGAGATCTACCTATCTCTGCCTTCTGAATGCTGGGACTAAAGATGTGTGCTTCAGTCTAGCTTCTGTGTGTGTGTGTGTGTGTGTGTGTGTGTGTGTGTGTGTGTAGCTAGAGCTTGAACCCAGGGCCCCACGTATGCCAGGCAGATGCTGTACAATGGAGCTGCTCCCAACCCCAAAACAACTTTAAAAAAAAATCCATTGAACATATCAGTATTATGAACTGATGGTAACGGAAGTAAAATTTCTTCAGATTGGCATCCTCGTGTGAAAAATTACCCATCATGGTATAAAAATGATTTTTTTTTCAGTAGGGTTGAAAACAGAAGCTGAGGTGCAGGAAGATGGAGCCAGTAGTGCCGGCAGGGCCGGTGAGGAAGAGCTTCTGGCCAGGTGAGTTTTGTGGGAGAACGTGTCAGGCTGCCTTCCAGAAGGGGAATCACTTATGTGTGACTGGCTTTCTGTGTCTCCACACATGGTGGGCACAACCTAATTTGAAAGCAAGACCAGCTGATGAGGTCCTGGCTGTTTTGTTATTTGGGGGACCTGCCTAGTCATGACTCAGGATGGCTTACCTTCCTAGGACTGTCTCAAAAAATAGACACTGCTAGTACATGAACAACTTTCCAAATTTAGCTTTAATCCTTTTAATTTTAGCTTTTCGCTTCTGCTTTTTTTTTTGGGGGGGTGCAGTTCTTTATCAAATTTCCACAGGTTATTTTTAGCATGTAAATGCTTCCTGTCCATTGTAAGAATGTCACCATCTTGGTAAGAAAAAGAAATGAGAAAATAGTGGTCCTGTTTTCCAACTGTTCTTAATAATTTGTTATATATCTTTTCATGGTTTCTTCTGTCAATGTGGCTTTGGAGTTTTTTAACTGCGTAAGTGTTTTTGTTTTTGCTGTTATGCCATCGTCTAGCCCATGGCTCTGCCTTCCTTCCTGAGGAGTATGGCCTGTGTCAGGAACATGCAGCCAATAACAGGGACAACCAGATGGCTAACAGCCATCATAAGAATACAATTAACAAGAACCAGGATAATAAGGCACCAGGGAAGCATAGCTATGCTACCACAGCAAGCCCTGGCTGTCCTGACGCAGCGGAAGCACAAGATGATAGCCTTGCATCCAATTTCATAAAGATAAGGGCCTTTAGAGAGGAAATTAATAACTCCCTTAAGGAAATACAGGAAAATACAATCAAACAGGAAAAGGAAATGCATAAAATTGGTCAAGACCTGAAAATAGAGATAGAAGCAATAAAGAAAATACAAACTAAGGCAATCCAAGAAAAGAAAAACCTAGAGAAGAGAACAGGAACCACAGACATAACCATCACCAAGAGAATACAAGAGATGAAAAGAGAATCTCAGGCATAGAAGACACAATTGAAGAGATCTTCAACCTCAGTCAAAGAAAATGCTAAATCTAAAAAGTTCTTGATATGAAACATCCAAGAAATTTGAGACACTATGGAAAGACCAAGCCTAAGGATAATAGGAATAGAAGATTTCCAGTTCCAAGGTCCAGAAAATATCTTCAATAAAATCATAGAAGAAAATTTCCCCAACCTAAAGAAAGAGAGGCCTATAAACATACAAGAAGCCTACAGAACACCAAACAGCTTGAACCAGAAAAGAAAATCCTCCAGCCACATAATAATCAAAACACTAAATGTGCAGAACAAAGAGAGAATGTCAAAAGCTGTAAGAGGAAAAGGCCAAGTAACTAAAAAAGCAGACCTATCAGAAGTACACCCAACTTCTCAACAGAGGTTCTAAAATCCACAAGATCTTGGGCAGATGTCTTGCAGACTCTAAGAAACAACAGATATCATCACAGACTACTATAGCCAGCAGAACTTTTAGTCACCATAGACGGAGAAAACAAGATATTCCACGACAAAACCAAATTTAAACAATATCCACAAATCCCTCCTTTCAGAAGGAAAACTCAAACCCAATGAGGTTAACTACGTTTAAGAAAACACAGGAAAGAAATAACTCCACAGAAGCAAAATCAAAAGAAGGGAAGAACGCATGTCCATGTGTGCACACACACACACACACACACACACACAAACACACACATACACACACACTATCACTACCAACATCATAGGAATTAATAATCGTTGGTCATTAATATATCTCAACATCAATGAACTCAATTCCCCAATAAAAAGAAACAGGATCCATCATTCTGCTGCATATAAGAAACATACCTCAGAAATAAAGACAGACATTATCTCAGAGTACAGGGCTGGAAAAAGATCCAAGCAAACAGACCCAAGAATCAAGTTGGAGTAGCCATTCTAATATCTAATAAAATAGACTTCCAATAAAAATTAATCAAAAGAGATGGGAAAGGACACTTCGTAGTCATCAAAGGAAAAATCCACCACGATAGTGACTCAGTTGTGAACATCTATGCCCCAAATGCAAGAGCACCCACATTCGTAAAAGGAACATTACTAAAGCTTAGATCACACATCAAGTCCCACATATTACTAATGGGAGACTTCAACAATGGAAAGGTCACCCAGACAGAAACTAAACAGAGAAACAGTGAAACTGACAGACATTATAAATCAACCGGACCTAACAGATATTTATGGAACATTTCACCCAAACACAAAAGAATATATACCTTCTTCTTAGCATCTCATGGAACCGTCTCCAAAATGGACCATATAGTCAGTCACAAAGCAAGTCTCAACAGATAAACAAAAAATTAAAAACCCCCCTTATCAGACCACCATGGACTAAAGCTGGACTTCAACCACAACAGAAACAACAGAAAGCCTACAAACTCATGGCAACTGAACAACTCTCTACTCAATGACCACTGGGTCAAGAAAGAAATAAAGAAAGAAATTAAAGACTTTCTAGAATTCAATGAAAATGAAAACACAACATACCCCAACTTATGGGACACAATGAAAGCAGTGCTGAGGGGAAAGCTCATAGCATTAAGCACCCTCATAAAGAAATTAGTGACCTTTAAAGAAGAGCTAATATCAATACTCCCCAAACTAGTCCACAAAATAGAAACAGAAGCAACATTGCCAAAGAGTTTCCCTGATACCTAAACCACACAAAGACTCAACAAAGAAAGAGAATTTCAGGTCAATTTCCCTTATGAACATTGTTGCAAAATTACTCCATAAAATACTCAAAATTGAATCCAAAAACTTTATCAACCATTACAAAGTAGACTTCATCCCAGAGATGCAAGAATTATTCAACATCGGAAAATCCATCAACGTAATCAACCATATAAACAAACTGAAAGGAAAAAATAAATGTGATCATTTCCTTAGATGCTAAAAAAGCCTTTGACAAAATCCAACCCCCTTCATGTGAACAGTCTTGGGGAGATCAGGGATACAAGGCCCACACATGAAAACAACAGGGGCTTTATATAGCAAGCCAATAGCCAGCATCAAATTAAACAGAGAGAAACGTAAAGCGATTCCACTAAAATCAAGGGCAAGACAAGGCTGCCCACTCTCTCTGTGTTTATTTAATATAGTACTTGAAGTTTTAGCTAGAGCAATAGAACCACTAAAGGAGATCAAGGGGATACAAATTGGAAAGGAAGAAGCCTATCACTATTCATAGATGATATGATAGTATAGGTAAGTGACCAAAACCATTCTACTAGGGAACTCCTGGTAGATGAACACCTTCACCTACAGCTGATAAACACCTTCAGCAAAGTGTCTGGATACAAAATTAACTGAAAAAAATCAGTAGCCCTCCTTTATACAAATAATAAACTGGCTGAGAAAGAAATTGGGAGGCGGTGTGCTGGAGAGATGGCTCAGCCTTTAAGAGCACTGAATGCTCTTCCAGAGGACCTGAATTCAATTCTCAGCACCCACATGGCAGCTTACAAGTGCCTGGAATGCCAGTTGCAGGGAATCTGACACCCACACACACAAGCAGGCAAAACACTAATGAATATAAAATTTAAAATGAAATAAATTTAAAAAATAAATTAGGGAAGCAGCACCCTTCACAATAGCCACAAATAATATAAAATATCTTGGTGTGACTCTAACCAAGCAAAACCTGTATGACAAGAACTTCAAGTCTCTGAAGAATGAAATTGAAGAAGATACCAGAAGATGGAAAGATCTCCCATGCTCCTTGATCGGTAGGATTAACATAGTAAAAAAAGAAAAAAAAATGGCCATCTTACGAAAAGTAATCCACAGATTAGCGCAATTCTTTAAAGTTGAAAGAGCAACTCTCAACTTCATATGGAAAAATTAAAAAAAAACAAACAAACAGGGTAGCTAAAATTATTCTGTACAACAGAAGAGTTTCCTCACCATCCCTGCTTTCAAGCTGTACTACATGATAGTAATAAAAACCATATAGTACTGGCATATAAACAGACAGGTTGAGCAATGGAATTGAATGAAATATTCAGAAATAAACCTCCACACCTATGAACACTTGATTTTTGATGAAAAAAAAAAAAAAAGCCAAAACCATACAATAGGGAAAAAGAAAGAAAGAAAAAGGAAAAGAAAGTACCCTCAACAAATGTGCTGGTCTAACTGGATGTCTGCATGTAGAAGAATGCAAATAGATCCATATTTATCACCCTGCTCAAAATTCAAGTCCAAGTGATCAAAGACTTCAAACAAAACCAGTTACACTAAATATAGTAGAAGAGAAAATGGGAAAGAGCGTTGAACTCATTGGCCCAGGAGACAACTTCCTGAACAGAACACCAACAGCTCAGGCTCTAAGATCAACAATCAATAAACAGGACCTCATGAAACTGAAATGCTTCTGTAAAGGACACTGTCATCAGAATAAAACAGCAGCCTACAGACTGAGAAAAGATCTTCACCAATCCTACATCTAACAGAGGGCTAATATCCAGAATGTATAAAGAACTCAAGAAGTTAAACAGCAACAAACCAAGAAATCTAATTAAAAATTGGGGTACAGAGGTAAGCAGAATTCTCAACAGAGGAATATTGAATGGCAGAGAAACAATTAAAGAAATGCTCAACATCCTTAGTCATCAGAGAAGTGCAAATCAGAAAGACTCAGAATGGCTAAGATAAAAATCTCAAGTGACAGCACATGCTGGCGAGGCTGTGGAGCAAGGAGACCCTCCTCCTTGCTGGAGGGAGTGCACACTTGTAGTCTACTCTGGTAATCAATCTGGAAGTTCCTGAGAAAATTGAAAATAGTTCTACCTCAAGACCAAGCTACACCACTCCTGGGTAAATACCCAAAAGATGCCCCACCATTCAACAAGGACATTTGCTCAACTATGTTCATAGCAGCTTTATTCATAATAACCAGAAACTGGAAACAACCTAGATGTCCCTCAACCAAAGAATGGATAAAGAAATTGTGGTACATCTACACAATAAAATACTACTCAGCTATTATAAAAAACAAAACAAAACAAACAAAAACGATATCATGAAATTTGCAGGCAAGTAGATGGAACAAGAAAATATCCTGAGTGAGGTAACGCAGACCCAGGAAGACACACATGGTGTAAACTCACCTATCAGTGGATATTGGCCATGAAGTACAGGGTATCGAAGAGGAAACAAAACAGACACCTGAAGTAGATGGAGGGAGGGAACCGAGTGGGAGAAGGGGTGGGGAAGGGAACAAGAGTGGGGCTCAGGTGTGGGGAGAACAGGGTGGGGCTGGGAGAGAGACTGGCAATCTGTAGGGGCATCTGTGGGACCAGCCATGTCTGGGACTGGGACAGCCCCCTGGAGTCTATGGTGGTGACCTGAGACTCCTAGCAGTGGGAGATAGGGAGCCTGAAGTGGCCACCTCCTGTAGTAGGCTGGACTTCCAGTGGGGGGAGGGGACACCAACCCACCCACAACACCTTTAACCCTAATTTGTCTCATCTACAACAAGTTTAGGGATAAAGATGAAGCAGAGATTGGGGGAATGGCCAACAATGACTCTGGCCCAAGTTGAGACCCGTACGGTGGGAGAGAGCCAACCCCTGACACTATTAATGATGTCGTCACCCGTGAGCTGTGCCATGATACTGTTCAGGCAGATGGCGTCACCCATGAGCTGTGCTTTAGTTTTTGTTGTTGTTGTTGTGAGTTTTTGTTTGTTTTGAGGTGGGTTTCATGCATTTTAAGTTAGCCTCAAACCTATACAGCTGAGGATGATCTTGAACTCCTGACCTTTGTGCCTCCCCTTTCGGAGCGCTGAGGAGTGCTGAGGTCACAGGCGTCAGCGCTGCACCCATGTTCAGGGTCAAACCCAGGCTTTGTGCTTTGAGACAAGCCCTCTGCCCACTGGGCTACAGTCCTGGCCTCCTGGTGCTTTCTGTGGCTCCCAGAGTAAACGCGTTCACCTGAAGATGCCGAAGACAACACGGGGTGTTCTTGTTTTTGGTGTGCTGATGATCACAACCTGAACAGAACCCAGAATTTGATGTGTAACAGTCGATCTGGAAGAGGCTAGATGAATTAATTGCTTTTGGTGTGTCTGATTTTGCTTTGTATTTCGGCAGACGTCTTGCACAGGGGGAGAAACACAGAGCTTCTTAGGGATGAAGATGTTGTGGCCCCTATGTTCATTCCTTGCTTTCCGCCTTTGTGCACAGTGTGTTAGGGAACGTTTGTTGTTTAACCCACTGATCTCTGTGATGGTTTCTTGGCATCTGTGTTGAGGGTGTGTTAGAATGTCTCCTGTGGGCGGCTGGGATCCGACCTCGATACGGAGCGGGGTATGGGTACCAACTGTGTGAGAGTGTGGAACGCGGCCTTTGGCCTCGTGCTGTCTGGACAGTCTTCCTAGCTGCGTTTCTGTGACGATTCTGTTTCGAGCACTCATTATTTCACTGTGTTTTGGAAATGGAGCCAAATTACCAGACTGAAGGAAGCTGTGGGGAATGACCACAGTGAGTGTTTGTTCTCCGTCCTCTGGGAACATGATGGTGTCGGGCTGCCGGCCTGGAAAGGTCCACGCTTCGAAACGGCTGATCAGCTGGCAAAATCCTGCCTCTGAGGTTTCTCCTCAGTGAGCTAAGAAGCTTGTTCTTCCATTCAGCCTGGAAATGCCCGGCCCTTCACAGCAGCCAGCAGTGGCCTTGTGTCATTACCTTCAGTGCAGATGGAGAGAGGCCGAGGGCAGGAGAAGGAACACGCTTAGTGAGACAGCTGAGTGTTTGCTGTGAACGGGAACAAACCTGTTTGTCTCTCAGCGGGAGGACTGAGCACCCACACACACCTGTATCTCCCGATTTTTGCACTGAAACCAAGTCATGAGTCATGTTCTGACTCCCACGTGCTAATGTTCCTGTTTACAGGGGATTGTCCTTAGAGAGAAGATGTGTGTTCCAATGAAGCCAGTTGAGAGGGGGGATGCTGTGGGTAGGGTCTTGGAAGCCTGCTCAGAACTGTTTGGCGAGGACAGTGACATCGGTCCCTGACTAGGATGCTAAGAGCCACAGCACAGGCTGGCCAGCCTGTCATCTCCGGATATGGTGGCAAACAAAGGACTGTGACTTTTGTTAAGGGGGTCTGAAGAGGAAGTGATGGAGCTCACAGTGAGGTGTCAAAAGCTGGCACCTCACATGTGTTTCATACCACGTCGACCTGGCTAAGAATCTGTAGCTCGCTGTCCTAGGGTTTAACTGGCTGGATCCCAACAAATCTGAGTGCTGCTGAGACCATGTGACTCCTCTTGTGAAAAGATAAAGCTTTCCTAGAACCTTCCAGGTCCCCAGATGGGATGGCTGGCGATGTTTTCTGTGGGTCGTTAATCTCAGTATCACAGGACTCCAGATATTGATACTGATACTGACTGGAAAGTTTCACTCTCTCATCCTGTTTTCTCAGCATTGGCCAGTCTCTCTGTCTCTGTCTCTCTCTCTCTCTCTCTCTCTCTCTCTCTCTCTCTCTCTGTGTCTTTCTCTCCCCACCTCTGTCTTGCTCTTTGCCTGCCTGTCTCTCTGTCTCTCCCTTCTTCCCCTCTCTGTCTCTCTCTCTCTTACACACACATACACACACACACACACACACTTGGGGCTTTTTTTTTGCTGGACTTTCTAGATAGTTAGAGAAGTCAAACTACCGACGGCATGTTTGTATTTCTCTCAACAAAGCCTGTGGTAGTTACACATACTAGAATAAGAATTCAGTGGAGGACAGTTATGACTCAGAGAGTAACATGCTTGCTGAGGACCTAAGGGGCAGAGACAGGAGCATCATGGGGCCTTGCTGGCCACCAGCACACAGTGAGAGACACTGCCACAAGAGATTCAGACAGCAAACAATGGAAGAGAACACAAACGTCCTCCTCTGGCCTCTGTGTGTGTGCAAAGGCACATATCATCCCTCTTACACACGTGCCATCTGGGCACATCATATCCACAGATGAACAAGTGAAATATTCAAAATTTTTAAAACTGGGTATGCTTGTTTTCTTAGATTTGAAAGGGGGATTGGAAAGGAATCAGTAGGATTTGTTCTAGAAAATAATTCTATCTTCACTTAGTATACATAGAGTGACAGCATGTACATAAGGCTACATCACAAGGAAAAGCAAATTTATTAAGAGCATTGGATGAAAAAGAATTCTGTCTAATATCTTCCTGAATTACCTGTATCAGACACTTGTTGAGATCCTTTCTAAAAAGATGTTTTGTTATTTTCAATTACATATTTTATAATATACCATATTGTTATTATTATTTTAAATAAAATATATCGTAAACGCATGCTCACATGAGCGCAGCACCCACAGAGACCGGAAGAGAGTTTTGGATGCTGCCCTGGAGCTGACGTTACTGGCAGCTTGTAAACTGATCTGTGTGGCTGCTGGGAACTGAGCATTGGTCCAAGAGCAACAAGCATTGTTAACCACCAAACTATCTCTCCGGTCTGAATTCTTGTATAGTAGCACATGCCTTTAACCCGAATTCCGTGAGTCGAAGGTGGAGGACCCTCTTTGTTCCTCCTCTGGCGTAAGATGTTTCTGAAATTGGAACCCTTGTTGATGGCTCCCTGTGGTGGACAGCTGGTCCAGAATTTGTGGTGAGAGAAAAGTAGGCAGAGCAGCTTACTACAAGTGTTCTGGGTTTTGCAATTTTCTTGGTTTTTCTTATACTTTGATAGTTGAGGTAATTCTTAGTAATTATAGATCTTTATGGCTTAACTGTTCTCTTCTGCTAGCTTAGTTTAATGATAAGTTTAAGTGTGCTCCTGGGGAGAGTCATGGCTGCTGTTGTGAGGAGGGAGGGAAAGAGAGAGAGCGAGCAGGTTGACCATTGTGAGGAAAGAGAGAGCGAGAGCCAGGGTATGGTGGTTTGAATAAAAATGGCTGCCGTTGGCTCACAGGGAGGGGCCTGTTGGAAAAAGTGTGTCACTGGGGGGTGGGCTTTGAAGTAGCAGAAGCTCAAGCCAGGTCCAGGGACTCTTCTCTTCTTGTTTCCTGCTGATCCAGATGTGGAACTCTCAGCTCCTTCTCCAGCACCATGTCTTCCTGTATGCCATCATGCTTCTCGCCATGATGACTATGGACTAAACCTCTGACCTGTAACCAGCCCCATTTAAATGCTTTCCTTTATAGGAGTTGCCCTGGTCATAGTGTCTCTTCAGAGCACTAGAACCCTAACTAAGACACAGGGTGACCATTATGAAAAAAAGAGAGAGTGCAGGGTAACCACAGGCAGTGTCATAGACAGACAAAGAATAAATGAAAGAATTGCTTTTAAAAAATTCATTTTTGTTTTTGTGCATGTGTGAGCATATGGACTCAGATGCCCTTGGAGGCTAGAAGAAGGTATCAGATCCCCTGTGATGGAGTTATAGATGGCTGTGAGCTGCCTAACACGGGTGTTGGGCACAGAGTTCATGTCCCCCGGAAAAATGCCAACTCTTAATTTCTGAGCCATCTCCAGCCTTTATGACACTTTAATGAACAAACGCACTTCATTTGACCACTCAAGAGAACTGCTCTGGCTAAATTTGGGTATTTCCTTGTCCTATTGAAATTCCCTCACTCTGGTAGAATCATTATTGTCTGACAGAATCATCTCTGTCATCTCAGAAAGCAGCAGAACACTTGACAAATGAGAACTTACCAGGAAGCTGCCCTGGCTTTGTCAGAAAGCAAGCCTATGCTAAGACTGTCTTCCTTCTGCCCATCATCTTTATCTCTTCTTGCCTGCCAGACTGTTTCCTACCATCCAACAGTCTACCAGTAGACTGAGCTCAAGAAAAAATAAGTTGTGGATCTCTTTATCAATCTAGCTGTTTTGGTTTATTTTCAGTGTGTGTGTGTGTGTGTGTGTGTGTGTGTGTGTGTGTGTGTGCGCTAGACACAGTGGGCCAGTTAGCAAACAGTGGGTGCCATGGTGAGATGCTGTTCTACTGATGTGCATTGACCTCTATGTCAACAACTTGCTCAGGTGACCGTCAGTGGTGAGGTGGCAGCTGGGGAATCAGGCCCTATGTGCAACTTCACAGACTGCATTCTTTCTCTCTTGATTCCCTACACATTGCTTATTAAATCTAGTAGGACAGCCATCAATAATGGGGCCAGAGAGATGGCTCAGAGGTTAGGAGCACTGGCTGCTTTGCCAGAGGGCCAGCGTTCAGCGCCAGTGCATAACTGTCTGTGGCTCCAGTTTTAGAGGCGCCCGGTGTCCACTTTCGGGTTCTGCGGGCACCAGGCACACAGGGACATGCAGGCAAAATACACATAAAATAACAACATAATTTCAGAACTAATTCTGGGACCCCAGCCTTGGGAGGAATATTTCTTGCCAGTGTTGGGAGAGTCGCAGCCCCTGCACCCAGGGTGCAGTTCAGAACAGACAACGTTACGTGAGGGCTGTACAGCGAGTGGTTTGACCGTGAGCTTCAACTGTGAGAGAGGGAAGGAGACAGGGCTGGTCTTTGCCACTCTGTGGGTTCTTTTTCCCATGCTTTATGCCCCTGATTTCACCCCCTATTGCTAGATAGGAGAGAAAGAGGGGTAGAGGGAGGAGGGAGAATCTGTGAATCTAATTCTTTATTCTTGTTTCTTCTGTGAGCATGACTACTAACAAACCGCAACCAGCCACCCTTAACAATCACCAACCCCTCCCATCACCACACACTGACTGTCAGGGCCCTCACATTTATGCACCTTCTGAAAATTTCCCAGGATTCCAAATGTCACACAATCACAGAAACTATCTGCAGCTGGCAAAAGCACACTCTGCTAGAGCACAAGGCAAATCATCATCAGCTGTTGAGAAGCAGCGCCATATCGACACACCTGGGATTAAAACAAAAATGTATTCTTATAATGTTTCTGTGTTTTTAAAAGAAACCGAAATTCCAGAATTCTTACTACATTAACCCCTTAATTAATGGTCTTAAGCCATTAATTATTCTGGGTGTATCAGGAAATTATAAACAAAGACATGTTCAATGAACTAAGTGCTTTTTGGGTCAGTGGCTAAGGTTTTCAGGAGACCTCTCTTGCTCAGTTCTAATCTTTGTAAGTTTTGATGGTATAAGCAGATCTGATAGCCTAATGCAAACTTTCCCTGGCTTCCATTCTGATGTTTTATTCTTATAGTATATAGCTGATTTAATTCCACAGTTTTTTCTATAGCTCAGTGTCTCTTGGCTGCTGTTTTTTCCTTTCTCGTTAACATTCAGAACATTTAAAGTTAGCAGAGCACTATTTAGTCCATCCCTGGGGATCTTTACTCTTCCTTTTTTATTAATGAGCATTTCCTTTAAGGGGTAACTGGATTTTTATACAACTGCTTGTCCTGTAGTAGTATGTAGTATGCATGTAATGTGCTTTATATTATAATATGCAAAGAACTTCATCCTAATTTGTGAAAGTATTCCCATAATGGCCATTACTTCCTCTAAATATGTAATTATAGATTCAGCCTTCTCAGAACTTAAAGCAGTTGCCCATTGGAACCCTGAACATGTATCAATGGTATGGTGCACAAACTTTAGTTTTCCCAAAATTTTGCCAGATTTCATTTCTTTTGGTACCCCTTCTTCCAACGGGCAAGGTCGTTTGGTTATACAAAGAACAAGTAGAACATTTTCTTATAATTTCCTTGGATTGTTGCCAGGTGATAATTTTTTTTCTTTAAACTTTTATTGTTAACATGGAGTTTTGTTAACATGAAATTTTGAGGCTTCTAACACATTTTCTATTATAAATTGGTCAATTTCTTCATTTCCTTATGCCAATGAACCTGGCAAGCCTGTATGAGACAGAATATGATGATATATAATGGATGATTTCTATTTCTGATTGCCTGTTGCAGCTGTATAAATAACAAAGTCAATTCTGAATTATCTGGAATAAATTCAGCAATTTCTATGTGCAAAAAAATCCCTGCATCTTGAGAGTCAATAATTACATTAGATTCAGAAAAATCTAATAATACCACAAAATTGCATACAGCTCTGATTTTTTATCTGAAGTATATAGGCTTTGAATTACTTTACTCATTTTGTCTTAATTATACTCTGCTATTCCCAACTTATTTCCATCAGTATAGAATGTGGGTGCTGCAGGAACTGGTGCTCCTTTTACAATGCATGGGAGAAACTAATTAGTTGTTTGTTTGTTTTTGTTTTTTTTTAATAAATGGAAGACACATGCTTTTAGTATATTTGTTGTTAAATTCTCCCAAAAAAATTGCTCCAAGCTCTTTCCAGTCTTCGTTGATTATTCCTAATGACATAATCTCAGCATCAGTATAAGGTGCTACGGATTCCTGCCAGGCCTGTTCCTGACAATTGATGTGGTCTTATTCTACCTCTTATGATTGAATCACAAACTTTTTCTATAGAAGTATTTTTTTTTTTACTTTGTGTGCTAAGAAAATCTACTCAATAATACTGTCTTCCCTTTGCATAATGATCACCATGGGAGAATGAGTTAAAGGCAAAATAACGAAAGTACAATCAAGTTTGGGATCTATGTGATCCACATATGCGTCTTGCAATCTTCGTTCTACCAGAGTTGCTCTTGTGCTCTCTCTCTGCTTCAGCTGTTAACCATCTTAGACCATCTAAGTCTGAATCTCCTTGTAATGTTTGAAACAAATTACTTAACTCTTGAGCAGTTGACCCAATGGTAGGCCATTACCATTCTTTTTTAAAAATCATTAAGAGTTTGCAACTGGGCAGGCATAGTGGCGCACACCTTTAATCCCAGCCCTGGGGGAGGCAAAAGCAGGCGGA
This sequence comes from Rhombomys opimus, assembly GCA_010120015.1. Classification (NCBI taxonomy): domain Eukaryota; kingdom Metazoa; phylum Chordata; class Mammalia; order Rodentia; family Muridae; genus Rhombomys; species Rhombomys opimus. Next base: position 1,675,852 of record REGO01000124.1, read on the forward strand.
TCTCTGTTAAAGCCATTTTTACAAAACCGTGTTTGTTTCTCAGTTTCTATCTTAGCGCAGCTATCACACAAATAGTTGAGACTCCATTACATTAGTTTAACAAGCTTCACAGCGCAAGAACTGAGTAGATATTTCTCTGTTCTTAACCCTCTAAGCTAAGTTGGCTTGCTCCCAGCTACATCTTAGAGATACGTTCACTTTGTAGCTTTCCTTGCTGAGCACTCTCTCCTGGTCCCCTGGACGTCTGCCATGGCTGAATCCTCCACCTCCTCCTCTAACTCCTCCCCTGGCTAGCAGGAAATCCAGCTGAGAGAGAATATCCCCTGCTCAGAGATTGGCTGTAAGCTGCTTTACTGACATATCAACGGACAACCCAGGAGCAGTGTTTAGACAGCATCGAGAAAGGAGATTCTCAGAACAAAAATTGCAATCAGATACGGGAGGTACAGAAATCAGCACTTAAATTACACAATACCCTATGCCCACAGATCTCTGTGAGGCCAGACTGGTCTACATAGTGAGTCCAGGACAGCCAAAGCTACACAGCAAAACCCTATTCCAAAAAACCAAAACCAAACAAAACAAAACACTTTGCAACTTATCTCTTCTGATTTGTACCTTTTGTGATTGAAATTTTGTTGACTTATTTTATAACCAAAATAGTTAATAGAATCTCCTCTCTGTATTTTTTCAGGAGCAATCTGTAATCCCCAGTATGGCAGAATTCTTTGTGTTTCCTTAAACATTTTCTCTAAAGTATCTGAGTCAGGATGAGCCAACAAAATACCAGCCATGTGATGATAAATAATGGGTAGGGTAAATTGCCTATAAATTATTTCTAGCAGTTGTTGCATAAAATATTAACATAGAGTTGGACTGTTTACCATTCCCTTTGTAATAACTTTCCACTGATATATTTTTATGGATTGAATACTATTGTAAGTAGGTACTGTGAAAGCAAACCTTCCTCTATCCTGCTCATGCAAGGGGCTAGTAAAAAAAAATAAATAAAAGCAATCTTTTGGATTAATTACTATCATAAGCCATGCCTTAGGTTATTTTTTTTTTAAAGGCAAAGGAATTCCAGGCTGTAATGGACACATTGGTTGAATTACTGTATTCAACACTCTTAAAGCCGTTAACGTTCTCCGTTTTCCAGATTTCTTTCTTATAACAAATACAAGGAAATTCCATGGGCTGGTAGACTCTGCTGAGCCCCAAGCTGCTCAAGCGCCTGTAATTTCTCCTTAGTTATTGGCCACTGATCTGCCCACACAGGCTTATCGGTCAACCATTTTAAGAGTATGGCTGTAGGTACTTCAGCAGTGGTCTCCCTTATATATTTGGAAATTCAATCCATGTTTTGTCCCGTGTTTAAACAATTGGCACCATCTGGTGTTGTTTTTGATGACATATATCAATACCTTCCCCAGGAACATCTACTGTTTCACCCTTATTTCATCACGAGCTATCTCTGGGATCTCAGGAATATTAATCTGAGTACCTCACTCTTGTGAAAGATCCATTTCCCATAAATATACGGGCATGTATGCCAGCCACAGAGGCTTTAACTTTACTTTTTGAACTTCTGGTCTTACGTGTTTAACCCATCACACACTTTATTTGAGATAACTTTCCGATTCCTAGAAACTAGATATAAATCTTTTGAATTGGCCATTCTAAATTCCAAGATTTTTGTGAAATGATAGTTATGCCAGCTCCTGTATCCTCCAAACCTTCTATTTCAATACTGTTTATTTGTGATATTAATTTTGGCCTCTGATCATTAACAGCTGTTTACCAGAGCACACATTTTCCAGTACTTCCAAACCCTCCCCTTCTTTCTACTGGGGTAGCTTTGCCTTTAATATAGGAAAACTAGCAGCTGAGAAATCTAACAGCAATCCTGTGTTAAATTGCATCTCTCCTTTTACATAGTCTATAATTTTAAGTTCTCCTTCGAGATCTTCATCTATAATTTCTAGATCATAATGAATCCTTGGGAATGCAATCAACTCCTTCCCAAAATTATCTCTACTGTTCCCAAGGCAAAGGACTATATACTCTAGTAGCTATTTTATAACATTGAATTTTGGGAGATAGAGTAAGATGTTTCCCTGTGGCCAAGCCTAGAACTGTGCTGCCTGCAGTAATGTGCATTAAATCTCCAATGCCCAGTGGAGGTTTTTCAGTCTGCATGTCACTCCTTGGTGTAATAGCCTCCCAAGGCCATTTTCTGATGGTAAGAAATTACCTTAGATAGTTTTGGACCTACATTCATTGGTCCAAAGAAAATTCTTGTCATATTACCTGCACTCCCCTGGTGCAGAAAGAAGTCTAAGCCTTCTTTCTGGTTTATATTTAGAAAAACCATTGCCCTTAGAGATGTCTTGTTCACAATTTTGTTGCAATGACCAAATTTCCCACAATCAAAGCACCAGGCATTTTGAGATCTGAGACCACCTTTAGTGGCTTGGTCATAGTCCCTTTGCAAATGTCTGTATTTCCCACAATTAAAGCACTGGCATTTGATACCAGAGGCCTCTAGCTATAGTTTTCCCTATGATATTAGCAGAGTACACATTAGAACCCATATCAGTTGTATTCCTTACCCACTCATCCATAGGCATTGCTCATGCCTTTAACGGTCTACTAACTTTTATACATCTGTATTTGCATTTTCAAATGCCAAGGTCTCAATTTAGCACTGTCTTACATCAGTGTTTGATATGGCTCTTTTTCACAGATCAAACTAATCTTTATTAAAAAAAAATCAGCGAAGGCTTCTCGAGAGCCTTGTATAATCTTTGTAAATGAGGTGGACTTTCCCCTGGCTCCTCAACTTAGTCTCAAGCCCTTAAAGTCGCTAAGCAACATTGGTCTATAGTAGCGTCATCAGATTGAATCTGTTCTTGTATATCAGAGTACGGCCCTTCACCAAGCAGCTAATTCTTTTACGATATTCATTCCCCTCACTCCAGTTCACTGTTCAACATTTGCAGCTTCTTCCCTCCACCGTGTGAACCACTGCAGCTGTGGACCGCCTCTAGGACAGCTGTTACCAGCTCCTTGCGGTCCTGGGGAATAATTCCACATTGAGTAGCCGGGTTATTTAGAGTGAGGCGAGTGCATCCCATATGGAAGCATGACCTCTTTAAAAGGCCTTAGGTCTATCGTTTCTATGGGATACCATCCCATAGTGTAGTCTTGCTCTACACTATTAGCAGGAATATGCTGTTTGACTGCTGGGAAAGCGGAAGGTGATCTCATAACCCTAGGCCAACTCTCCTCCCACTCTGGCAGCATAGTTGGTTAAAGATTAACTTTTTCTCTCAAAATGGGTTGTTTCAGCAGACTATCCTTTTTCAGCTTTTCTCTGACCCGACCACCCTCTGGCACAGTTTCTCACCCTCTTTCCCCTGCAGAAAACCCTGCTCTCTTGCTCACTCACTGGGACTGAGCCTTTTTGTTCTCTCTCTTTTTTTCAGTGATCCTCACCTCCCAAGTGTTTCCCTCTCCATCCACAACCTCTCCATCTGCACAGCCAACTCTGCCACTCTTTCAGAAAAGAGAGGGTAGAGTGACCAACCCACTTTGTTTCCTCATTTCGGCCATGTTTTGTTTCTCATGACCCTCTATTTCTACCTGCAAATTTTCCAACCATTCAGCCATTCTTCCAACCTCTTTTGAAACAGAATCTACAAAGAAAAGAAGAAGAGAAATTTCCTCTGGGATCGAAGTGGGAGATATCACACTGGTAGCAACAACAGTAAATGTTTGCTGCCACCTTGAAAAAAAAAATTCTTTATCCCCTGCCATTTCCTTTATGGCATTTGAAATAAATTTTTAAAATTTTTATTCTTAACTTTCTTTTTTTTTTCTTTTTGCTTAGGACTGTAACTTTATTCAACAAAAACATAACCTCAAACTTCTCAGCTTCCTGAATCTGTTGGAAGCCTTAAATAAAGAAGCTTCGTCACAAAATTTGAAGCATTAACAAAAAAAAAAAAGAAAAAAAGGAATGCTGCTACAAAATATGACAAGATTGTCTAAAGCCATGCTCACTTTGAAAACCAGGTTTTTATAGCTATAAAACTAGCAACTTGTTGAAAATCTTTATTTTTCTAAGACACACACAGAAGCAATAACAGTATGCACAGTCCATGGATGCAGGCACCGCTTGTAGCTGGGCTTTGCCGCTTTGTGGGTTCTTCTTTTTCCCGCCCTTTATCCTCTCTTGTTTCAGCCCCTGTCACTAGATTGGAGAGAAAAAAAATAGAGGATGGAGGAGATCCTTGAATCTAATTTCTTTCTGTTCGTTTCTTCTTTGAGCGCAACCGCTAACCAACTGCAAACAAACCCCAACCACCAGCCCCACCTATCAGGGCTCTCGAATTTATATACCCTCTGAAAAATTCCCAGAATTCCAAACATCACACCATTGCAGAAACTATCTGCTTCTGGCAAATCCATGTCTCTGCTAGAGCATGAGGTGAACAATAGCATGAAGCAGCCTCACATCCCCACACGTGAGATTAAAATGAAAACCTATTTAGTGCTTTTTTTTTTTTTTCCAAGACAGGGTTTCTCTGTGTAGCCTTCGCTGTCCTGAACTCACTTTGTAGACCAGGCTGGCCTCGAACTCTCAGTAAGCCGCCTGCCTCCACCTCCCAGAGTGTAATCCCAGAGTGCCCAGCACTGACGGGAAATGAGTAAGGAGCCGGGCACGTGGTGCAGGAGGCTGGCAAGGTGTCTTTAATCTCAGCACTTGAGAAGCAGAGGCAGATGGATGAGGCTCTTTGTGTTTGCATCCACTAGGTTACACAGTGAGTCACAGGCCAGCAAGGGCTACACAGAGAGACCCTGCCAGAAGAACAAGAGGAAGAATAAATAGGAGTTTGGTTGAATGAGGAAACGAAAGGCATATTCTTGAAAACTTTTAAAGATGACAAATTAAAGAAGACAGGGACAAATGGTGAAGCATTACATTCATGAGTTAGAAAACATGATGCTCTTACAGTGTTTATCCTGATGAAGGTAATGTGCAGATTCACTGAAATGCCTATCAACTATCTCAGTGGAGTTTTTACAGAAGTGGAAAATGTTTTTGAATTACTGTGGAATAACAAAGAGCCCTGACTAGCTGAGAAAAATCTTGATAAATAAAGATGAAGGAACTGCTCTTCCTGCTTTCAAAACTGTTACAAAACCGTATGAACCAAACAAACAGAACGGTGCGATGCCACAGACACACAGGCAGGCGAGCGAGCAGAGCAAAGAGCCTAGCAAAAATCCCACGCGAGCCTGCAGCTCAGCTCTGCCATGAGCATAAAGAATTCTCCAGACAAGCGATGCAGGAGTGCCAGGAATCCACTGGAATGGCAGGCGCTAATGGTGTCTTTCACTGGCCCAGAAGCCTACCCAAAGGACTTGTTCTATATGAGATCTGAAACTCTAAGATGTTTGGAAGACAGCGGGGTTGTTTTAATAAGATTTCTAGGGTAGAACACCAGAAGTTCAGGTACAGAAAGGTAAGTGGAACAAGATCAGACTCAGAATCTTCTGCAATAAAAGAAAGTGAAGGAACAGTACTCAGAATGGGAGAAATATTGGAGAGTCATACATCAGATGAGGACTTGACCCTTTACTATGTAAGGAACTCTAAGGACCACACTAAAACACACACACATACACAAAATCTGCTTTAAAACAGGAAGAGGGTCTGGAGAGACGGCCCAGCGGTCAAGAGCAGTTACTGCTCTCACAGAGGAGCCAGGTTCAGCTTTCAGCATCCATCCGGACGGTGGCGTGCAACCATCTGTACCTCCAGTGCCAGGGGGTCGGACGCCCTCTTCTGACCTCTGCAGGCACGAGACGTGTATAGAGTGCACACACACACCTGAGGCAAAGGTGACGGGTCTACTGCCGCGTTTCATAACAGGCAAGATGCAGAAGCAACCCAGAGGTCTGTCACGGTGTGGCTAGATGAGGGCAACGAGGTGTGTGACGGCTACAGAGTGGAGCCGGCCTAGCAGCCCGTTCAGAGGCGAACTGATAAAATGTGGTATCGTGAGGCAATATTATTCATCCTTCAGGGAGTTCTACCGCATAGGATGGCATGGAAGAACTCGTGGGTGTTACGCTAAGGAAGCCATTAGTCACAGAGGATGGTGACTTCCACATCCCGCTTCTGTGAGGAATCTGAGCTAGTTCAAGGCTACGGAGGCTAGGACGAGAATCGCGGCGGCTGCAGGCTGAGGGGAAGAGGAGATGAAGAGTTACTTTCCAACGGGTGCAAAGCTCGGTCATGTGTGACAAGTGGGTTCCTGCCACCTGCTGCATGACATAGCACCTGTAGTTAACAATCCTGTGCACACTGTCCCTGAGTCCTGCGCGCTCTGAGGTTAGCAACACACGTGACGTAGTTAACAATCCTGTGCACACTGTCCCTGAGTCCTGCGCGCTCTGAGGTTAACAACACACGTGACGTAGTTAACAATGCCATACTCACAAGCATTAAGAGCATAGATCTTCGGCTAGAGACACAGTTGGGATGGCAGCAGGCCAGCTTAGCACACACAAGGCCCTGGGTTCAAGTCCGCTCCCTAGTACCAAATACATTAGACCTGGTAGTGTTTACACGCAGTCCCAACTCTAGAGAGGCAGAGGCAGGAGGACAGCATGTTCTCAGCCACATAGGCAACTGGAGACCGGCCTGGGCTATACGAGGTCCTATCTCAAAGGAGCACAGATTTCAACATAAAGCATTCAAAGTTCTTGCTTTAGTGCTGTCACAACTGACCAAATACGACCGTGGGTGGCGATGCAGGGCAGCTTTGGGGAATGCCTCCGCCTCCAGTGGGGTGCTGA
>REGO01000124.1:1683043-1694507 GCA_010120015.1 Rhombomys opimus
GCTCCTGATGTTACAAGCTGGCTGACACAGGGACGCAGCGGGGCTCTGACAGCAGGTTAACCTGGGAGACGCCAGCAAGGGGCCTGACACCGCTGCTGTCCTCCCCCTGCTTTGAACCTCTTCCCCAGGCCCATCACCCTGGAGGGTTAAGGTTTGCACTCAAACTGTTTGTGGTAGCCGCTGAGTCATCAACAACGGATTAGTCTCACTGGAGAGAGGGTGTCAAATGAGAAGGAGAGAGGGTGTCAAATGAGAAGCGATAAGGGTGCAAGGGAGATAAGAGGTGAAGAATGACGTCAAAGAGCTCTCAGTGGGAATATCCAGTGAGTGTCCAGCTGTGTCGGGGGAGGGACTTCCTGTACTAATGCTAGCCACATGTACTATGATTGACAGTTTAACGGAGAAAGGTTAGTCATGACAAAGCCTCACTTCCCTCCACGCCCACTCTCCTGTGAAAAGCTGCCTATGGTGCGTAAGGGCTGTGTTACACACGCTGAGCTTGTGGGGAGCTGGTCTTGCACACCTGAAACAGCCTGAGTGAGCTGCTGGGTTGCTTTACTTAAACCTGTGTTTCTAAGTACTTTCACTTTTCCCTGTGATCTCTAAAGAAGTTTGAGTTCATCACAGTTTCTCAGAGCGACTCGGGATTGAAACGTCACTGAGAGCATGGGGTTCAGGTGCTGGGCTGTCTCTGTTTCTCTCTTTCTCTCTGTCGACTTTATTATTATTATTATTATTATATTATTATTATTATTATCTTAAATTTGGCTTCTGCCAGAAGCAACCAGACCTTGTTAAGCAGCTGCAAGATGCGCTGGTCAAGAAGAGGCTCCACAAAGACAGCCCAGGGCTGGGGGACACACAGCCAAAGGACGAGAGGCCTTGGCAACACAAAACTGGGGGGTATCAGCTCAGATGTCCTTAAAGGGTGAAGTAAAAATGGAGGAGGAACCAAAAAAAAAGAGGAACTCTTCAGTTGTCCCTGGAGGCTGGCTGTGAGCCTTGAGCAGAGGAAGTGTGGGGTACAGGGGTGTAGAGGAGGAGGTGTTAGCAGCTTGCTGGTGAAGGAGGGAGTACAGAGGGCCTAACTCGTCTTTCTGGGGTGGAAGGTGCTTGGCCTGCTGCACCCGTGCACAAGTGGAGCGCAGGCTTATCACTTCCCTGAGAAGAAAAGCACACTTCCAGTTTCCTGTGCCTAAGAGCAAGCGTCCAGCTCCCTTAGCGCTGCTCAGACCCAGACTGCCTGTGCACACGAGACTCCTGGGGCCTGCAGAAGAGCTGAGACTTTGCTGCACCACCGAGAGGAAGTGATTCCAGAAGACCAGCACCTGCAAACTGGAGGCACCAAGCCCCTGAGCACACTCAGGACACCTCCAGGGGCCTTCAGTGTAAGTCGCGCAGTCCACGCCAGTTCACACCGCTCAGCCTGGGGTGGAAGCACCTCTGCCGTTTCCCCTGATCCCAGCCTTGGTGTTAGCCAGGGGGAGGGTTAGGAAGCGCCGCCGTGGGACTCTGCCTTCAGCCAGGAACAGGATGGGACCACAGCCTGCCTAGTTTGTCTATGGCTGCCCTTCCTTTTAAAATGAAACAGAGCTGGGGTTCAGCTCGGTGGCAGAGTTTAGCCGTGTGTGCCAGAGTGCATGTGTGTCAGTACTGAACACATATACAGCTGCTCTCAAAATTTAAATATGTTTAACATGTGTGTGTGTGTGTGTGTGTGTGTGTGTGTATGCATTTATGCACACTTTTGTTTTGTTTTTGAGACCGGTCCCACTGTGTTGATGACCTAAAACTCACAGGGACCCACCTGCCTCTGCCTCCCAAGTACTGGGATTAATGCTCAGATCCACTTTACCTTTTGAAGCGGGGGTATTTAAGAAGCTTGTGTGTCAGCCAAAGACTTACGAGCACTTAGCTAAGAATAATGTGAGAAGACACTTGTCAGATCACAAATGTCAGGCTATTTATAAACTTGCTTTATTCTAGAAGCATAAAATGGAAAATATAAAGCTGACTGGCCTGGCCGGTTATCAGACAGCTGCTTTTGTTCAGCAAACTTCTTATTTTAACGGTACAGACCTTCTCTCTATAAAGTCCTCGTCTGGAGTAAAGCAGACGTGATGGTGAGAGCGCTCGGGCTGGATTTGTTGTGAATTCCTGGGCCTTTCCACTGTCAGTCTGAGGAAGCAGCTGAGGAGTTTAAGGAATGGCCTCACTTTAGAATAGCGATGTTGTTCGGTGTTTTATTGTTGCTGTCTTGGGCTTTGTGAACTTACTGGGTTTCGGTGTTCCTGAGAGCAATGCGAATTGTTCTCTGAATCTTGAAGGCTGCACATTGTGACTGCTCAGCAGGCTTTGGAGAAGTTCTCGTGTGATCAGAGCGTGTGTGAGGCATGGATAAGCAGCCCTGCCCAGTTTGGTGTGAATCTGCTTTAGACCCCATGCTCAGAGCAGCAACCCACTGGCTTTTGTCTCAGTTTTATGAGCAAGTAAGAATCCGTGTCCCCCCTTGGAGGGCTCCCTTGCAACATCTGCCCAGGAGCGTCCACTGCCGTGACTTACACCTGAAGGCCATTGTCAGGTTCTCAGCTGGTTACTGCCGTCCAGCCTAGCCTTCAGGGACAGTTGGTTCAAAGCTGAGGCCCCGGTTTGAATGCACTTTTTTACTCCGTGTGAGGAGAACATGTGGACACTTCCTTCCTCTGCTGACCTCTCAAGAATTGATGAAACCTGTAGTGTTCGTACTTTTCCTGCCCAGAGAAGGCGCACCTATGGGGGTTTTGCTTAAGGCCGTTTCCTCATGTGAAGGTCTCTCTGAAACTAAACCCTTGAGCAAAGAGAGCAGTTAGTTCAAAATGCTCTGCACAGGAGGTAGACGGGTCGGCAACAAGGAAGGACGGTAGCCATACACACAGCCACACACATCCCCACTGCCACCATGCCGGTGTGCTCTGAGTCAGAGAGAAAAACGCTCAGATGTCCCCAGCTGTTCTGAAACTCTCCAGCTCCTTGAGTAAATCAGCAGCTGTCCTGAGCCGTCTCAGACTCAGCTGCCAGCTGTGGGAAGGTGGGGGTTGGTTTTCCCAAGTGAGCAGGCTGATGTGGACCAATGTGCACTCCTGGATGAGGAAGTTGTTGATAGCATTTGCTTCCGCACCTGAGCAGCACCGAACACAGAATCTGGTCAGGGTACTCAGTTGGCAGCAGGGCTGGCTGGCGGGTGGAGTGACGAAGGGCACACTTGCCTCCTTAGCTCCAACGGCTTTGCCTGAGTGGCTTCTTGTATGCTTTTCTTGTTAAATTGTATCTAGTGTGTGGCCAGCTGCATGTTTTCTTTCTTCTTTGATTTTATACATAAGTATCTTGTTGTGTTGATAGACAGTATTGGATACCTGTTCTTTATTGTCCTTTCTTATTTACTTTATGTGTAGTCTTATTTTTCTGCACTATTTTGGAGCCCCATGTTTGTGTCTGGTGACCGAGGAAGCCAGAAGAGGGTGTTGGAGCCCTGGAACTGGATTTATTCATGGTTGTGTGTTGTGGGTGCTGGGAATCAAGCCCAGGCCTTCTGGAAGAGCAGTAAGTGCTCTTGATGGCCGACTTATCGTTCCAGCCCCTTGGCTGATTTTTGAGGCAGGCTCTAACATGGTCCAGACTGGCCTGGAAATGGCGATACAGCCCAACATGACATTGAATCCCTGCTCCTCCTGTGCCATCCTCCTGGGTGTAAATGAGAGGATCGCAGTTCGTGCCACTGTGGCAGTCCCCGGGGGAGCAGCAGACACTTACTCTGAGAAGGAGATATGAAAACATTCTTCGAGGGAGGCCACCATCTAACACTCAGGGCTTCTTTCTTATCTAGAGGAAACACAGATGAGAGCTAATCTGGGCTCTCATGCTGATGCTTGACAGATCACAAGAGGGTTGCTTGTAGGAAGAGAAAATCTGCCGTTGGGGGATCCTGCGAAGAGCCTGTGCCCAGTGTCTGCACGTGATGCCACAGGATGGAGAAAGCTTTCCGTTAGACTGTCTCACGGAAAGGGACCACCAGAGGACTCTGAGGACAGATATGGGATAACAGTCATATGCCCGAGTCAGCAAAAACTAGAGGGACATCAGCTGAAGGGACAGGCCTCGTGTAGTGACTGAGTGCGATGCTCCAGCCTGTGCTCCCAGGCCTGGAGGCCATGAGCTGATAGCCTGTCTCAAACATAAACAGATGAAAGATGTAAAATGTTGGGATAATGGTGAACCAGGAGGAAACAAAGCCAACGAGAGCATGCTGGGCAGTTCTGACGGGCTAGAGGACCAGGCTCTCCCTGCTGCAGGGACAGATGCGGAGCTGGGGAGATGGACAAGGAGGGAAAGGCTGTCGCCACCAAGCCTGCACCTGAGTTTGATTCCCAGAACTAAGATAGTAGAAGAAAAAATTGCCACGAGCTATCCCCAGACCTCCACAGGCATGCTGTGGCGTGTGTGTACACGCTCGTGTACGTAAGTGTGCAGGCATGCTCAAAATTAGTAAAGAAATGTGAGGAAAATTGAAAATGTAGACTGGACAATTCAGGAGGTGTAGTACAATGGCTTAAGGGCACAGGGCTTAAAGTCAAACCAGCCTGTCTTATCTAGCCGGTGTCCCCTGTGGAATGCAAGGGGCAGAACACAGAGGCCACAGCAGCCAGGTGTGGCCAGAGTTGGCGCACAGGGGCTGCTGGAGCAGGGGCTTCCAGAATATGCCCTCTCCACTTTACAACTGGTGTGTGTGGAATGGCATGCTCTAAGGGGAAACTCGTCTGCTCACAGCCAGTCTTCCTGCTTAGCCTCAGGGCTGGAAGGGCTGGGCTGTGGCCTTCAGCAGAAAGGCAGCAAGCCCCTGGCTGTGGAGCAGGTGGCAGGAGCGTTTGTCAACCGCCTTTGAGAAAGTCACAAACAAGTCTCTGTGCCCAGCTCCTCCCCCCAGCCTCGCTGAGCTCCCCACAGGGACAGGGTCTGTGCTCACCTCCACAGACCAGTGCCCTGGAACTCCCGGCTCTCTGCCCTTCCTCCACACCAGGCCAGCTGTTCTGTAGCACTGACATTTCTAATGTTACTTTTGTGCATCTCTGGCATCCTGCCAGGCCTCCTGAACTGAGTGTCTGCGTGTGGCCTTCCTGGCTGCTAAGGGCAGAAAGGTTTTCTTCCTTTGCTGGTGACTGATGCATACGGTTTTAAGTGGTTTCTTCCTAATGCTGTATATCGCATAAGCTTTGCACTATTTTCTTTTTGTTTATTACTTACTGGCTATTGTTGTTATTTTATTATTCACTCATCTGCATGTGTGTGTGTGTGCATTTGAACGCAGATGAACTTGAAGGCACGGGCGGGTGGGGCCTCCTGGGCTGAAGTTACAGCGGTGAAAAGCCTCCCAACTTGTGTGCTGGGACCCAACTCAGGTCCTCTGAAAGAGCAGCAAGCACTCTTAATTGTCGAGACATCGACATCATCATCATCATTATCATTATTATATATTTTTATTCTGAAATTATAATCACATCATTTCCTCCTTTCCTCTCCTCCTTCAAACCCTCTCATATATCCCCCCTTTTCTCACTTTTAAGTTCATTGGCCTCTTTTTAAATTGTGTGTGTGTGTGTGTGTGTGTGTGTGTGTGTGGTGTGTGTGAGAACTCAGTTGCTCTCAGAGCCCAGACCAAGCATTGGATCCCCTTGAGCCACAGCTACTGGTGTTGTGTACAACCTGGCAAGGTGCTTACTGAGGTCTCAGAGCATACATGCTCTTAACCACTGTGCCTGCATTATTTTCACTCTTTTCTTTTCTCCTCTCTCTCTTTCTGTCTCTCTGTCTCTGTCTCTGCCCCCCCCCGTCTCTCTCTCTCGTTTTTTGAGAGCAGGTCTCATTGTTTGCTCTGACTGTCCTGGACCAAGCTAACCTTAACCTCACAGAGCTCTGCTGCCTCCTGAGAGCTGGGATCAACGGTGCACAGCCACCGTGCCCTGCCCTAGCTCCTGTGATATTTCAACGCTCTCCTTCAAGCAAAATCATAAAACATTCAGGCTTTAAAACACAGAATTTCTGCCCACTCGTGTCCACACCGGACCTCACGCAGTCAGCAACAGTGGGTCACCAGGACAGCGGGGATGGGCTGGAACCGGGGGAGGCCAGGGGCGTGGTCCTCCAGGTGTCTGCACCTGTCTCTTCACATGCTTGAGCTTTGCCTGTGTTGTGCTTGAGTTGTTGGGCCACATTCATCTCTGTGAATATCCTGATTCCATTAAATACTTTCCAGTTTTTGTTGTGGATAAAGACACTGTCAGCAGTTACGCACAAGGCTCTGTGGAGACCTGCTCCCCACAAATAAATACCTGTGAGCAGAATTACTAAGTCAGAGGGTAGAGAGGCAGCTCCGAAGTTGACAGCACATTTTGCTCTTCTAGAGGACCTAGGTTTGGTTCCCAGCACCCACATGGCAGCTCACAACCATCTATAACTCCAGTACCAGGGTGTCAGACGCTGTCTTTGGCCTCCTCAGGCGCTGCGCTTATGTGCTGCACAGACACACATGCAGACAGAATATGGATAGAGTAAAAATGGGGAGTCACGTTTCAGCTTCCCACCCTGCTGGGCGTTCCAAACTCCGCTTCGCTGTGTGAAGGCCTGTGCCCCCAACTTCAGTGTTCGCAGTTTGAACCCTACTGACAGGTCGTTGATCGTAGCTTGCAGGCGACAGTTATCCTGAGTGCTTTTCCCAGGTTCTGACTGGCCATTGTTTGTTTTTCTGAAGTGTTTATTCATAGACACACAGATCATTGGACGAATAGCTTCGCCATTAATGAATTTTTATGTAAAATTGTACTTGTGTACTTCTTTGTGGTATCAAATGGAAACCTAAAGCCCTTGTTTTGCTTTGTTTTTATTTGTTTCTGGTTTTTTGTCTGTTTGCTTGCTTGCTTGCTTGTTTAACTGGTGCTGTGAGGCAGGCACTTGGCCTCTGCCAACCTCCCAACCTGCAGCCTTGAGCCTCTGACACAGACACTCCCCCAGCCCAACTCTGATGTATGGATTCTTAGTTTGAGTGTGTGCTCTCACTCAAGCCGCAGCAGGCCTCTGGAGGTCTGGGGATGGTTTTTTGGAGTCAGCCTTCTCTGCGGCTTGGACCGGGTCACCAACCTTGTACAGCAAGTCCCTACACAAACTGGAGGAGACCTCTCACCAGCCCTGGCAGGGTTATTTCTTAGTACCCAGAACACATACTGCATTGCGAAGATGTTCCTTGCGGGTGTGCGGCCTCATCAACCCTGCGGTTCCGATAACAGCAGCGTCTGGTTTTCAGCAGCCAGGTAAGCGTCAGGCCTTTGCCTGATGGCATCACTGCCGCCAGAAAGCTGCTTAGGTCAGGCTCTCTCACTGCAGGGAACCTGAGACTTTTGGCCCTACCCTACAGGCAGCAGCAGGGGCGGTGGCCTTGTTTGCCTTGATTTTTTTGTGAAACCTGAATGTCCCAGACTCTGTAGCTCCAGCTCTGCAGAAGAATGCAAAGCTGAATGCAAACAGGAAGCCATCTGACTTGTTTTGTCGTATGGAAAATATGGAAATCGCTGCTAGTCCTCCTGTGAACCACCTGTGAAAACAAGTTTGCAGTTTGAATGCTTCCTCGAGGATGGGCCTTGTAGATGGTCCCACCCCTGCTCTGTTCACATCTCTGTGCAGCACACACACTGGGCCGAGGGAAACCTTGGGAAGCCCTGTGGAGACTCCTGGAAGTGTCAGCCACTGTTTGTAAGCTGAGGAGAGGTCGGTGTGCTTCCCACAGTGAGCACAGTCTCACAAATCTGTCAGGTCTCCGGGGCACGGTGGCTCATCCCCATAACCCCAGCACTGGGAGGCTGAGGTAAGAGCACCCTTAGCCTGAGGGCCAGCCTGAGCTACACAGCAAGACTCTGCCCCACCCCACCCCCCAAAACCAATAAACCACAAACAAGAGAGGGTTCTGGGCTACAGGTGGCTTGGCTGATAAAGTGCTTGCTTGGCAAGTGTGAGGCCTGGAGCTCAGTCCCCAGAACTCCCACGATTAAATCTGGGCATGGTCACACACATTTGTAATCCAAGCAGATGTGCGGACCAGCCAAACTGAAGGTCGTGAGCTGGGAGAGAGATCTGATGGAGGACTTGGTGGGGGATGGCGGTGGTTTGGAGGAAGATACAGAGATAAAGAAGCCCTCGGTTTGTATAGCAGCTGGTCTTGCCACGCTGGTGAGGTCCAGGTTCAGTGAGAACCCGTCTCGCTCCAGAGGACAGTGAATCGGGAGGCCACCTGTCATGGTTCCGTGTGTGTGTGTGTGTGTGTGTGTGTGTGTGTGTGTGTGTGTGTGTATGTGCCTGCACATGTACTCACTGAGTGGGTTTATTTTCCTGTTCTTGGCTATGATTTAAGGACTATGGGCTTCAATCAACTGACACCTTCCTTCATAACTTAGAGTAGGCATTCTCCCCAGTTTCCAATATTTAAGAGATAATGCTTTAAAACTCATTGGGAGGCAACTTTTACATATCAGGTAGATTTTAGGCATCGGGGAGGTGGCTTTTGTTTTGTATTGCCATGTCTCCCTGTGTAGCCCAGGCTGGCTCAGAACCTGTCATCACCCGCCTCAGGTTTCCGAGTGCTGACATTACAGGTGTGCACTCCTCCACATCCAGCTTGGGCAATTTGTTGTTTACTTTTTCATCTGTGTTTTTACATGTGTGAATGTTTTGACTGTGTATATGTCTGCACACCATGTGTGTGCCTGGTCCTGCAGAGGCGGAGGAGAGCCTGGAATCCCCTGGAACTGGAGTTGTGAGCAGCCTTGTGGGTGCTGAGACTCGACCTGGCTCCTCCGCATGGACAGCAGGTGCTCTACCCACGGAGCCACCACCCCCGGCCCCGTAGAAAGACAAACATTTTTAATTCCAGAGAGTAGCACTGTCCTGAAGAACGAGCTCAGCCTCGTGGTTTGGGAGTCCTTGCCTCAACCCTGTGGGGATCAGTGTTCTCATGACACAGCTGGCTTGCTCCCAAAAGGGAGCTCCTGGTTCAATGACAGACTTGTCTCAAGCAGTGAGGTGGAGAAGAGACTGAAAAGGACAGCTGACGTCAACACACGGGCACACATACAAACACACACACACACACACACACACACACACACACACATAAATAGAACCTGTTCACAAGTACACAAAATTTCAGCATGGATCCTTGATTGGAGGATGTTGGTCCTATCAGAGAGGAGGCTTTTAAGACTGAAAAGCCAGCTCTCTGCTAACAAACAAACACAGCCGTGGGGCCAGGCAGCCAAGGAGATGCTGCCTCTGTCAGAAACGTCAAGAGCTACTTGCCAAAGTGAGCGCTCTCCTTATCTTCTGCTAAACTTGCACCAAAGCCTCTGAGAAGTAGCCATTTTCCCCACTGTAACTGAGCACACATCACACATGATTTGGGGTTTGGTTTGGACTGAAGCAGTAAGCTATGGAAGGGTCCTTCAGTGAGCTGCTCTTGATGTAACTCAACGATTGCCATGAAGTATCTACAACCAGCTCAGTATGGCCATGTTTAATCTCTCCTTTCCTATATTTTCTTTCATTGCTTTGTAAACTTTTGATGGCTTTCCTTTAGAGTCCCCAAAAGAGAGGAGAGTAATACCCATGTCTGAGAATGGATTCCATTTCCCTCCACAAAAGGGCAGGCTTCCCAGGATATCAACCAAACATGGCATACCAAGTTACAGTAAGACTGGGAGTCTTCCCTCATATTGAGGCTGGGAATAGAAAAGGGTCCCAAAAGCAGGAAGGGTCCCAGCAGGAGGAAAAGGGTCCCAAAAGCAGGCAACAGAGTCAGAGACAACCCCTGTTTCCACTGTTAGGAGTCCCTCAAGAAGATCAAGCTACACAACTGTAACATACGTACAGAAGGCCTAGGTCAGGCTCCCTGGCTGTTAGTTCACTGACTGTATATTTTTTAACTTTTTGAAACTTACATGTATGTATATGATGTGTGTGTATACACGCATGTACATGGAGGGGGCCACTTGGAGGAGTCGGTTCTCTCCTTCCTCCATGTGGATTTCAGGAGTCCAGCCCGTCAGCCTCGGCAGCAGGTGCCTTTACCACCGACCCATCTCACCAGCTCCCTAAAATGTAATAGACTCTATTATGGCTGCTGTGAGTTGTGTCTCTATAAGCTTCTTTGTTCCCTGCCTAAGGGTTTCACATCAAGCCAGCAGCTCCCTGTTCAAAGTTCAGATCTTACTCATAGATTAAATAATGTGGTTAATACAACGAGAGGTTTACAGTTACAAACGTGTCCCCTTGAGGAACAGTTAAAGCTGGCCACTGTCAGCCTGCTCAGGCTGTGGGCACGCTCTAAGGCCTGGTGTGTCTCGGGCTTGTGATTACATTATCGTCTGTCTCACATCAGGCCTTTTCTGACCAGGAGGCTCCTCGCTATGATCGCCTGTCCTGCACAGAGAGACCTGGACTTCTAGAGAGAAAATTGGTAAGATTGAGGGTTTTATTTTATTTCTTAGGTAAAACTGTGGTTTGACTATTATATCGAAACAAAAATATAATTCAAACCAGGCATGTGGCTGTACCTCTTTAATCCCAGCCTTCCAGAGGCAGAAGTGGCTGATCTCCGTGAGATTGAAGACAGCATGGTTTATATAGCGCACTGTAGGCCAGGCAGGCCTACACATTGAGACTCTGTCTCAAAACAAAAACACCCCTAACACACACAGAAAAAAAAGAAAGAAAAAGAGGGACTGGAGAGATGACTCAGGGGTTAAGAGCACTGGCTGTTCTTCCAGAAGACCAGGGTTTGAGTCCCAGCACCCACATGGCAGGTCACAACCATCTATAACCCCATTTCTGTGGGATCCAGCACCCTCTTCTGGCCTCCTCTGGCATTACACTCTCATGGTGCATAGACACAAATGCAGGCAAACCACCGGTATATAAAATAGTAATGGTGATGATTTAAAAAAATATATATATCATTCACTATGTATGAAAAGGCTGAGCAATCTAAATATACTACTTTTCTACAAAAAGATAACCAGACAGGAAATGGTTCCCTCTGTTTAATTTTTCTTCTTAATTATACCATCTGTTCTAAGAGGTAGCGACATTTACCGCCTTTTGACAGCAGTAACATGAAGAATTATGTGACCAGGCTTGCCCTCACTCCTACCCCCTCCCCAGAGCCTTGTTTCCGTCTAGGTGTGAATTGTGTAGATTTGGTAGTGTGTGAGTGTCCTGCTAACTGCTGCCCAGAGGTGGTCTCCCCTGTTTTGTTTGTGGGTGCTTGGGACTGAACCTCAACCTCAATCTCCAGGTGTTTTACTTTCTGTTTTGAGACAGGGTCATACTAAGTTGCCCAGGGTAGCCCTGCACCCACTTTGAGACCCAGGCAAATCTTGAGGTTGAGATA
>REGO01000124.1:1694872-1720110 GCA_010120015.1 Rhombomys opimus
GTTTCTACTAACTGAGAATTTCCTACACTGCATTTGGGCCTATTCCTACCCCTCCACGCTCCTCATGCCCTCCCCCACCTCTCTGCCTGTCTAACTTTGTGTTTGTTTTACCTGCCCCTGCCTGGTGGAGGCTTTTCTTAAGCTGAAGGAATTATCTTGAGAACTGCAGGGCGAATTTTCCTTTAGACAACTACTAATGCCGGCTTTCTGTTCAGAAGCAGCCCTGCCACAAACCTCAGTGGAGGCAGAATCAGGTAGCTTTGACCTGGAAACACCAGTGCCAGTGTGGCCTCCGCTGGCTGAGTGTGGACACATCCCTCCCCACTCGGCCCACGTGTGGGTGGGGAGGGGTTTCTGGAAAAAGACAATAATCAATAACGATGATATCAGACCAGGGAGATGTACTGGAAATTTGTCTAGGGATTAAATTAATATAGATGGCAGCATCCACTCTATCCCAGGTACCATTACACATAATTAAAACCAAATCCTAAAACAGCAAGTTCAGAAAACAGTCCACAGAAGACGGAAGAAATGCAGTGGAGAGGTGGCTTTGGGACTGTGGGAAAAGGATGCAGATGGGAGGAATGTGAGCAGTGAAACTTTCTGACTTAGAGGACTTAGTAGAAAATGAAGGGAAAGTGGCACCTGGTGGCTGTTCTGAACAGCCGGGCCAAAGAAAAAAAGAACCGCATGCTGTAGATGGCCTGGGGGCAGACAGCACCAAGGCTGCCCCTGTGGGCAGCCCCAGCGTGGTTCAGAGCTGACAGAAGTGCTGGGCCCGGCTTAGGAAGGGTTCTAAAGAAGGTGGTTTTTGGATCATTTGAACTAGAGGGTCAGCGGTGGCTGACAGAATGCTGGACAAGGTAAGCGCTCTTGACCAGCCTGTTTTATTCACGAAAACTCAGCTAAACCCCACTCCACAGTGGAGTGACGGCTGCATCCCTCCCTAGCTCCGTCTCTCACCTTCATTAGTCATCTCCACAGTCTGATGAGGAGGATGCTAGAGCCGTTCCCCTTCTACTGTACTTACCTTCGTGGACTGGAGTCAGACTGTCCCGTGATGCTCTACCTGCTCCCCTGGCTCCTGGCCCCTTTTATTTTACATTAAAAATATCTTTAGGTTATTTTATCTTACTTTATTTTGTGTGTATGACTCTTCTGTCCGAAAGTATGCAAATGCACAATATGTGTGCCTGGTGCCCACAGAGCCCAGAGGTGGACTTACAGAAGACCGAGCCACTGGGTGCTGGGAACCGAACCAGGGGCTCTGAAGAGCAGAACCAGGGGCTCTGAAGAGCAGCAAGTGCTCATAAGCAGCGTGCTTCCGGCCTGTAGCTCTCATTTTAAGGATGGAGAAACAGGAACATCAAACACAACTTTCCCCAGTGTGTCCCTTCACATAAAAGTAAATTCGGGCTCTGAGTGGAGAAGTTATTCACCTACAGTCACACAACCTGCCTGAGGCAAAGCCAGCATTTGAATCTGAATTTTTTTTAAACATTAAACTTTGCATCTTCCTGTGCCCTGAGACACCGCAACCCACAATCCCCAGGCATACTCCCAGCAACACCTCTGATGGTTTCTGATCACAGAAACCCCCCTTCCCACAGCTTTCCTCCTAAGGAGTCTGCAAAATTGTTCTGGAAGGCCAGGTAGTAAGTATTTTAGGCTTTTCTAGGCACACAATCTCCATGGCAACTCTTCAGCACCGCTGTGAGACATACAAGTAGCCACGAACTGTCCCTGAATGAACGGCCATGGCTACCTGCTAATAAAACTTTACTTATAAGAACAGGCCTCTGTCCAAATGTTGTCTGCTGTGGACTGTGGACCAGCTACCAACTCGGTGGACAAGGGTTTCCTGTCCTCCTTTACCCACACCTCAGTTTCTGTTTTGTTGTGTGTTTGTTTTTAATAAACATTGGATACTGCTACCTCCCTGTAGCTGGGGATCTAGGCTTTTTAGAATAAAATATTAGTAAAATTGGATTGATTTTTACTTTTTCAGACATAGTGCAACCGATTTCTTGGGTGAGAAAAGTTAAATCTTTAAAACAATTTGGATTAAGGTTCACCTCTGCCCTCTTCCTTCCTGCTCCAGATACCTCACATCTCGAGGGCCTTACAGCAATCCCAAGGCTAGAGCTCCTGTGTCAGAAGTTCAGCCCATGCTCCGTGTGAAAGGTCCCCGGAGCAGGAAACACAGGATGGGGCTTTGGATGTGACAAGAGAACCTCAGTAAGTGAGACCAGAGCCCACCTTCTCCTCCAGGAGTGCATGTGTGTCTGCTTAGGGGCTTATGTTTTATCTGACATTTTTACTTCTTTGCTATGTTTGGATGGGGTTTCTCCAGCTTTCTGAGGATTCACAGCTTAGAATCCAAAGGACGTTGCTTTGGAATTTCAGAGACAGCTCTGAGGAACTCACTACATTTTCCCTGCTGAGTTAACTGATGATGAGTCATATAGACAGTTCAGACTCAGTCTGTTCCCGTCTGTTCCCTGCACCTCTGTCCTCACCTGCCTTGTAAAGTCAAGAGACTGATTTTCAGGAAATGCGCCAATGCAAGATTAACTCCCCCAGTGAGAGTCCTTTCTGTGCAAGAGCAGAGGAAGCCAGGCTTTGCATTGCAAATGTTGGATTTTCATCTTTGGTTGCTTTTCTGCCCTTAGTGACTTCTCTTTGAAGGAGATGGCTCTCTCTTCCTGCCTGATTGGAAATTGCCTGGGCTGGGGGAGGGGCAGTGGGAACTATGTTTGGTCCCTACTCATCTGAAGTTTCTCACCTGCAGAAAGCCACCTCCCCCAGGCCTGCCCGCTCCACACAGGAGGCTCCGGCTAGATCCCACCAGAATGGCCGAGGACCTTAGAGTCGAAGTGAGTATGGACAGAGATCTGATTCATTTTCAGCACTACCATGCTCTGGCCTCTTTGGGGGCTGTTCCTCCTTCCTCACCGTTCTTGTAAGAAATATTATGGGACATCCTAGAAATATAATAAGAGATATCCAACTTTGAAGCCAGGAACTTAAAATTCAATAATTCAGGGGCTTTCTGTTCCTTACAGAGTATAAATCTGGATTATGGGGGGAGGGTCAGTTTGGTGGATAAGAGCACTGGAATTCTCTCACAGGGGACCTGGGTCCAATTCCCAGCACCGTATGAGAACCTACAACCATCCCTAAGTCTAGTTCCAGAGAATATGACACCCTCTTCTGGCCTCTGTGGGCATAGCATCCTGTGTTGCACTTTTCCTATGTAATAATTTATGCGTGATTTCTGTTCATTGGTACCCATCTCACCGAGAAGCTCAGGGCAAGAAAGAAAAAGGCAGCGCTCTTTGCTATTACTTCCCAGTCTTCTAACATTTTAATACAGGAAGTTGACCTTTGCCACTGAGAGGATGTTTGGTTGTTAGTAATTTCGCTTTTATCGGGCACTAATTTCACAACGAAGAGGGAAGCAGAAGCCTGAGCTGAGCATCAGGCAGGGTGCAGGAAGCATTTCCACATGCCGGTTAACCCTCTCACCTGCCAGGGCGGGGGTGGGCTCTGCATAGACAGCAGGCCCCTGGAGGTGACTCAGCTAGGACGCAGCTTCAGGGGACCCGGGCTCCCGCATCCCGTCCCAGCAGGCCGCATGTAGGTGCTTCCCTCTTCACGGTCACTTGTGGTTGTGCAGAAGGCGCCCTGATGCCTGAGAGATGCTTTGTGCTGGTGCATTCCGTGGGATCTGTGGCGGAGCTGTTCTGTCTGTGGTCTTGACATCCTTTCAGAACTAGAGGGCCCCGAATCACAGAGGACACGTCTCTAGCATGCTGCTGAAGGAATGTCTGTCCCCTGTGGAAGCTCATGCTGCCTTCTTACATTCCCAGGAGGCTTCTGATCAGTCAGCTGTTCCAGTTCTCCATAGTGTACCCCCAGGTTTCTGTTCTCCAAGCATGCTCTGCAGCCTAGGAGAGCCATTCCCTCCCTCCTCCCCACCTTGTCCTGTCCTCTGGTCCTCTGAACACATGCCCCAAAGCCTCCCTTCACCTGCCACCCCGCCTCTGAGCATTTAGTGGTAAGCCCTCGTTCTTAGTGTTCTCATGTACAGTGAGTACAGGGACTAGACTAAGTGCAAAATAAACACAAGCAGAGCCCATAATCCACATCCAGCCCAGGACACAAGTGTGCTGGCCTTTCCCTAGCTTCACGCCGTGGTCCCTGTCCATCTCCGCAGCCTCACGATGAACTGCTCACCCCATACTCTGGCTCTTCTGTCACCCGACACACCTGCATTTTCCCAGCACTGCCTTGTGGTTAGCTCTGTAACTCAGCCCAAACCAGGCCGAGCATACCATCACCATAAATCACACAGACCTGTCTGGGCGTTCCCCCGAACACTGCTCTTTCTCCATTTGTCAAAATTCTGTTTGGTTGTCAAGGCCAGTTTCAAAAACCCACTGCTTCACAAGGCCTTTCTGTGGTGACACGAAACGTTGCTGCTCCCGAGTCTCCACTTCTTGAGGTGGAGATTGCTAAAGACTGGGGGCTGGAGGTCAGGTTTCCCGGCTCACCTAGGGTACGAGCCAGAAAAGCCAGTTTGCGGCCGCAGTGCCTTCCTTTCTGGACCTTTCTGCTCCCTTCTGAGTCCCCAGTAACTCTTTTTAAAATTGAAGTTGATTAGATTTTGAAACAGTTTCCCCCACGGGGAGGTGCGTGCATCGCTGTTCATGACTGCAGGTTGGAGGACGGTTCACAGAGTCAGCTCTGTCCTCTACCATGTAGGCCCTGGAGATCAAACTCAGGACCAGAGGCTAGGCAGTGAGCATCTTACCCATGGGGCTGCCTTGCTAGTCCTAACTGGATCTGGATTATTTTTTAAAAACTCCCATAGTTCATGTTGCCTGGAACTCACTGTGCAGCCCAGACTATCCAAAGACTTTGATCCCCCTGCCTCAGACTGGAGAGTACTGGGACTATGAACATCTCACCAGATGCTAGGCCCAAGTGGCTGGTCCCTTTCTTGTCAGCTATACTGTGGTCATGCTGTGGTCATCTGTTGTGTTTGTTTTTCTGTCTCCTTGTAGAGGCAGCTGTGGGCACTCATATCACCGCATGCATGTAGGCGCCAGCACAACTTGCAAGAATCAGCTCTCTCCATCCATCGTGTGGTCCAGGGGCTGCAACCGAGTCACCAGGCTTGGTAGCTCGGGCCTTTACCTGCTGAGCCACCTTGCTGACCCCGGTTTCTTATTCAGGATCCTGTACCAGGCAGTTAGCTCAAGGGAGAGCATTGGATGGGGACACAGAAGCATTTTAATCAAAACATGAAAGGCGGTGGTCTTTCCATGGATTCAGGACTGAGCATTTGGGCTCAGGGCTCGGGGGTTCTACAGGGTGGAAGAGGAGACCTTTGAGTTAGAAAGTTCCATCTGCAGACCTGGGCCCTACAGTCTCCATGGAGATACCAACAGGAAGTTGGTATGTTGACATCCTTACCAGGGGGTGCCCAGGTCCTAGCTCCCTGCAGAGAATGCCATCAGCATGTCAGCCTTCTTGATGGAGGTTCTCAGCTCACCTGGGGCTTGGGGGATATTAGCCCTACAGAGAGGCCCCTTCTTTGCTCACTTATCATTGTGTCCCCGACAACCTGGGCAGACTTGCTGTCTTGCTGTCACCGGTAGTGTCCACTTTGTCATAGCTGTGGGGAGGGCTGGGTTAGGTCCCTGCTTCCGGTCTCTCTCTCAACAGTGTTCCTAAAGTCCCAGGATCCATTTCCTAGTTTCCCCACATCTGCAGAGGACGCTCCTCCGTTCTTCCACTATCCCAGATCATAATACAAGATGAAACAGGACAGCAGCCTTTGTGAGAGGGTCTCTGAGTGGGTAAAGGAGGCAAGCAAGGAGGCAGCCTCAGAGGGTGTCACGGCCTGTGTGGGATGTCCTGAAGGAGAACAGCGCTCACTCCGGGGCCCAGGAGAGAAGTGCAGGGGTTTGGATGAAATGCGCTTTCTGGGATTTCACAGCAATGTGGGGTGAGATTCAGGGTGTGAGAAAACAGACAAAAGGAGGCTGACCGGAAGAGCTAGCCCCACCATCTACTCTCGCATGCTTAAAAGCTGTTGATTAAGTTTTAGCCAGATGGACTAAAGCTTGGAACTGAGCAGGCCTAAATGAAGACTGACCACGTATTAGCCGTGGGAACGTGTGTGAGTGGCTGCACCTGTCTGAATTCGTGTCCCCTATGAAAGGGGAATGTGACTTTGCAAGTCCTTTTAAGTGTCTATGAACATACATACAAACACACTCCTTTATGTATGTTACATACCTACACATATGTGTTTCTACAGCATGTTCCTGCCTACTGGCTCCTGGAAACAAGCCAAGTAGATCCGTGTGGAGGGGCAAACCATGGTCCTCTGAGATCCACTCTTCCACTTGCTGATGAGCAGGGAGGCCTTTCTTTTCCTGGCGCCTTTCCTCAGCATCTGAGGCGGGGGGAGGTCACTAGAACTCACAGATGTTTGAGGCATCACCTGTGGGCTCCAGGTGCAGATAAAGCTTCCGAGCTTGTGTAAGGAGGCTGCTGTCCCACCATCCACACTTTGAAATCCTTCCTCCATGGCCACACGCCCGTGTTCATCTCAGCCTCTGACAGCCCCTTTCCTCATCAGTAATAGACAGCCTCACCTCCTGCTCAGCTGCCCTTAGAGAATGCCCTGGTGACGCAGTGTGGGAAAATGACCCTCCGCTTTCCAAGACAGCCAGATGGCACAGCAGTGCTGGGGGCAGTGGTCAGGAGCACAGATCCAGCTGCTCTCTCCACAGGGTCCTCCCAGTTCACCGGGGTTTCTCTGGGACAATGGCCCCCTCAGCCTGCTTGCCTCTCCTCAGGCATTGCCTTCGCTGCTGGTCCAAGAACAGGCAGCCTCACTGAGTGCCTCGCAAACCTGGATACATACTAGATACTTGTTCTTGCCCCGAAGGTCCAAGAATTCGGGAGATCCATGATGCAGCACTCGGGAGTCTGAGGCAGAAGGGAGGCTTGAGTCTGAGGCCAGGCTGGGCTGTGGAGTAAGACCCTGCCTCAAAACAAAATTTTTGCTTCCTCCTCTAGTCTTTACAAAGATAACTTGGCAGCACATATGAAATTGCTGGTTCATATTAAAGACTTTAAGGTTGTTGTTTTTTAATTTTATGTGTATGGGTGTTTTGTCTGCATGTATATATGTGTACCACATATATCAGTGTCTAAAGAGAGCATTCAATCCCTGGGACTGGAATTACAGACAGCTGTGAACCACCATGGGGGTCCTGGGAATTGAACCTAGGTCCTCTGCAAGAGCATCCAGAGCTGTTGGCCACTGAGCTGTCTCTCCAGCCACAAGAGTGTGTGTGTGTGTGTGTGTGTGTGTGTGTGTGTGTGTGTTTGTGTGTAAACACACCACATATGTGGGTACTAACAGAGGCCATAAGTGTGTGTCAGATCCCCTGGATCTGAGCTCCAAGCAGCTGTGTGGTACCCAACATAGGTGCTGGGAACTGAGCTCAGGTACTCCGCAAAAGCCAGCAGGTGCTCTTGACTGCTGAGCCACCTCTCCAACCCCAACCTGGCTATACATCAAATGCCCCAAAACAGGATCTGTGCCTTTGACCCAGAGTCAGAATGACCAAAGGTGCTAAGTTCAAAGGCTGCACCCCAAAGAGCAAAGGGCTCAGGGATGAAAATCTGCACCTTCAGTTTAAAAGACCTCAACTGCTTTTTCTCTGTCCTTCATGCCATTTCCATATGAGACACTGTCACTGAGGAAAGGACAGTCACTGAGGAAAAGGCTGGGTCCATTTCTACTGTCTTGCGGGATTTTCTGGCCATTGTCTGTCCTGTTTCCTCAGGCTGTGTGTGTGGGCGCAGCATTAATAACCTTGGAGAATAAATGACACCGACAGCTCCAAGATTGATTCATGCAGATGTGACTGATAACTGGTACCAAATGAACCTTTCAGGGCCGGGAGCACCCACAGGTTTGAGGGTGTGGTGTACTTTTTAGTTAGGAAAAAAATTAAGAAAACAAGATTCTGCTTTTGTCCCAGTTTGGGAGAGAGTCTTCCTCTCTGGAGCCTTTACATGGGCACGGAGTCTAGTCTTAGGTCTGCATAAACTCTGGCTACATTTTTCCATCTTACTGATTTGCATACCGTGAGCTGTCTCAGCTCTGCCCAGTAGTAAAATCATATAGGCAGCACCTGTTTATCAGAAGAAGCATTTCCTTTTACAGAGACTGATGTTAAAGCAGCATTTTAGCAAGAATGGACAGTCCTACAAGAATATGTGGGCTAACGAATCCCTAAAACCCCAAGACTTTCCCTACTGTTCTTCCTATTTCTCTATGTACATACTGAGATTGTGTGTGTGTGTGTGTGTGTGTGTGTTTGCTGACCCAGCCCTTAGAATGTCTCAGTGTGTTCATACCTTGACAGCCACGCCCTGGGTGAACTCCTCATTGCAAGGGCTGGGGCCTGGGTTTCCATGTACACGGGATCAGGTCTCTATTTGAATGGGCCTGAGAGGGGTGAGCGTCCCTTCTTCGGGGTGTTCCCTTCGTGGAGTGAGCCGGTCTGCCTCAAGTAAGTCAGTCTCCCAACTGAATTTATTCTAGTTCTTGTTTTTGTTGTTGTTGGTTTGGGTTGGGCTTTTGGGTTTTGGCTTGTTGGTTTGTTTGCTTTGCTTTTAAAATATGTTCAGTAGATTCTCTCTCACAATCCCTCTGGGTCAGGGAGTTGTTTTTAGGTCTTGTGTGAGCATGGGATAACAGCTGAAATTACTCCTATCCCACTCCCCTCACACAGACTGCTCGAAGGCTTTCTCCCCAACTGCCCTCTACTACTGCAACCCCCAAATTTGAAATGGCATTTGAAGAACAAAAACGTAATCCCTCTACCTGGTTATTCTCATGTGATGGATGAAGACTGGGCCACACTTATGACAGCTGAGGCTTGGGTTCCGCTGCGCGTGCTTACCTGGTGGTCGGGTTTTGTAAAGATCAAGGATGTGAGAGTTAAGTCCTGCCACTTCTCCGGACGTGCTTAAGGAATTTGGGGAAACAGACGGCTGTTCTGTTTGCGCGGTTTCTCCCAGAGCACACAGGACGATTCTGTAATAAACAAGTATTTGACATCTGTCAAAATGGTTGTGGACACGGTCCGGATCATAAGATGGGAGCTTTCTGCCATGCAAACGAGGCCCTCCAACTGTCCCGCCTAAGGTTGCAGGTGCATAGAAGGCAGGGCTCCTGCAGATGAGACTGTCTGGGACACCATGCAGCAAATCATCTGTTTGCTGTGGTTGTGTTTTTGACTTTAAACAGGAAAATTAAATTTTTCAAATAGAAAGTTTGCAAAAAAAAAAAATTAAATGTGTTCTTTTTTTCTCCCACTTTGGAAGCCTATTTAAGGGCGTGTGAACACACTTCTATGTTAAAGCACAGGTCAAGGCGCCGGCTGACGAGGCTGTGGTTATTACTGATGAGTGCTGGCATGGCTTATGTGCTAAGGAACTTTAAATGTTTTTAGAGAAATAAATTCTTGATTTTTGTGAACTATGGTATCCAAAGAAATGGAATAGTACTTAAGCTTCTCCAGTTTTTAATAGTGTCATTTCTTATACATACTGTATAAAGGCAAAACTGTAATCACCGTGTATTTAAATGATACAGAGACAGGGCCAGCGCCATTTGACTTCCTGTAGGTGATACAGAACAACTCCTCAGCATTTGATCACACCCCAGTTGACTGCATGCTCCGCATGGAACAAAACATCTCAGCATATGTAGACACAGCTGCCAATCCAACATTTTAAGATGCAAAAACAAAAATAAATAAAAGCCATGATGGAATGGAACAGAAGCTGAATACAGATTCTTATTTTTCAAGTTTTTCTTTCTTATTTGAGGCGAACACATTAAAATTAATGTTTAAATTTTAAAAATATCTACTGTGTGTCCACGTGCCTGTGTGAATGTCTCTACATTCAGGTGCCTGCAGAGGCTGGAAAGGGGTGTCAGATCCCCCAGAGAGGGACTTCCAGGTTCTTCTGAGCCGCCATGTGGGTGCTGGAAACCAAACTCGGCTGAGCCCTCTCTTCCACGTGTGCTTGTATTTACGTCCTTGTAAGTCGCAACAGTGGAGAGGGCTCTCTTCCCAATGCCCGAGTTCGCACATGCTCACCGGTGGTCTGCAAAGGCGCGGACACTGTTCAGCCTGGCTCAGAAAGCTGGCTGTCTGCTTCTGAGGCCCTGGGTAGACGCTTTCGCCCTGGGCCTAACCCTGAGCTCCTTCCCACCCAAAAGAACCCTCAGGATAACACCTTCAGGAAATGAGATGATCCATACATGCTGGATGCAGTGCGCCTGCAGAGCGGAGACTAGTCGCAGGAGTCAGACCTCTCTTGGCACCATGCTGCTGGTTTCCAGGAACCGAACTCGGGTCTTGAAACTTGGCATTAGGCACCTCCAGGTGCCGAGTCCTCTAGCCACCGCTGGCCTTTGTAGATTTTTAACAAGGCTGGACTGAAGAAAGTAGCAAGGTGACGGCGCTCTGGCCTGGCACGGTCGAGGCCCTCGGTTCGTCAGGATGCCAAAAGCCAAGAATGAGATAAAACCAGCCCTCCCTGAACTGCAGCTCTCTGCGACCACGGCCAGTGCATTCCTGAAGGCTGCAGCCTTCCGTAGACGCCTGCCACTGGCTGTGGCCTTTAACAGGTCTCTCTCATCTGTATGGAGTTATGTGTGTTTTCATGGGCTTCAGACATGCTGGCATGATAGCAATTTTGAAATAAATGTCCCTTCCTAAATACAAGTAACCAGGGGAAGCTTACAGGAAGAGCCCAAGGTTTAAGGAAGCACCCCACCGATGGCCCGCCTTTGTGTTTTCAGAGCCTCACATCAGTTCCTCTCTGGGTGAGAATCCTCACTATGAATGTAAAGGTTCAAATAAGGTTTTGAGAACTTGTCCTGGCAGGTCAGCAAGCTCCCTTCGAATGGAGTCATGGGTACTGAGTGGATGTAATCCTTCTGTTTCAATTACATCTAAACTGTGTGACTTATCTAGCAAGACAGCTAAGAGCCATTTTGGGTCAAAAGAGTGATGCTGAGTAACGGTCGCATAAATAAGAATCTTACACTCACGTGGCACACGCCATGTAAAGAGATGTGCTGTGAGTGTGGGATGTGAACTCTGCCCTTTGAGTTTGAGTTCGGAATTTGTTTTGCCCGAGATGTATCAGGTTTTCCTTAACGCCGAGCACTGTCCGTGAGAGCAGCTGTGACGAAGTTGGGTGTAAGTAGGGGCCCATTTAACACTGCTGGGAATGTTTGCCTCGAGCGGCTTCGCCACTGACCGTGTCTCCTTGCTCCCACAGGAGGATGGTGTTGGCTGCCTGGACTCTGAGAGCCCGCCCCACCTCAGGTTTGCCAAGCTCATGAACTTAGGTGTACTCCCAGTTGGTTTGTACAGGAGTTCTTGCCAGCCATGTTAAGACATTTCTCGTATCCTTTTGTCAGGGAGTACCTCACAGAAGCATCAGCCGAACACGCGTCATCCTCAGAGAGCACTGTGACGTCAAGTGGTAAGTAGATCCGGGAGAGAGGAAATTGGAGTTGTCTTTACAGATTAGGCTCTGGAGCTGGGGGTGGTGGCACACGCCTGTGACCTCAGCACTCAGGGAGGCGGAGGCAGGTGGATTACTGTGAGTTCGAGGTCAGCCTGGTCTGTAAAGTGACAGCCAAGTCTACACAGAGAAACCTTGTATCGAAAGAAAAAAAAAAAAAAAACACCAACTACTAAAGAACCAAATTAGGCCCTGGGGTTTGGCAGCCTGCTAAGGGCTGTGCAAATTAGCGGCGCCTAGGCAAATGCTCCTTCTGCGAAGCTCTCATGCTGCCACTCTCCTCCTGTTGGCAGACTCTGGGTCAGACATTTCGCACATGGCTTCTGGTGACCTTGATTGCAAGCCTCTCTGTGAGAAGAAGGAGCACACAGGACCAGCCTCTGCCATGCCAGGTATGCCCTCCGGGGGCCCAAGGGCTCTAAGCGAGTGAGCCTACAAAGTGGGAAAGTCCATGGCTTTGGCACCTCACTAATGCTGGGTATTCCTTTTCAGAAAATAATTAATATTAAAAAACTCTGAAGATACAGTCTGGAGAAAAGTGTGAGAGGCAACTGTACTATACAAAGATGCCGCCGTTGTCTCTTTCAATCTTATAGACAGAAGACAAATCAGAATATGTTATAACAGGCCTTAACTATTGCCATCTGACAGAAACTGACCGGGTTCGGTCAGTCTCATCAACAGGTGGGAGGAGAGAACCCCCTCTTAGACTATAGATTGGAGTATCCAGTCAGAGTGGTGGCGCTGTTAGCCTTGGTCACCCTGTCCACCGGGACAGCCAGATGAGGGGCAGGTCCACACGGCTCCAAGAACAAAGCGCTTCTCTGTGCATCTGCAGTGAGACGTCACTACGGTGCACACATTTTGAGACAAGGTCTGGGTGTAACACAGCAGCTGGCCTGGAACTTACTATGTAGGCCAGGCAGGCCTCAAACTCACAGAGCTCTGCCTGCCTCCGCCTCCGAATGCCATGTTAAAGGCGTGCCCCCACCCCCGCCTAAATTCTATGCCTTCTGACTCAGGAACCAGGTCAGTCCCAGGCCGAAAAGTTAAGGAAAAACTGAACACTCCTTTGGGGGAGGGGAAATAATTTTCAAAAGAAATTGATAGCTACAGTGCTTAGTCTTTTTTGACACTACAAAGGCTGCTGTTTCTTGACAAGTACTAAGTGTGTCAGGTGGTGCACAGAGCATTCTGTGCCGTGTGCAAGAATGAACAGAAATGACCACACGCGACAGAGTGTCCCCAAAGTGTCCCTCTTCTGCTCGATAGCCTGGTGTTTGGAAGTGTCCATGCTTCGGTGGAATGTCATGGTCCTTACCAGCCTTGTGTACACGATTCACAAAACTGTGTGTCGAGGCCTAACTTCCAATGCCCCTGCTTCCTCCGCGTGGCTTCTGGCATTAGAAGGGGCCAGCATTCGCCCCAGAAAACCTTAAAGAAACGTCCAGCCCTCGGTTTGAAAGGCCGCTCATACAGACTGGGAAACACAACTCAGCTCCCGAGCCAGCCTGGGCTACTCCGTCCCCGGCCGTGCCCTGGCAGACTCGAGTATGCTCCGGGGCATCTCGCTGCTGCCACGTGCCAGCCCGTGCTGTTAGCCAGCCTACCCACCCACCACCCTCACTGCTTCTTCCTCTTCTGACAGGCACCAGCCCAGCTCCTGAGAGCACTGCACGGCGAGGCCCGGGGGGTGAGGACAAGGCCGCGTCACACCTGGTGAGGAAGCGTGTTAACAGTTAAAGAGGGACACACCGTCAGGATCCAACTGTCCCTTCGAGTTTCACGGTGCCCTGTGAAAGTCTCATTTTACTCTTTCAAGATATTAGGAACAAAGCATGCGTTACTAGAATTTAATTCTGTGGCCAGGGTTTTGTTCACTTGGATGAGGCCACGCAACGAGCCTGAGTGAGGACAGCCTGGCTCCGTGTTGACTGGCATGTGCTGATTGGCTCGGTAACACACCAGAGGCCAACCGGAAATGAGGTCATGGATGCACTAGTGCATATAGCTGAAAACAGTGACTGGACGTATGTGCATGCGTGCTTGTGTGTGTGTGTGTGGCATGCTGACCGGTGAAGACACAGATAGTCAATGATTGTGATGAGAACCCACAGAGGAGATGCCGTGAAGGTGGCATGGCTTTACACTGTTGACACAAATACTCACAGGAGACAGGTGAACTCCCTCCACGAAGGAGGCCCACTGCGCTCTGGAGACTGGCTGAAGGCTAGCCTGGAGACATCCATCTAGCTTCATGACCCTCCAAGGCTCTTGCTTCTGTTTTCCTCCTTTTGCTGTAGGTGTGAAGTTTGCTGGCACTTGTGTGAGATGAGTGAAGGGTGACCTGCTCCGTGATTCTCCAAGGCTTTTTCTTACATGTGACTCCCTGAGTGTGTGTTGGTGGCGTGTGTGTGTGTGTGTGTGTGTGTGTGTGTGTGTAATTCTCTTTCTTTCTTTGGTATAAATGTGATTTAGGTTTCAGGATGACTGTGACCTTGGGAAATGAATCAGGAAATGTTCCTTCCTGATTCTATTTTGTGGAATAATTTGGGAAGTGTTGGCTTTAAGCAGTAGCCTGCGGAAGTCTGATAGAATTCTGTGCTAAAACTGTCTAACCTAGGCTTTTGTTTTAGTTGTTGTTGTTGGAAGACATTTGATGACTACTTCTAATTTACTAGGAGTTATGGGTCTGTTTAAATTGCTTATGTGATCTTGATTTAACTTTGGCAAGTTGTACATATTGATAAAATTATCCCATTTCTTTTAAATTTTCCAGTTTGGTGGAGTACAGGTTTTTAAAGTATACCCTCATGATTCTCTGGATTTCCTCAGTGTCTGCTGTTATGTCCCAATTTGCATCTCTAATTTTGTCAATTTGGATATTCTCTCTCTGCCTTTAAGTTAATTTGGATAAGGGTTTGTTAATCTTGTTGATTTTTCTCAAAGAACCAACTCTTTGATTCATTGTTCCTTTGTATTGCTTTCTTTGTTTCTGCTTTATTGATTTAGCCCTCGGTTTAATTGTTTCCTGCCACCTACTTCTTTTAGGTGTGCTTGCTTCTTTCATTCTAAAGCTTTCAGGTGTGCTGTTGGTAATAGTTTAAGATCTATCCAAATTTTTATGCAGGCACTGAGTGCTATGAACTTGCATCTTAGAAGCGCCTTCATTGTGTCCTATAAGTTTGGGTATGTTGTGCATTCATTTTCACTAAATTCTAGAACATCTTTAATTGTTTCCTTCATTTCTGGCTTGACCCATTAGTTAAGCAGTAGTGACTTATTGAGCGCCCACACGTTTGAAAGCTTCCGTTGTTTTGTTGTCGCTGATACCCAGCTTTAACGTGTGGTGGTTGGATAGGATGGGGGGGGGTTACTTCAGTTTTCCTGTATCTGTTGAGACGTACTTTATGTGCACGTATGTGGTCAGTTTTGGAGAAAGTTCTATGAGGTGCTGAGGAGAAGGTCTATTCCTTTGTGTTTGGGTGAAATGTTCTGTAATATGTGAGAGGTGCATTTGCTTTACCGTCTCTGTTCACGCCAGCGTTTCTCTGTTTGGTTTACGTCTGGATGATCTGGCTGTTGGCAAGCGTGGAGAGTTAAAGTCCCCCACTTCACTGTGTGAGGGTCAGCATGTGACTTAAGCTGTAACGGCGTTTATTTTACAAACTTGGGTACCCCTGTGTTTGCTGCATGGATGTTAAGCCTGCCAATGTCCTCCAGGGGATTTTTCTTTGAGTGTGTAGCATCCTTCCCTTTCTCTTCTGAATTAGTTTTGGTTTGATATCTATTTTGCCAGATATCAAAATGGTGACACTAGCTTGCTTCTTAGATACATTTGCTTGGAGAATCTTTTCTCATCCCTTTACCCCGAGGTGATGTTTATCTTTAATATTACAGTTGAGACTTGCTTTGTGTCCAAGCATGTAATCAATCTTGGGAAGATGGGCCCTGTTTTTATATTTAATCTGTTAGCTTGTGTCTTTCGGTTGGAAAGCTGAGACCACTGATGTTGTGAGTTGTCAATAAACAGTGTTTGTTGATTCTTGTTATTTTGTTGTGGTGGGGGGGGGCTTCTCCTCCTTCTTTTGATTTGGTAGTTTGCCCATTATTTATTCCTGGTATTTTCTTGGGTGTGGCTAACTTCCTCAAGTTGAAGTTTTCCTAGTGTGGGGTTGGATTTGTAGGCAGATACTGCTTGAGTTTGGTTTGATCATGGAATATCTTCCTTTCTTCTATGGTGACTGAAAGTTTTGCTAGGTATAGTAAGTAGTTTGGGCTGGCATCTGTGGTCTTAGAGTTTGTAGAACATCTGCCCAGGCCCTTCTGGCTTATAAGGTATCCATTAAAAAGTCAGCCGTTATTCCAATGAGACTGCCCTTACTGCTCTTTTCCTCTTGCAGACTTTGTCTTTCTGTCTTCTGTTTCGTGTTTTGATCAATGTGTGCCGAGGAGACTGTTTTTTGTTCCAGTCTACTTGGTGTTCTGTATGCTTCTGGTACCTTCACAGACATCTCCTTTTTCAAGTTCTATAACTTAGTGATTAGATTATTATGTGTTATGTGAAATTTCTCTTCTGCTCTTGTCTATATGGTGTTCTGTTTGTTTATTATACCTTGATAGGCATTTTCTTCTTTAGCATAGGAAAATTTTCTTCTGTGATTTTGTTAAAAATATTTTGTGACTTTGACCTGTGTTTGGTTTTGTTTTCTCCTGTATTCCTATTTGATCTTTTCATAGTATCCAGAATGTCCTAGATGGTTTGTACCTGGATTTATTTATTTGTTTAGATTTGACATTTTCTTTCACTGAGATAGCCATGTCTTCTATCTTGTCTTCAATGCCTGAGAGTCTCTCTTCCATCTCTTGTATTTTGTTTGTGAGGCTTGCCTCTGAGTTTCCTGTTTGGGTTCCTAAATTTTTTTTCTAGTTTTTCCCCAGCTTGGATTTTCTTTATTGATTCTAGTTCCACTTTAATGTCTTGAACTGTTTTCCTTATTTTATTCCAGTGTTCCTGTTTTCATAGATCTTTTTAGTGAATTACTTACTTAATTTGTTTATTTTATGAATCTCTAACATTCAGGCTGGAGAGATGGCTCAGTGGTTAAGAGCTCTGGCTGTTCTTCTCGAGGTCCTGAGTTCAATTCCCTGCAACCACATGGTGGCTCACAACCATCTGTAATGGGGGTTCTGATTCCCACTTCTGATGTGCATAAAGACAGAGCACTCGTATATATAAACTACATGAATAAATAGATTTAAAAAGAATTCCTAACATCCATAAAGGCTATTTTGAAGTCTTTGTCTTGAGCCTCAGCTCTGTTGCAGTTCTCACGGCCTGCTATGGTAGGGTTTTGGGGGCCCTGGTGGAGACTTGTCCTGACGGTTATTGGCGGTGTTTTTACACTGGCATCCAGGCGTTTGCCTCTGGGATGATTGTAATTCTAAGTGCTGATAGGTGCTCCTGTCTTTGCGGGGTGGGTGTTCTGTTCCTTGGTTTCTCTTGCCCCCTGTGGTTCCTGGGAGAGTGTGGTAGCTCTGGATTGTCTGGTAAGGGATGCTTTTGCGGTCCTGCCAGCCGGGCCAAGGGGTTCCAGGCAGAAGGGAGCCAACACTTAGGAACAGTGGTGTTGGTCGGCTGGAAGTGGGGAGGGTTGAGGTGATGGACATGAAGGAGGAAAGTGGGTTGTGTCAGCAGGGTCTGCACAGCCACCTGGGAACAGGGCATATGGGAGGGGTCACCACAGCAAGGACTCCGCAACAGCAGGCATGTTTCCTAACGAAAAATGTATTTAGTTCCCTAAGTGTCTCCATCCCTCTGTGTGTGAGAGCATCACAAAAACGACAGTGTGCCTAAGTGTTCCCGCTAAGTTTTCCAGACCACTGCAACACAACCTGCTGACACAGTTACCCCTGGCTCACACATGAGCGTATAAATGGAACAGCTTGTTAATATCTTAAAGTATATTTGAATGAAACTAGCCATTCAGTTATTTAATTCAAGTAATCCTAGTGCTTGGCTGCCTGAGGCAGGAGGATCACAAGTTTGAGGCTAGTATGAGCTCATGAGATATATATTTTGTCTCAAACAACAAAACAACTAAGCAATTCTATGTGTCTGTGTCCGTGTGTGTGTGTGTGTGTGTGTGTGTGTGTGTGTGTGCGCGCACGTGCATGTGGAGTGGAAGTCTAACAGAATAGATCTTAACAGGTGTATGTTTCTGTAAAGCCATGTAGAAGCCTGTGCTGCAGCGTGAGACAGCTCCCGCATACCTCCCTGACTGAGGACCCAGTCTGTGCTGGAGACCCTGCTGTCTCTCTCCTCCTCATGCACGACACTCAGTTTTCTTTGACAACTGTGTCACCTTCACATTTTTACATCTATGTGTCACTCTGGCGGATCTGGCCCTGTCCGCGCTGGCCTTTGCGGCAGTTCCTGGGTTTCGCAGAGTGGTTTTACAGACCAGGCTCAGGAGAGAACAGCAAGCCCAGAGTCCTTTGGTTCTGGAGCATTGCCATCCCGCACATGCCAAGAAAACTTCCTCCAATTTTAGGACACGGGGGAGGAATCTGAAACAACAGGAGGTGGCGGGAAGGACAGCGCTGCAGGAGGTAAGGCGAGGCATTGCCTGCTCGGCCCCTCGGTGGCTATTCCCGGTAGGAAGCCTGTGTTGTGGGCTACTCATCGCTGCTTGGGGTTTCAGCACCTCACATGAAAGCAACATGCCAAGGTTCACAAAGCGGGAGCTGAGCTGCCCTCCTCAGCACCACTCCGCAGGGAAGGCACAACAGCCTCACAGACTCTAGGCTGGCCAGCCTCTGGTTCTGTGGTCTCAGGGAGGTACTTACCCTTCTAATTTCTCTTTTCCAGAATGGAAATGGTGACTAAAACAATTAACTAGACTGGGCTGGGGTTGTGGCTCAGTTGGTAGGTGCTTGCTTAGCATGCACGAGACCTTGGGTTTAATTGCGCAAGGTCACAGAGAACAGGCCTGGTGGCTAAGACCTCTAACTGTAGCACTCCAGAAGTGGAGGCAAGAGAGTCAGAAACTCAGGGTCAGCCTCAGGTATACAAGGAGCTCACAGTATCACGTGGGACACGCGTGTTCCTGTCTAAAGCCTTATTGAGATAATACTATACTTATAATCTGAGCATTAAGCTATGTTATCTATGTCATTTCAGCCTCCCAAAGACAAGGCGACATCCTCATGTGACTCTTCGGTTATAGAAAATCACATCCTTATCTTATAGATGGTTTGACA
The DNA here is from genome assembly GCA_010120015.1 of Rhombomys opimus. NCBI lineage: Eukaryota > Metazoa > Chordata > Mammalia > Rodentia > Muridae > Rhombomys > Rhombomys opimus. Next base: position 1,713,785 of record REGO01000124.1, read on the forward strand.
AGGCTGTGGCTTGGTCACAGTCATATGTCTGAAAGCCAAAGCCTGGCTTTAAACCAAGTGTTATCAAATCTAAAGCCAGCATCATTCATGTCACACAGCTGGCACAGAGGAAACAGTCATGGTAGGGAGATTGTCCTGGAACCGCAAAGCCATGTCTGTCAGCGCTGCTTGAGTCATTTGCTTTTCCTGGTGCTGGAGCAAAATCCTTGACAAGGGAGCTGGAGAGATGGCTCAGTGGTTAAGAGCAACTGGCTATTCTTCCAGAGGTCCTGAGTTCAATTCCCAGCAACCACATGGTGGCTCACAACCATCCATACGCTCTACTGCCCTCTTCTGGCCTGCAGGTGCACATGCAGATAGAGCACTCATACATAAGATAAAAGCTTTAAAAAAAAAAAATGAAAAACAATCCCTGACAAAAGCAGCTCACAGGAGGGAAGGTTCACACCTCAGGGATGGCAGGGCAGGAGGGAAGGTTCACACCCAGGGATGGCAGGGCAGGAGGGAAGGTTCACACCCAGGGATGGCAGGGCAGGAGGGAAGGTTCACACCCAGGGATGCTGCCCATCGTGACAGGTCAGGCAGGGCAGCAGGCACACCGGGCAGCTGGTCCCCGTGCACCCTGTGAGGAAGCAGCAGGGTGAATGCTGGCCCTCACCCACTTTGTGTTCTAGTCTGGGACCCCAGCCCAGGATGGTGCCATCTACATTTAGACCCAACCTAGGAGCCCCTCATAGAGGAGCCTGCGTTTTGTTTCCGTGATGATCCCAAATCCCACCAAGTGACCAACTGCTCTCATTAGCATTGTTGCTCTAATTGCTGTGCACAGTGCTGTTCCGGAAGGCCTGACCCAAGGCAGACCCAGCAGCAGGAGTGTGAGCTGACACGTGGGCCTCGGAGGTGCTGAGGGGGCATTAGGGTCCTCGGACTCTGAGCCGTCTTTGGTTTTCACGCACCATTGGTGTGCTGAGATGCAAGTCTGTGCTCTCCCAATGGTTTATCAAAGTCTCTCGCTATGCAAACAAGTTCATGAGCTGCCTATCAGCTCAGGCACGACTAAATGGCGGACAGCAGCAGTGGATGGAAAGGGCTTTTAGATGTTAACTGGGTTAATCAGATGCTTTTCTTTCCACAGAAACTGGGCTTTCCACAGCTCCCAAAGCGGCTGTGAGGCTAGCTACCTTACAGCAGAGTGAGAAGTAAGCCCCCCCACCCCCTGCCGCCTCATGCCTGCTTTAAGTCTTCCTTGTTCTGTTGGGCTGGGTGTGAGTAAGTCCTTTCTCTCCCTCTGCAGCACTCCAGCTAACGAGAAGGAGGTGGAGGTGAGTCTAAGGCAAAGCTGGCCTTCCTCCTCCCATGCTCCCTCCCTTCCTCCTCCCCTTCTCCTCTTCCCCTCCCCTTCTCCTCCTGTGCTCCCTCCTTCCTCCTCTCCTTCTCCTCCCTCCCCCCTCCTTCTCCTCTTTCCCCTCTCCTTCTCCTCTTTCTCCTCCTGTGCTTCCTCCTTCCCTTCTCCTCCCTCCCCTCTCCTTCTCCTCTTCCCCTCCCCTTCTCCTCTTTCTCCTCCTGTGCTTCCTCCTTCCCTTCTCCTCCTGTGCTCCCTCCTTCCTCCTCCCCTTCTCCTCCCTCCCCCCTCCTTCTCCTCTTTCCCCTCTCCTTCTCCTCTTTCTCCTCCTGTGCTTCCTCCTTCCTCCCCTCTCCTTCCCCTCCCCTTCTCCACCTCCTTCTCCCCTTTCCTTCTCCCTTCCCCTGTCCTTTCTTCCCCTTCTTCCCTTCTTCCCTCCCCTCTCACTCCCCCTCCACCATCTTTCCTCCTCTCTCCCTGTTTCTAGCGCTCCCTCACCTCTATCCCCCATCCCTTCCCTCCCACCCCCTAGCCACATGTCAGAGGCCCCATCCATGGCTTCAAACAGTCCAGTTGCAAGATTAAGTTCAAGCAAAGCCCTGAGTTCTGGCCCAGGATCCTAGGGGAGAAGGAAGTCCCCGCTTTACCCCTGCATGGGTGACTGGAGACATTGGGTCCCTAAAGTCTGTCCTCCTGCTGCGGCCACAGGCAGAATTTCTCAGGTTATCTTTGGGGCTTAAGTGTGACTGGTTCACACTGGAGAAGAGAGTGAAGCTTGAGGAGAGGTCCAGGGACCTGGCGGAGGAGAACCTGAAGAAGGAAATCACCAACTGCTTAAAGCTCTTAGAGGTGCGTGAACGCTCTGGATTACTTCTGAGTGTTATAGTCCTCATGATGTTACTTTAAATAAATTGTTTTCTTAGCTTACTTTTTTGAAAGAGAGTCAGTAAACAGAAATAGAACTGATTCTTTAGAATATTGTAATTTTTGCTGAGCTTGTTAATTTGAAAGTTTTGTTCTTTTTTTATGGTATACTGCAGATAGAAATCACACTGTGAACAGAAATATTTCCCCCCTTAGTTTCTATTTAGGATTCTTAAAAAAAAAAGGTGTGTGTGTGTGTGTGTCTGTGTGTGTGTGTGTGCATGTGTGCGCACGTGTGTATGTGTGTGTGTGTGTGTGTGTGTGTGTATCTGTGTCCGTGTGTCTGTGTCTGTGTGTGTGTGTGCGTGCGTGTGCCTAACTGCGTTGGCTATAGAACCAACACCATAGTGTGTTGTATAGAAGTGAGGACTGGGTCCTTGGCCTGTTCTTGGTCATAGAGGGAGGGCTCATCTTCTGCCTGAACTTCCTCTGAATGATACCCAGCCAACATGGTGGCACCTCTTCAGAGCTCATGGCGCTTGGGATTTAGACAGCCTTAGCTATTTTCTCAGTCACATAGACAGTGAGAAGTACCTTTGTCTGCTCTCAGCTCTGTTCTTCATCCCTGATGGGATCCCTTGAAAAGGCATCACCAAGGTACAATTCAGGAGTCTGTGAGAGGCATAAGAGCATGGGCCCGGCCAGCCTGACCACGCCTATTCTTAGGAGAGGAGACTGGTTATTCCTTGTGTTCTGTGGCAAAATACCTGGCGAAAGAAATGTAGAGAAAAAAGAATTTATTCCTGCTTTATATCTGACTAAAAGTTTGAGAGCATAGTTTGTCATGGCCAGAAGGCATGTGACAAGAACAGCCCAGGCCATTTTGTCAGCTGCAGGAGGCAGGTGGTCACATGGGACCCAGTCAAGGAGCAGAGAAAGGTGAATGCTGGTGCTCAGCTGGTGCCTTAGTCACTGTCCTAGTACTGAGCTAAGACACCTGAGGCAACTTACAGAAGAGTTCCCTGTGCTTACAGTTTCAGAGAGTGAGTCCATGACACACGTCCTCCAACGAGGCCACACCTCCCTGTCCTTCCCAGAGAGTTCCACCAGTCAAGGACCAAGGATTCAAATGTAGGAACCAATGGGGTTCATTCTCATTGGAACCACAGCTGGCTTCCTCGTTTTCCTCCCTTTACTCAGTCAGACACCCCGGCCCGGGATGGAGGCCCCTGCCTCCCAGGTGGTCTTCCCTCCTCTCTGGAGGTACTATAACTGACACACCCAGTGCCATGTCTCCTGTGTGATTCTAAAACCAGTCTCGAACCACATCAAATGACTGTGATTCTCCTCTAAATGCTAGCTTGTCCCCACATGACACATTCCATTCATGGTCATTGCCATGGAGGAAAGCCATGAGTGCACCTGGGGAGTAATCCAAAAGGAAGGGACTGAGAAGCCTGTACCTGAGACCCAACACAGATAGGATTATTTTTCTTTACTGCTGGGCCTTGGTGGTGCCTTTAGCCTCATCAGATCCAAATGCAGCTTAGTCACATGAGAAGCGCCGTGGGGTCGTTTCAGTGCTTTTCTTTCCACACAGTCACTGACTCCCCTGTGTGAAGAGGACAACCAGGCTCAGGAAATCATCAAGAGACTGGAGAAGAGTATCATGGTTCTCAGCCAGTGCACAGCGCGTGTGGCCAGCCGGGCTGAGATGCTGGGAGCCATCAACCAGGTAACAGGGAATCTAGGGGTCTGCACTCCCAGAGAGCGTGGCTTACATTTCTACAAGATTTCAGAACACTTCTGTGCATGGCCAGGTGCTGGTTTAAGTCTCTGAACCCAGCACTTGGGATACACAGGCACGTGGGTGGGTCCCTGTGGGTCCAAACCCAGCCTAGTTTACACAGAGTTCCAGGCCAGCCAGGGACACATAGTGAGAAAGAGAGAGGAAACAAGGTAGAGATGGGGTCAGTGATGGCCCCATCAACGGACTCAGGGCAGGAGGCACAGCCCCCCACACCTGCATTGTGGGTTTTGAGAGCGTATGCAGAGGGTGAGCTGTGAGCCCTTTTCTCTCCCAAATCACAGTAGACCAGTAGAGTCTTTCTTCTTGAAAACATCCGCAGAGGGGTTGGAGGGAGTCACACCTCAGTGCAGATGGCAGAATAATGAGCCAGGAGAGTCCGAGTGCACAGACCTTCATCAGCATCCTGTGTGCTGACTGAGCCTCTGACGCAGCCTGAACGACCTAACTAAAGCTTCAAGCGCGTCTGCAGATGCAGCTGCTGACTGGAGTCTCCTTGCTCACCCCTGTCTACCCACCCGTCTGCTTGCATTTGTGTGAAGTACACAGAGCCATAGAAAAGCAGAATTTCCGACTTCTTAAACACACAGGAGAAAACACTTCCTTCGGAAGACGTTTGATGTGTTAGAGGCTTTAGTCTGACAAGTTGCTATGTATTCTTCCTCATTGTCAACCCCTCACTGGGGGATGCTGATCATCTTTATTTGGATTAAAGTTGTGTAAGCACAAGGCTTTAAAAACCCAAGTGTCTCTGTGAGCTGCCTCGTCCCCGCACCCCCTTAGCTTTGTGTGTTTATCTGTGTTTCTGAGCCACACGATTAGGCGGCTTTGTGACATGTTTTCAGTCTTAAGCATGTCCGGTGCTTTCTGGCTATGATGATAAACGTGTAGTGTGTTTGTGAGTCTCTGCCTCTCAACCCTTCCCCTGTCTCTTACTCTCTCGTCATCTTTCTTGACCAAGCTTTAAACCTCACAGTCAGAGCTGGTCTTCGCTACCTTGGATGAACCCTCTCCTCTCCACTTTCCATGTTCAAACCACTGAGCTGCCTGTCCTTGTCAGAACAGGAAGCACTGCGCCCAGTGTGACTGAGCTCCTCGCTCACCCCTGCATGCCTGTGAGGCCTGGGAGCCAGTCCCTCCCGAATCAGCTTCACGCCTTGTCCTCAAAACACCATTTGTCTTCTCTTGTGTTCTCTGAGAAAACTGAGAAGATCCAGAGGGAGGGAGCTGCCCTAGGTTTGAACCTACCACCCGGCTCTACACATGCTGGCCTCCTTCCAGCAGCTAAAGAGGGCCGCTCTACTGCCAAAGGCAGCCTCCTGCCTGCAGACAGGACCCCACCTTTGCCCGCTTACCCAGCTGAACCCCTTCTGCTCTCTCACTTCTTCCCCGTCTGAGAAGTCATTCCCACTGGCACATTGTTTTTAAGACAGGCAGGAGGCGGTGTAAAGCCACCTCTCCATTGGAAAGGAATGAAATCGAACAGTAGAAACCGGGCTGAGTGGCCCCAGCACGTCCCAGCACCTGGGACAGCACCAGTGAGATGGCTCTAAGCTGAAGGCTAGCCTGAGCTGCACAGCGAGGGACACCTTCTTAAAAATCAATGAGCAGCTCTCGCTTTCCTCCCTGACCCAAAGCCCCTGCTTTCTCTGGCCACCATCTTGCTTTTCTGTCACCTGGTTCTAGAACAACTCTCTTGATGGAATGATTCTGAAGGCTAGTCTCTCTCCGCTAGCATTCTCTTAAACCTAGCCGGCCCCAAGCCTCTATAAGCCTGCTCTTACCTCTGCCACACATATCCACCCATCGAGCCCCCTTCCTGTCCCCCCACCCCGTGCATACTTCCAGGGCCAGTGTCAGTCTTCACCATCCTTAAGCTACCCTAAGCCCTGCTCCTGGAGGCCTCTGGTGCTGGCACGCCTCGCCCCTGCCTTTTCCCTCTCTGTTAAAGGCTGCTCCACTCCACCCAGGCTGCTGACCAGCCCCACCCCTCCTCTGGGGACTCCTGGAGCTGAAAAGCTGAAGACCCCCTTCTGCTCTGTACTCAAGCCACGTGCTCACAAGACCCACAGTGGTTCCCCTCATTCTCTGCCTTGAGGTCCTTGAGGCCCATATGCGGCTTGACATGTCTTCCCGGATGCCCAATGCACCTAGCATCCTTGAAGCCTCAGACCCTCCACATGCCTCCCCACCCACTGCCTCCCTCCCTTGGTCTGTGTGGTCCAGGCCAGAGCCCAGAAGCAGGGGAGGGCTCTCCACACTCCTGTCACCTTCTGCACCAATGGACAAAGAGTGTCCCATTGCTCTGCCTTC
>REGO01000124.1:1728293-1739617 GCA_010120015.1 Rhombomys opimus
GAGGGGTAGCTGAGGACGAGGGGTAGCTGAGGACGAGGGGTAGCTGAGGATGAGGGGTAGCTGAGGACGAGGGGTAGCTGAGGACGAGGGGTAGCTGAGGATGAGGGGTAGCTGAGGTCGAGGGGTCGCTGAGGTCGAGGGGTCGAGGAGTAGCTGAGGACTAGGAGTAGCTGAGGACGCGGATGGACAGCAGCATGTGGCATACAGCGTCGATGAACTGGCAGTCGGAACGCCTAACCCTCTCCATGGCCTCTGGAGAGGCGAAGTCCTTCACCATGTGGTACACGGTGGAGTGGAACTCTGTTTCCTCTTTGAGGGTGTCCATGAACACGTAACTGTCTTCCCTAATACCGAGCTCCCATGCTCTTTCGCCGTTGAACATGAGGAGCCGGTCCTCCGCTTCCTCCAGCAGGCCTTCCTTCACCTGGGAAGAGTTTGAATTCGGGGAGTACCGAGACACATGCCAAGGGAAGGAGCTGGGAGGCCCAAATGGCCCAGCTGGGGGTCGGGCTCCCAGTGTAGGGCAGGCTGGCTCGGCCGCCCTAGAGCTGGGTAAGCAAGGCCACCATCTGCTGAAAGTGGTGTGTGGCCCCACTTCATGCCGTGAAGCCACACATCGAGGTATTTACAGAGCGTCTGTGTGTGGACCCACAGGTTCTGTGCCCAGGTTCTGCTCTGAGAGCACAGTGGGGTCTTCGCTGAGCCTGGGGGTGGAATCCTGGCTTCCCGCCCAGCTCAGAGAAAAAGGCAGTCAGCTTAGAGGTTGAGAAAGGTGTCAGAAGTCACGTGGAAGGCCTGGCCTCCACAGAGGACTCACTCTCACTCTCTCTCTCTCTCTCTCTCTCTCTCTCACACACACACACACACACACACACACACACACACACACACAGCTTTCCCATTTGTTCTGAGTCAACACAGACATGAGGTCATGGCATTATGGCACTGGGAATGGTAGTAGGCAATAAAGGTCTGCCTAGCTAGAACTCAGCATCTGACAACATTCCGCCTTTACCTCCTTGTGAGGGGAAGGAGGCTGCACTCAGTTCCTGAGCGCTTTCTCTTTGCAAGGCAAGGTAGTGTCATGGATTCTGCAGTCTTTACCTGAAATACAACTCTTGTGGTGTTGGAGACTGTGTTCCATCTGCTCCGGCCAAACTTGAAGGCCGAGCTTAACAGAGCCATTTGCCGATAGGCCTTCACTTCCAACAGGGACACCTGTCCACAGGAGACAGTCAGTCAGTCTTCCTGGCTTCTGTCAAGATTCCTCCCCGGCAGAGCCCTCTGTAGACTGTCCTGACACTGCAGGGTTCGTTTCAAATTTAAGCCAGATTCTGTGACTCTGCTCTCAAATTAGGCACTGGCTTCCCTTTCTGCACACTCCCCAAGGCAAACAGCATCCACAGGAGCTGCTAGGAGCTGATGCCTGTGAACTGACCTACTGCATCCTTCCTGGTCAGAGCAGCATCAGGCTTCATGGCAGAAAGAGCCCTTCACCTCAGGGACCCTGAGGGCTGCACCCCCTCCCCCCAGCTTTGGTTGCCACATGCCCTGCAGTCCAGGCTCTCCCCGAACCCTGCTGAGAACTTACACTGCCCTACTCTTCGTCTGGCCTTTTTAGTGTGCAGGACCGTTTCAGTCGTGCTTCTCTCTCTGCTAGAATGTCACTCCCAGCACAGGGACAGGAGCAGGGCGGTAAGCATAGTTCACTGTGTCAGAGTCACTGACATGGCCTTTTCCACCTGTGCATTCGTGTCCACACCCTCAGGTTCAGGATTGACAAGTGGAAAGCCCCTGGAAGGCAGCATGTGTGTTCTCTGGCACAGACCTCGTCTGCCTACAGACGTGCCCTCCGTGACCGGAGCGCCTGTGTCTTTGGTTACGAGCGTGGGCTTTACCAAGCACCTGCACTCCACTGTCTGGCTGGATGCTAGAGCCATCGGCAGGGCCTGTTCTCCAGGAGCCTCAGATCACACCCAGGATCTCCTGAATTAAACCGCTCTGGGGAGCATGGAGCAGCACCCAGACATGAGGCCTGTGCTGAAACCATGATGGTTTTGCAGGCTGCTGGCCCATGTGTAACTAGTAAGAAGATACAGCCCCGCTTTTGACCCAGCGCTGGAGAAGGGAATAGGCAAACTGAGCAGTAGCTGGGGCTGCTTTTGATACAGTGACGGTGTAGATGGCCAGTCTGCTTGCTACAACAGTTCTTAAGGAAAGTATTGAACTGGAGGGGAACCCCGGGCTTCCGATCTTTTCCTGATGAAGTTGAGTTGCAACAGCATTCTAGGTTCCCACTGCATCAACTTTACAGAGACACATTCTTGCCTTATTGTTGTGGGTGACATAAAAATGGGAGTACACGGAAGGGAAGATGTTCAGCCCAGCTTCCTTCAGAGCCAGGATGAAGGGTATGGGTGTCATCCATTTTCCCTTTAAGTGAGGCAAGTGGTCCTGGTTCTCCAGCTTGATTGAGGCTAACATGCAGAGATTTTCCTACATGTTCAGAAGGTAGAAGGAGACAGTCATTATTTCCCAGGTCTGGCCTTCTCCCAGGCCACTCTGCACTACCTCATGTGTCTGCTGTGTCCTGGGCCTGATCTGGGTGTCCTGACAGAGCGTCCCATCACCACCGAGACCGCTCACTCACTTCCCAGGCTCCCCCTGGGTGCTTGAGAGATTGGGAAGAGTGTCTTATGACGGCACAGTGTGTTCGTTCTGAATTAAATAGCCATAAATCAACCGTGCTTGTACCCGTGGGGATTACTCTTGCGCGTTCTGTAAACTGCCCAGTTTTGAAGGCGTTTGTGCTTCTGTGTTCCTTGTGTTAATAGTACTGGCTACTTAGCCTATTATATCTAAGAGATAGCAGCATCTATTCAGTGTAAATTGGAGTCTTTTTTTTCCCATATCAAATGCTCAAAATCCGGCATATGACTCCATTCCAGCACCCACCAGTTTGGAACAGCTGCATCTTAAGGCTTAGTCACCACATGCTGGAGCAGCCTGTAAACCCTGACCTGAACACACATTGCTACCTGCCTGCTCATGAACGAACACTCTGCCCGACAGACGAGAGTCACGCACAGTCTTCCGACTTTGGGGTGGGGTGGTTGCGAACCCGACCTGACGCCTGGCCAGGCAATTCCCTGTGCTCTCACGGGAAAGCCAACCATCTCCTCTCAAACTGAGGAGCCTTTATTATAGTGACAATCCCGAGATGTTCAATAAGCCCACGTTCACTTCCCCACTCACTTAGTGAGTTTGCTGGTTTGTTTGTTTGTTTATTTGTTTGTTTGTTTGAGACAGGGTCACAGTGTGGCTCTGGCTTCCCAGGAGCTCACAGCGCTTTGTCTGCTTCTACGAGCACTGTGCTTAAAGGTCTGACACTACGCCTGTGCTGTGCCTCTGAAGCCCGATGGCCTGTTAGTCTTTCTGCTGTGTTCCAGCTCTCTCTAAAGCAACTGAATTTTGCATATCACAAAACTCAGCAGTGAGTGTAAGTAAGCACAGGGTCACACCTCATCATCAGTCTGCTTTAAAGCAGCTCCAGCTGCCGGGAAAGTCCCCTAGGCCCATCACAGTGAATCTTCTGTCCCTGCCTCCAGCCCTGCAACACAAACCCACTTCTCTGGGGTTTCTAGGGCTGTGTACTTCTGAAGAGCGCCGGCCTCACTCAGCAAGATGAGCCTTAAAAGCTAGAGTGAGGGCGCCATTCCTGGCACATCAAACACCCTGAGCTTCCCGAGGTAGTCTTGCTGTACTGACTGACCCGTCCCTCGTGAGCCGGGAAACAAGGTGGAGCCTCACCCTTACACCTGTCTGCTGGTCACTCCATGAACTTCATTTAGAAGTCAGAGCTGCAGGGACATCTTAACATCTTACACTCATGCTTGTTGCTGGGCTACCTACCCCAGGGCCAGCTGAGAATTCACTCACTTTGATATGGATCTGGAGTTCAGTGAAAACTGTAGTCACGGTCAAAAGGACTTCGTTCACTTGGAGGGGTCTCAGCTCCCAGGACTTGTAGGGCATAAGGATGTGAGCATCCTGCATCAGGGTCACAGGGCCCAACGTATCCAGAGTGAAGGTGATGAGCCTGCCATGTCGGTCATAAAAAACGTTGCTGATGCCATCTGTTCTCCACACCTTATCTTCACAAGAGAAGACACGACACTACTGATGAGCAAGAGCACCCGAGTGCACAGGGCACGTGTGAAAACTCAAGAAAACACCCCCGCTCCTGCCCCTGCCCTGCTGGGAGGCCCCTGCCTCCAGGGTCCAGCCCAGACGCCAACACATTCTGCCTAACACTGGACGGAGACTTGGCTCACTCTCTGTCTCTTTCCCTTGCCATTTCTCTTACGTGTTTTCAGCCCCTCTCCCCTGCCTTCCTGAAACTCCCCACGTGTGCCCGTGAGCACACACCTGTGCCCGTGAGCACACGGCCATTCTTCCTAGATAATGCTTCCCCAGCTATATAGAGCCTCTTTACCTGTTTTATTTTTTTAAAGGTTTGTTTATTTGGGTATTTTTCAAGACAGGACTTCTCTGTGTAGCCTTGGGTGTCCTGGAACCCACTCTGTAGATCAGGCTGGTCTCAAACTCACAGAGATCCACCTGCCTCTGCCTCCCAAGTGCTGGGATTAAAGGCACTTGCTGCCACCACCCGGCTAAAGGTTTTGTCCACATAGGTGTATGTTCTCCAACTGCATGCAATGCCCACAGAAGCCAGAAGAGAGGGCATCAGCTCCCATGGAACTGGAGTTGCAGGTGGTTCTGAGGGGCCCTGAAGGTGCTCTGCAAGAATAGCAAGCACTCTTAACCCCTGCACCATCTTTCTAGCCTGTCACCACTGTTTAAAGCAGCTGTAAAGTGCTCCCACTTCTAAACATAAATATTGCTTTTAGGAATTGGATGCAGCCATGCAGGGTCATGCAGCCATGACCCTGATCCAATGAGACATTTTTTAAATCCCTCCCAACAAGACCCATCTTTGTACCCCCCCCGTCATGCTCGTTTTCAGATTCATTGCTAAGGGTCTGCCTCTGTCTATACTTGTCAGAGAAGTGCTCTCAGACAGGAGGCAGCATGCCTCATCTCTTAAAGGTCACTGCTGAAGATCCAGACTCGGGGAGAAGCAGTGGGCATGGCAGCATGTACCTGTATCCCCAGGCCTGGAAGGCAGAGGTGGGAAGATACCGAGTCTGAGGTCAGTCTGGAACTCAGCAAGCTAAAACATGAAAAAATGATCCAAATAAACACTTTACCAAACAGCATGGCTGCAAGTCTAACACATAACCAGATAGGTGTCTAGCGCTGGTCATTAGTAAACTATCCTTCAGGACACTGAGCAGATGACCAATGTCATCAAGGGTGTATGACATGAACAGAATTTTTAAGATGGTGCAGCCATGTTGAGAAACAGACTAGTTGTCTCTTGAGGTGTAAGCAGAAAGCAGAGGGAGGGGGAAAAAAAGGATGGAGAGAAGAGGGAGGGAGAAGGAGGGAAGGAGGGAAGACGGAGGGGAAAAAAGGATAGAGGGAGGAGAAGGGAGGAAGGGAACAATGGAAGGGAGGGAAGATGGAGGGAGGGAAGAAGGATGGAGCAAGGAAGAAGGAGGGAGGGAGGGAGGAGGAGAGAGGAGGATGGAGGAAAGAGAGAGAGGGAGAAGGAGGGAAGAGGAGAGAGAGGTAGGAGGGATGGAGGAAGGGAGGAAGGGAAGAAAGAGGAAGGGCAGGAAGAGAGAGGGAGGGAGGGAGGGAAGAAAGAGGAAGGGGAAGAAGGAGGGAGGAAGAGAAGAGGGAGGGAGGAAGGGAAGAGGGAGGAAGGGAAGAGGGAGGGAGGAGGAGAGAGGAGGATGGAGGGAAGAGAGGGAGGGAGAAGGAGGGAGGGAAGAGGAGAGATAGAGGGAGAAGGAGGGAGGAAGGAAGGGAGGAGGAGGGAGGGAAGGCAGAGAAGGGTAGGAGGAGGAGGAAGAAGGGAAAAGGGAGGGAAGAAGGAGGGAGGAGGAAGAAAGGAAGAGGAGGAAAGGAGGAGGAGGAAGAAGGGAAGCGGGAGGGAAGAAGGAGGGAGGAGGAAGAAAGGAAGAGGGAGGGAAGAAGGAGGGAGGAGGAAGAAAGGAAGAGGAGGAAAGGAGGAGGAGGCTGGAAGGGGACCGCCCTCATCTGCACTGCACTCTTGCTTGAGGCTGTACCTTCAGCATCCCACGCTATGACCTTAGGGTCCTGAAAGAAGACAACGTTCTCATGGACCTCCAGCGTGACCTCTAGGGGTGGATAGGCATTTTCTGGATCCGGTTCTTCTATGATTTCTGGAGGATATGTAAACCTCTGTAATCCGTCTTGGAGTATCTTTTAAAGTGACCAGAATGATGAAATTTAGAAGGTGGTGGCAATGGCCAGACACGCATATCACTGTCAAGCTGTGCTCCTGACACAGGCATCTAGGAGCCACCGTAAGAAAACCTAGAGACAAATGATGGGGAGGGGGCATTGACAACCTGAACTGTCACTGTGGAGCTGCCCGTGGGTCAAGCTCTGAGATGTCTTCTGCACCACTTACATGTCAAGCCTCCCAAGAAGCCCATGTTGAGCAGAACTGATAACCACGGTGCAGCTAGGAGACCTGGCCAAGACTGCAAGACTTCAAGCTCACACCAATATCAGCACCTCCCACGGGGCCCAGAGTCACTCGGGCTAGTATTTTAATGGAGGGCACAGGGCAACAGAAGAGAGGTGTGGTGCCTGGTGCCCGGAGCAGCTCAGGAAGGAGGGTGGAGGCCTCAAGATGACAGCAGATTCCTGGGGTAAGGCAGGGCTATGGCCCATTTGAGTCAACATGGAGAGAAGACACGGGGGAAGATGAGGGCTCTGAAAACCCAGAAGAATGTTCTCAAGGAAGAGTCGAGAAAGAGCCTCGCAGTGAGTGCACAGGGCCCTGTCAGGAGCCCCGCAGCTGTGCAGGAGGATTCTGTGAGGTGCCGAGCACAGAGAGGAGAAGCAGGATACTGACGGAATTCCAGAGCAGCCGGCTCCAGCTGAGCCTTCATGTGAACCGTCTTGAAGGTGCCTTCTCTGAAAGATGTCTTTTTTCTAGGCAAGCACCCACCCCTGAGCTACACCATCAGTCCCAAATGGACAACTGTCTTAGTTTGCCCCACCCCCACACCCTGTTGTATGTTGCATGCTCTGGCGTGTGTGCAGACCACATGGTCTCCCCCAGGCTTGCTCTTATTTCACAGGGGAAAGGGACCGGAAGGGCTGGATTGGACCAGTTGGGTGGGCACAAAGAATCTTGCAGATAAAACCCAGGAACACATATAGCACGCAGAGCAGGGCACAGCACACCTGCGCTACCAAGATTTTACTGGAGTGATCAGGGGAAAAGTGTCTGCACAGACCTGGAAGTTCTTCTCCAAATGCTTAGAGCATGGGACCACCAAGCCAGATGTGCCAAGTGACGCTGAGGGGACAAGTGGGGGCTGCTTGTTTTCTGGGGCCTAGGGTCAAACACAGGGCCTTACTCACAGTCAAGCCTTTGACTTAAGATTTTGGCATAACTTCGATTTTTTTGTAAATTTCTGAGAGGCACTGCTCAAATGGTCAGTTGGCCTAGCATGGGTAAGGACTCAGGTTTCTTCCCAGGTATTGGGAATAGATATTTTAAAATAAATTAGGTAGAACAATGCGTGCTTATAATCCTAGCACTCAGTGGCTGAGGCAGGAGGTTCACCTCCCCACTGATGCTCTGACAAGCACATCTGGACTAGAACATAGGCGTGCCCACTCCTTTCCTTTCCAGGCTTCAGGGATAAAAAGGGGGCTCTCGGTCAAGATAGCCTGCCAAGGTGAAAATGCACCTGGCCATGTAAGAGGCAGAAGCTTGCCAAGCTCTGGTGGAGACTGGCAGCCCTGGGGACCAAAGAACACTTTAGGGCATTAGCATGAGGTTTACCATGAACTTAATAGGTAAGACTTTCTCTGAAAAATAGGATTAATGCACATTAGATGCTGAGATCACAAGAAATGAAGTAAAAGTGACACAATTTCACCTGTAACTTAAACTCGGAGTCTCCTACCTCCACCAACATCCAGCCATTTGCTGGTTTGCACTGAGGGGGCAGCTCCAGGATGTCCAGGTGGTACACTCCCCCAAGAGTGGCGAAGTGGCACAAGTCCACCTCATGGTCTTTGCTGGTTTCCCGCTCCTCCGCCTTCTCTATCAGGTGCATCTGTGCTAGAACCAACCACAGGTAGTGCAGGTCAGAAAAGAGAGCATTGGTGTGTCAGGAGGGAATAAAAACAAGATCCCAGCACTGCTTAAGGAGGCTTTGCACAAAGTTCTCCAAGTGTCTCACTAGCCACCTATATGCGGGAGCAGGTGTGTGTGTGCATATGTGCACACGTGTATGTGCGTGCGTGCGTGCGTGTGTGTGGTAGGGTAGGAAGGGCTCTGTTTGCAACACACACTATCATTGTAGGAGGCTACACATAATGAGCATGTACTATTGGTAAAACTCTATTTCCTAAAAGACAAACAGTTTGATAAAAATTTGATAATTGGGGGTTGGTCTGGTGCTTTGTGCTTAATTCTGAGCCCTAAAAACTGGTTGCAGTCTGGATGAGGGCATTGTCACATACACGATCAATGTTGTGTAAACTCTGCTCTCCAATAATCTCTGATTGGTTAATAAAAAAGCTTGACAGCCTGTGTGCACAGCCAAAAGGGACAGCTGCAGTCAGCACGGCTGTTCTCACCACTCACCAAGACAAAGCCAACCACTTAGAAACATGCCCCTGAGCAGTGGTCAGGCTTTGTCCGAGACACATGGACTGATTCAGGAGTGTAAACACCTCCAGGCCCAGCTCTCGGGGTGTGGGCAGGAGGGTCAATGCAAGCTTAAGACCAGCTTGGTCCACAAGGTGAGTAATAGGCTAGCCAGGACTAGGCAATGTGGCCCTGACCCTCCCTGAAAAGGCTAATATATCCTGTCCAGGTTTCCTCAACCACAAAATCTGCACAGTGTTCAAGCTGTGCTATAGATCTTGGAGGGGGAATGACAGGCACGTAGAGCAGGCAGCACCGGCAGGAAGTAAGATTTGGGGATGGAAAATGATGTGTACTCTCAGTCAGCTCCCATGAAAGAGGCCCAGCAAGGTCCTGAGTTTAGCCTCTGGAGACCCGATGCTGGAAGTTAATGGGAGTATGCAAAATAAATAAATCAAGAGGGGCCTCTCTTTCGTGCATGCTTAATAAACAACATTCCTTAAATTTTAAAAATATTTCAGTTATAATTTATTGGCCCAGAAAGAAGCCAGAAATAGTACTCTGCCCAAATTTAGATGGGATGATGCTTCTGATTTGGGGAACACCACACAGGGGATTGTGGTGTTCAAGACAGAAGTTCCTCAGCCTACTCTAGCATCATGGGTCTAGGGGAGAAAAACAAAACCTCACCTGGGATAGGCTGTAGAGACATTCTAAGGACCCCCAAGTAGTGTAGCTGACAGGTAGTGTGTTGGCCTAGTTCAAGCCCGCACCACATAAAGCCAGGGGCATGCTTGTGATCCCAGCACTTGGGAGGTAGAGCCAGTTGGATCAGAGGTTCAAGGTCATCTGCAGCCACACAGAGTTTGAGACCAGCCTGGGCTACATGAGACACTGCCTCAAGATATATAGATAATTGAGTAGAAGACTACAAAGACTTAAGTGTGATAGCAGATATACTTGGAGTATGTGGAACAAGCATAGTGAGAATGAGGAGGACAGACAGACGCCATCAGACAGAAGCCAGGCATATGAGCACTTCACCTTTCCAAGGGGCATTCAGTGCTGCCTGCCAGGCCAAGACTGCCAGGCTCCGGCATGTGTGTCCACATGTGTGCTCATGAGTGTTCACTGCAGCAGTGAGTGCAGAGAAGTCAGAGCTGATTTCACTAGCAACAGGGATGGAAATAATGCTCCCCTGTATGTGTGAACTACGCAGCTGCTTTAGCTGATAAAGCAGCTTACGGATGGATCTGGGATCAACGCTGAAGATCATTTGCTGAGGATGTTTTTCCAGGTACATGGCTTAATACTAAGTAGAAAAACATGATTGTTGATAGAAGTATTTTATCTGATATGCTTTCACAAAAAGTGCATAGTGAGAGACACCAAACAGGAGACTAACATCACTTATCTTGGGAGAGGGGCCATGAAGAATTTCTGCTTCCAACCCATTTCTTTCTATAATGGCCTTACTTTTGTTTCTTTCTTGAGTCAAGATTTCTCTGTGTAGCCTGGCTGTCCTGGAACTTGATCTGTAGACCAGGCTAGCTTGGAACTTCCAGAGATCCGCCTGCCTCTGCCTCCCCAGTGCTGGGACTAAAGGCATGTGTCATCACGCCTCGCTCTTGCCTTCTTTCTGTGAGGAAAGCCTCCATTACACACTGAGGATGCGGCCACAATACCTGCAGATACAACTTCACTGAGCAACTTCAATTCCAGTTCATGTTTGACGGTTAAGGAATCTTCTTCTTCTTCTTCCTCAAAGGAAACCTGTAACAAAGCAGGAAGCCGTGAGCACCGGCCACCTCATCCTTGGAAATTACGCTCTATTTGAAAAAGGTAGATGTCCACCCATGGAACAGCCTAGAAATTTGGGCAAGTTTTGGTACTGTATCAGATAACTTGAAATCCATGAAGTTAACCATGAAAAAAATCTAACATCAAAGTTGGTGTGGAGGTGCATGCCTTTAATCCTAGCACTAGCGAGACAGAGGCAGGTGGATTTCTGTAAGTTGCATGCCAGCCACCCTGGAGCAGAGTAAGGTCCTTTCTCAAAAACCAAACCGAAAGAACAAACCCACTCATCATCAGCATTTTCTAGCACTTAGCCTAAATATCAGCATTCCCAGAAACCCTCTAAGCTGCTGGTTTGGTGATCTATGTTGTGTCTTAAGCTCACACGCAGGCACTTCAGTATACGTCAGTGTATACCCAGAACACAGCTCACTGTCACCCTCTGTGACACAGGTCACTAGAGACAAGACAGTGGCCTGGAGAGGTAGCCCAGGGGGAAAAGTGTTTGCATAGCATGGAAGAGGACAGGAGTTTGAGCCCTAGCACTGCAAAACACAGGGTGATCCCAGCACTCAGTGGTGAGGGTAGGAGAATCAGAAGTGCAAGGTCATCCTGAGCTACATAGCTATTTGAGGCTAGCCCGGGCTACATGAGATCCTGTTTCAAAACACCGAATTCAGAAAAACAACAAAGCAACAAACTCCCAAGATCACTCAGTGGGAGAGCACAGAGGCCACACACAGGAGAGCACAGAGGT
>REGO01000124.1:1745296-1860250 GCA_010120015.1 Rhombomys opimus
ACACACGGGATAGCACAGAGGCCACACACACAGGAGAGTACAGAGGCCACACACACGGGAGAGCACAGAGGTCGCACACACAGAATCTTAGGTTCACTCTCTAGTACCCAACACACATATAACCAAAGGAAAGCAAGATCAGGCTGAGTTCCATATATCGGGTACTGCCTGAGAGTTAGCATGTCTGCATGTGTGTGCTCTCCTGCATGTGCACTGTGTGTATGTGTACATGGTGTGCATATATTCATGTGTGTGAGTGTGTGTGCGTTCATGAACAGGATTGTTGGCACACTATTTGCTGTAACTCTCTTACATGCTTGCTCAATTTTTCTTTTAAAGGAGTGGGGATTTAACCCAAAGCCACACACATGCCAGCCGACACCTTTCCACTGGGCTACATTTCCAGGTCAGAGCGGCCTTGAAGAGACACTTTGTAACTTGAACTTTCAAGTCAAAGACCCTTGTCTCCTACTTATTCCTCAGGGTAACAAATGAAACTAATTACTATTTAGAATGTACTACTTTGAGTAATTTCTCATAATTATGCCATACTCAAATTAGGCCTTTCTAAATATGTTGTGCTATGAACAATTTAGAATACAGCTACAATATTTTAAAAGCCATTTAAATCAAGAAATGTTCTTAAGAGCCCTGTAGTGGCCAACTTCTTTGTTTGTTGTTGTTTGTTTCAAAACAGGGTTTCTCTGTGTAACAAGCCCTGGCTGTCCTGGACTCAGACTGTACATCAGGCTAGCTTTGAACTCACAGAGATCCACCTGCCTCTGCCCCTCAAGTGCTGGGATTAAAGGTGGATGGCGCCATATCCAGCATAGTAGCCAACTTCTTAATAAGCTCATGAAAAAGAAACCTACAATGTCATTTAATGTAAGAGAATTAATTTCAAATTTACATTTATCTTCACTGTCAATTTGACTAGCTCCACCCTCACCACAGAGTTGATCAGCTGGAGTCTCAACCTAAATAAAAAGGGAAAGAAAAAAAGATAGCTGAGCACTAAAACTCAATCTCTCCTGGCTGCCTGGCTGCAGAAGCTGCCTGGGGCTCCTGATGCCATATCTTCCAGGATGCACTGTATCTACCATATCTTCCCAGGATGCACTGCACCCACGCCTTTCCGGGATGCACTGTATCTACCATATCTTCCCAGGATGCACTGCACCCACGCCTTTCCGGGATGCACTGTATCTACCATATCTTCCCAGGATGAGATGAAACAAACCTTAGCTCCGTAAGTTTTTTGTGTCTGGCATCTTCTCCCAGCAGTGAAAACAAGCGCAGAAAATACAGTGCAAGGTGTGGCTGTAAGCAGCTCGGCCTCGAGATAGCAGCTTTGGAACTTGGCTGGGAGGGTATGGAGCTGGCTGGAGCCATAGGCCAGAGAAGGTCTAGAAATCTGTACGCAGAGCTCAATGGGCCCTTCTGGTGGACGTTTGGAAGATGAGGATACTGAGAGAACAGTAGAGAGTATAGCTTTTCAGACCGGTTATAGCTTGAGGCTTCAGAGGGAAGGAGGGGTCCTGGGAACTGGGCGGGAAGCTGATTATGCTACATCCCAGCAGAGGATCTGGCTTCACCCTGCCCAGTTCCCAAAACTCTGAATGAGGCTGGATCCAAAAGTCTTGAACGAGGTTGTCTGACAGAAGACATTTTAAGACAGTCATACCCAGGCTGTGCTGTGAGCACTGTTCACAGCTCTTAGATTTACAGTGAGAGAGCAGAAGGCTGTACAAACGTCCAGGTGTCGAGGAAAGGAGTGCGTGTGAGGTGCAGATAAGGAGGGTGAGGAGGAAACAGCTCTAGAGAGCCTTTAACGGAAACCTGGTCGCCTTAATCCACCAGGGAGCAAGCCCCCCATCAAAGGCTCTGAGTGCCATCCTTCCTGGGCACCTCTGCCCTGCCACACCCACTCCAGCGTAACCAGTGTAGCATATCAATAGATTTTGCTACAGGGCGGGAGACAAGCTTTCTTCGGAAATTTGCTCCCTGGAGGCCACTGGCAGGTCTTCCCGACCACCTAAGTAAAAAAGACGCAGTCTAGGGTCTCTACACTTTTCGGTTACGGTTGTGGGGCTGGATTAATGAGTTTTTATATTTTTCTCTGTGACTCCTGAAATAGCACAACTAATTTTACAAAGAAATTTATCATTAGTAAATTATTAAATGCTTTAATAAGAATAAAATGTAAAAAAAAATAAGCTTAAGAAAAGTAATAAATCAGATTCAGTATCAATAGGCATTATAAGAATAGTGAAAAGATGGGCTCCTTCTTAAGAAAAAAATAACATGAGAAGTACAGCTGGCACGAGTTTACCCCTCCCTTCAGTGTCTTGTTCCTAGGGAAGATCATAAATCTTTAGCAGGACATATGGGAGGATGGTTGACAAAGGTGTGTTTAGACTTTGGCAGGCATCTGACTTAGCTCCTGACTTTCCTCTTCATTGGTTAGCAATAATGAAACTGCATTTGAGGTTTCTTTCCCTTTGTCTGCTTTGATCAAAAGTTTTCAGGCCAAGATTTTTTGTGGGCACTCCCCTGTGTTAAAATGTAAACTTTGTATTCTTGGTAAAAGTCTAAATGTTCTGGGAAGTATGCCAACTTTAAGGTGCCTTTTTGTGAAATCACTATAAAATTATCAGCTTGACTTCAGTAAAATTACAGCAGAGCCAAAACCATCAAGGTGTCTCTGTCTGTCAATTCATCACCGAAACCGCGTCTTCCTGTCCAGAGCCTTGTTCCCCACGGACACAGGGAATCCGACTGGGCTGGTCCGTGGCACTGCCTGTGGACATCCTACACATTTCCTCCTCACCATGTCATGTACTGGAGGCTGGAGGTATGGCAGCACCATGTGCCCAATGTGTTGAGAGGGTGCCTCCTGGAAATGCCCATCTCTCATCTTCATGCTGATCAGACTGTACCAGGTATCGGTGTAAAGCAATTCCAGCCTCACGCTCTGGGGAAGCTTATGAAGCTCCTTGGAGCTTCCTGCTTCAGGGTTCTGACTATCGTCTCGGGTATGCTGCAGGATGCCATTTGGAATCTTCGTGCTTCTTCAATCATCACAGCAAAGAGAAACTGCCCAGTGCAGCACTGAACACTAAACTAACAAAGGCAGACAAGCTTAGCCATGCTCTCCATGGCCATTCAGACTTAGGGTCCAGGGTCTCTAAGCTTGGTCCTTCAAGTTCAGAGAGTAAAGCAACCGCCTACTGAAACCAGTGTGAGCGCCCAGCACACAGTCCTGTCAGCGTGCTTATGCATTCACAGGTTTAAGCTTTTAACATAAAATCATCCCAGGGCTGGGGATGGCTCAGAGCAGGTAAGAGCACTGCTGTTCCTCCAGAGGATCTGAGTTGTTTCCCAGAACCTTAGTGAAGCAACTCAAAATCACCAGTAACTTCAGCTCCTGGGGTTCTTGCAATCCTCCTCTGGCCTCCTCTGGTACTGTGCTCAAGTACCCAAAGGTATATGCATAACTAAAACTAAATGCAAAATCTTTTATTAAAACTGTTTTTTAAATTACCAAATTGATAGAATGACAAATCATGACTCCATGAGGCCACCTTAACTGAGTTGTACATATAAGACAGAATGCTTTAGTTTTGTAAAATCCAGCCATGGTTCAGGTGACATAGCTTCTAATTATTGTTTTGCAGCTTTTAAGTTAATGTAATTCTTATGTGAGACACAGGTAGCTCCATATCAAATTTCAGCTATGATCAAGCCACTGGATGCCAGGTGAGAATTACCTAACACTAAGAGGGGCAGGAAACTCCCTGCTCTCTTGTCTCATAACCTTTCTCTTTATCCTCGTGGCCTCCAGACTGAAACTCTTGCCATGCTGGAAGTTAAGCCTACCTCGTATCTTTCCATCTTATTGTCGGTGTTCACTTACACTGAAAGGATGCTGTGCTCAGGGCAATGTCCCATGCCCTCACACACATACTGCTGCCTGTCTCACTGCTCAAGAAAATCTGGTGGGCATGCCTGACCTTCGGGGAAACTGGGTACAATCTTTACTCTCCCTGGGGAAAAAAAGAACAACCAGAAGTGCTGATCACCAAGAAAGCTACCACTTCTGGAGTGGGATGAAGCTGAACAGAAGAATCTTATTTCTTGAAGATAATGTTGTTTTTTGGGGCAAAGTCTCAGTATGGAAACGACACTAGCCCTGATCTCACAAAGATGTACCTGCTTCTGCTTCCAACTGGCAGATTTTTAATGAAAAATAACCTGTCATTTATCACTCTGCAGCAGCCCTCCCACTTTTCCAGGTCTCTTCCGCCCAGGCTTCTGAACTCTCCTGTTACAATCCCACACAACACAGCTATCTGTGCTGAGTCACCTCCCCTCTGTTTTCTCTATGGCTTTAGACTCCGAGGTTCTTCAGATTTTTTTGTTGTTGTTACAACCGTTGTATTTCAAACAAAAATTTTCAACATGTTCTTAGAATATCAAATGATTCAAATTTTAAGAATTTACATTTATTTGTATATGGATGGTGTGGATGTGTGTTTGTGCCTGTGCACATGTATGGAGGTCAGAGGGCAGGGTTCAGGGGTTAGTCCTCTCCTTCCACCAAGAATGCCCTGTGGAGCAACTTAGGCCTGCAGGTACCTTTGTCAAACGAGCCATTCAGGGCTCAAATGACATTTTTATTTCAAATTCACACAGTGTCTATTCCTTAACTCTTTCCACACTTAAAGAAAACAAATGGATAAGATCAATATACTTCTTGTCTTATGTGCTCAGGCTGAGGTTCTGAAGTTCCCCAAAATTCTAGTGGGCAATGGCAAACAAAGTGGGTTTGAGCTGAGAAAGAACTGTTCATACCAAAAGCTGCTCTAACATAACATGTACCATGACGATCTCGACAGCTGGAAGATATGCAGAAGCCAACCGCAGACAGGATTACTGTAATTTGTAATAGGGTGTGCCCAGGTCCTCTGGGCAGAGCTAGCTTCTGGATGTCCTGGTTTATCACTCTCTGCCTTATTCCCAAGAGACACAGTTAAGGTAACCACTTACCCGTGCCTGCTGGTGCACACCTTTAATTACAGCACTTAGAAGGCAGAGACAAGCAGAGATCTCTGTGAGCTAGAGGCCTGCCTGGTCTACAGAGCTGGTTCCGAGCCAATGAGGGATACATAGTGAGACCAGGTTTCAAAAACAAATCTTAGAAAGCCAGTGCTGGGGAAATAGCAGAAAACAGACCCCTCCAGTTTACACGAGCATTTGCTGCACATTTCTATTCAAGGGCCAGCTGCCCAAAGGTGCTGACAATGTGCAGCAACTGCCCCGCACCCTGGCCTCCAGACTTTGCAGCAGCCAATGGAACACAAAGAGGCAGACCTCGAGGCTGCGGCTGCAGCTGCGGTGCCTCTGTGTGCTGACTGAACAGAGGGGAGAGAGACACACTAGAAACCAGGGCACCGGCAACACAGGGGCTTCAAAATGCTTTCTATTTGCTCAGGGTAAGTCTTGAGAATGCTTCCTGGTGTTCTCTGCTGCTAATTTCTAGTGCACAGAGCAAAACAGATACTCTTACAAGATGTCAGCCTAAGTTGAGTGACTCATGCCTGTAATCCCAGCCCTTGAGAGGCAGAGGCAGGAGAATTGCTGTAAGTTTGAGGCAAGAGTGGGCTACCTAGCCTGCTATGCAGTATGAGATGCTGCCACAGGCAGCCAGGCAGACAGACAGATGAGTATCCTACCTTTTGTTCTCCAGTGAGCTCTGGAGTCTCCTCAAATTTGGGCTCCTCCTCTTGGATTATGCTGAACTCTTGTTCTTCTATGATCTCAGCAGGCTCTTCTTCATCAGAAGCTTTCTCTTCAGCTTTCAGTTTCTCTTCAGCTTTCTCTTTCTCTTCAGCTTTCTCTTTCTCTTCGGCTTTCTCTTTCTCTTCAGTGATGGCCTTTTCTGTACTCTCTTTTTTTTCGAGATGCTCTGTAACCTCGAAGACTTGTTCTACTTCCTCAGCGAAGGCAGTGGGGCACAAGGGGGTGACATGATCATAGTGCGTGTGTAGGAGCCGAAGGGCAATGTTACTTGCAGCCAGTATCCTGGGGATTTCAAATCCAATTTCTGTTCCAGAGAATTTCACAGTTCGGTACCTGCCAGTAATTAATTGGTGGAAACGAAGAGGATGAGCCTGGAGATGATCTGGATCTCACACCACACACTCACACCACACACCCACACCACACACTCACATGCAACACCCCCACTGCACACTCCCACTGCAGGGAGTCTGTTTCAATGACCTCCTTGTGTCCTGTGCTCACTTTACCTGCAGCACTGGGACTCAGCGTTTCTCAGAACCCTCTTGGGTTCCAGACCCACGCTCTGTCTCTCCTGGGAGCCTCGCACGCTCAGTCCAGCCCACCCACGCTTCTGTCTCTCCTGGGAGCCTCGCACGCTCTGCCCAGCCCTCTTTCCTGGTCATTCTACAGCCTCAGTTACTGCTTGCTTTATTGGGGATTCAGCATGAGTTTTGGTTTTCCTAGTGAGAAGGAAGAGGAAGAAGCCTCCCTGAATGAACTCTAAGAGGGTCCAAATGACCCTTCCATGTGTGTGAACATATGTCGTGGTTATGTCACTGACAATACTGGCTTATCGCTGATGATTCTCCAAACACGCCCACTGCAGACTTCTCTCAGTGCCTGCCATTCATTGATATCATCTGGGCACTCAGCCGGTCAGCACTGTTGATCCTTGCAATCCTCTCCTGTCATTATCAGAAGAAAGTCAGACCTGCCTGTGCCCACTGCAGGAAAGCTTGCCAGCGTGTGCAGAAAAGCATGCTACCTCAGACAGGAAAGCATGCCCGCTTCCTCTCTTCTACAGAGGAATTTCCTTCTGTGTTTTATTGCATTCTCATAACAAAAAAAGCTGATACATTTTCTTGACGTCACTAGAAACAACAGCATTTTGTAGAAAATATAACTGAGAAACTATTTTGTTCCCCTTTTACGAAATGTTAAGAAAGAAGCTCAGAGCCAGATCTGACGTCAAACACCTGTGACCCTGCAGCACTGGGGAAGCTGAACAGGAGAATCGCCAGGTCAAGGCCAGTTTTGGCAGGGGATGAGGTGGGCGAGAGGTCACCTAAAATTTTTGAAAGTTTTATTTATTTATTTCCTATGTACACAGGTGTTTTTTCTACATGTGCACATGTGCACACACATGTGACCAGGCGAAGTCATGGCTGTACTAGACACTGGCTACAGTGACTCCCACAGGACTAATGATGAGGCTTCGAGCCGCGCTGCTACTCGCCGCTGTCTGTGGCATAGGCAGGACAACTGGCAAGGGCGGTACCTTGGATTCTTTTTGAGGTTTGCCCACACATACAGGGTGATGTTCTCATCCTGAATGATCTTTTCCATGTTCCCACTGTCCAGATCTGCCAAGGTGCTGGCTTGCTGTAAGAGAAAGACATAAAAGAGCCTCAGAAACCCTCAGAGCTTAGGAAATCCACACAATCATTAAATATCAGATTCCTTGGACTATTAAAAAACAATCTGTGTAAAAATAAGTTTAAATCAAAATGGCAAAGAATCTTTCTGGAAACAAACAAACAAACTTGAGAGGCCAAGAAGCCAGCTCAATGGCTAAAGTGACCGCCGGGTGTGGGGACCAAAGCTTGGGTCCCCAGGACCTCTGCCAGTGTCTGGTGCTTCCTGGAATGTCAGCAAGGCAGAGGCAGGAAGCTGGTGAGAGTTCTGACAGTTACTTGGATCTTATCATCACTGCTGAAATATTTGGGAATAAAATACAGAACACACAAACTTCTGAATGGTACAAGACAAAATAAAATATCACAAAACATTAAAAATGTTGATGTTCATCTATAAATTATAGATAAAGCTGAAAATTCATTGTTCACATAGAGCACACATAGGAACACTTTTTAAATCTCATGTTTAAATGCTTCCAAAATAAAAATTGGAGAAAAACAGGATGTGATTGATATCTATATGAACTACAAGGGAGCTCTCATATTACTTTCTAAATGTAAACTTTGGGCAAATATAAGGAAAATGAGCTTTTGGCTGATAATGTTTTATCCCTTCAGAAAAAAATATCAACAGCTGTTAAATCACGTCAGCACAGCTCCTTCATTGTCCTGGACTATTTGAAGGCTTTTAGAGAGGTCGGTAGACCATGATATGGCTGCCTGCTAACGGAGCTGCTGTAGGAGAGATGCTGCCCGTACTCGGAGAAGCAGCTCCGTGGCCATGTCCACCTTCAGGCTGAGGAGCTCCTGCAGGCGCAGGATCGACTGCTGGTGCTGTGTGACAGTCCTTTTGTCCAGGTCGCTCGCTGGGGTTTCCAGCAAAATTAACTTTAGCTTCTTAATCAACTGAAATGGAAAGAGTATTACATCACACAACTGGAAAAAGCAAAGGGATGTGGAAAGGGTAGGCCTGTCACTTTAGATCAAAAGACATCTGTTTCCATCTTCTGTAACAGAGAAAAAGAAAACATTTCTTCCAAGGAATTCCCATGGACACGCCCAACCCCGTGGACACAAAGCTCTCAGCAGCCAGCTCAGCACTGTTCATCAGCAGCTGAGAGCAGCTGACAGCATCTCAGTTGATCCTCTGCGGCTCTTTAACAAGACTGTGGGCCAGGGTGGAAGAAACTGGTTCTGTAGTAAGTCAACCTCAGCTGTGTGTGAGCTTACGCTAGTGAGGTGCCCCGGAGGACAGGAGGGCATGGAAGTAACAGGTGATGGTGGGGGTGGAGGTGGCCACTGCTCTCCTCAGCCTGAGGGATGCTTCACCCTGCACGCACCATGAGGCTTCCTTAACACCCCCTTAATGACAGGGTTCAGAGAACCTTCTAGTTGGTGAACACATCAGGCTGCTCAGCATGCAGAACACGCAGAGAACACAGGAGACCATCTCCACCTTCCTCACATATTGTACCCTGGGTATTTCTTCATCTAGCTGTAACGGGCGTAAGGACCCCTTTTCTATGTTTGGTGAGCCATTATGCCAGAGTATCTCATCCAAGAAGAAAGTTGGCAAACCCAATTTAAAGTTGGGTGCTTGGCAGCACAGGTAACCTTGGCAATTCTTGGAAGGCATGTTGACACATGTGGGATCAAACTCTTAACACAGGGCCTAAGAAGGTAAATCTGAGCACAATGATGTACATGAAACAGTCTCAGAGAGAGCCATTAAGGGAGAGCCATTAGCCCATACACTGAAAAGGTGAGGAAGGGGAGAAGGGGGAGGGAAGGGCAGAGCAGAGTAGTGCCAAGCCTAAGAGGATCCCTGCATCCCCCTTAAGAACATACTATATTGATCTCATTTCCTCCCACTAGAACCCAACTCTTAAAACTCCCAGCACTCACCAGAGCACACCACTGAGGCACACTTAAAACTCAAGCCAGAGCAACAGATGCAGCTGGGAAGAAGCCTCCAGTGCGGCTCCACACCAGCTCCTTAAACACATGCAATGCTCTTTTGCCTCCCTGAGACAGAGCAGCGCATGCTCAGTGTCCGTGCTCTGCTCCGTGAGATGGGTCATGGGGCTGAGAAGCTCAGGCTGTGCTCAGGGCAGTCACGGCACCGAGAGTGCCCTACAGCGCACGCTCAGTGTCCATGCTCTGCTCCGTGAGATAGGTCATGGGGCTGAGAAGCACAGGCTGCGCTCAGGGCAGTCACGGCACTGCGAGTGCCCTCCAGCTTGGTATGGGCACTCCTGAGTACTTACAGACAACACCAGCTTGCTCTTCTCGACCACTTGCTCGAAGGTCTCATTGGTCTCCTCTTCCCACAGGCTGATGAACGTGTTTATTTCCTGGGCTATGGAGGGGTCGGGGCTTCCGTCACACAGGATATAGTGCTTCCACTGGAGGGACAAGCACGTGAGGGTCACACAGCAGAAGAGGGTTTTCACAGGGGAGGGGACATGTCTATTCTGTCTTGTGCACACAGAGGGCAGAGGATACCCTCAGGAGCCAGTCTGTGGGCCCAGGGATTGAACTCAGGTCACCAGGCCTGGCAGCAGGCACACTTACCCTCTGAGCCATCTCGCCAGGCCCTCAATTGCTTTCTTGGATGTCTGAAACCTCAAAGTAATTGCCACAGTTTGCACAAAAACTATGGATTGTATCAACCAGTAATATATAAAATGCCCAGCCGAAGCGACCAGTAATATAGAAAATGCATGACCAGCCACACACCCTCTTCCCCTCCACACACACCCGTTCCCGTGTTTGAGAGTTGCAGTCTCTGTAGTCCTGGATGGCACGGAGCTCTCCGTGTGGACCAGGCCGGCCTTGGCCTCAGAGATGCTGTCACTAAAGGCGTGTCCCACACTCCTAGCCAAGCAGAATCCTTTCCACCTCAGTAATTTCCAGTCTCCATTGCTTAGCACGACACAGAGTCTGCTTACTTCGTGTATTTGTTTTGAGGTCGTGTGAGCGGTTCACTTTTGTCTGGTCACGGGATTACTACTTCTGATTTTATCGCCTTTTATTAGTGATGAAACCGTAATTTGTAATAAAATGCGTGAGTCAGTTCCTTGCTATCTTTCTGCCATCACTGTGTACATAAGCAGCCTTAAACTCTGGAACTGTGCCTCCTCACCACAGTGTGGTCCCTCCCGTGTCCAGCAGATGTCCAGCCTCAGTCCACACAGAGCCAAGGTGCTTGCCAGCAGCTTACTGCTTACCCAACCAGCCAGGACCCTGTCTCTAGTTCTAACCCAGAGCCAGCAAACACAGCTGACGAGAGGCCTCTCCACCTCACTTCTCTGGAACTACGAGCAGGAGGAAGCTCTTTCTCTTCACAGCGCCTGGTGGCCCCACTCCACCTCCTCCACACTCCCTTCATGGCTCTCGTGACGTGGTTGCATGGCCTCACATCTACCAGAATGCTGTACGCAGAAACGTGCAGCGCCTGCCAGCTATAGCCCAGGGGTGCTCACTGCGCCCAGCCTTCAGCAGCTCACTGGCTGCAGGGCCTCAGGAACCAGCCAGAGATGCTCCTGGAGTGAAACTCCATGCTGGCTCCCTCAGTGCATGGATGCAGACCAAATCTGAGGATTTGCTTCCCACACACTTTATGTTTAATGCACATGTATTCTATGAAGTCAAGAATGCCATGAGTCAGCCTCTACCGGCTGCAGACTGTTTCTGCAGCTTCTGCTCCTCCTGACCTTCACAGATTCAAGTGTTCTAGCCTTGCTCTGCGTTAGGCCCTGGTTTACAGTGGTGGGCTGCTCTGCGTTAGGCCTTGGTTTGGGGGTGGTGAGCTGCTCTGTGCTAGGCCTTGGTTTAGAGTGGTGGGCCGGCTTGGTCTGGGTTAGACCTTGTTTAGAGTGGTGGGCTGGTCTGGTCTTTTTCTGTGTCAGTAATAAGGGTTGACGTACTTCCTTATCATGGACTTTAGTTCCTTCCAGGACACTTCTGCAGCCTCAGTGTGGTGCCAGGCGGTCCTTCAGCCTATCCTGGGTTTCTGCTTGGCTTCCTCGCCAGGCTCTCATTGCACTGTGACTGGAAGTAGGACTGTGCTCTCACAGGGGTGCTTAGAGGGCACTGGGCTATTCACTGGGATGACTTAAATGCTTTTGTGTCTCAGGGAGCCTGAAAGAATGTGAGGGTGCTGATGACTGCTAGGCTGTGGGGCACAAATCTGTATCACTAAAGTTTCTCACCTTTCAGAGATTCACCCAAACAGTGACAGTAGTGACATTCAATATCACTGTTATGTTGTGCAGGCAATTCAGCTGGCCTGCCCTTAGGGACCTTTAGGGTCCTGACAACGTCCTATGTCAGTACCTGGTTCTATGACATCATCTGGGCCACGTACTTCAGCTATAACTGGTCTGCCACTCTCTCTCTCTCTCTCTCTCTCTCTCTCTCTCTCTCTCCCCCTCACTCTCCTCTCCGTTCTCTCCCTTTCTTTGTCAAGGCATCCTCCCCATCCCTTTCTCTCTCTCTCTCCTTCTCTCTCTTTCTCTCCATGGCTCACTCATGTCCTAACTCTCTTCTGCTTCCCTTCCCCCAGATAAATATCTTTCATATCAAATCTGTCATATACGTGGTATATTTTTAAACGTGTCGTAACAATCACAGCAGGGGGAACGACACACAGATGTGTTAATGAACAGCTGGAGATGCTCTGAGAGCTGTTGAAACATAGCTCACATATGACATAAGCTGCTCCTTTGAATGTAGCTCAGACACGACGTAAGCCCCACCCACCGAGAAAATGGTACCAAGAGATATGTCTGATGCAGGGTTCGCACACACCTCTCAGTTGCATATATGTAAAGTGGAGTACACTGAAGTCCACTAAAATGAGCTCCTAAGATTCCAAGAGTGAAGAGTGAAGGGGTACAAACAGTCCAAGTGTCCCTTACTAACCGCTGTCTACAAGCCTATCAGTGTATTTTGCCTGAACAATATACTGTCAAATAAGGGACTTTTAGATTTATTTGCATTTATGTCTTTCTGTGGATGCAGTGTGTTCAGAGCCCAGAAGAGGACAAAAGAAGCCCCTGGAGCTGCAGTAACAGGTGATTGTGAGCCTGTGATAGTGGACGCTAAGAACCGGGCTCAGTTCTCTCCAAGAACAGCGCACGCTTTTACCAGTAAGCCACCATACCAGCTGAAATTTTTTCTTAATAAAGTTTCCCAAGATAAAAATTAGTACCAGACTATAGTTCCCTCATGATCCCAGAAGTATGAGCTAAAGAGAGGAAAGGAAGCACCTCACCCAAGCCAGCCTTCAGCCCTCACCCCAGCCAGCCCTCAGCTGAGCCAGCCCTCACCTGAGCCAGCGCTCTGGTTTCCCGTTTCAGTTTCTCCGCTTCAGGAAAGCAGTCCTCTAGGAAGGAAAGCTCTTCAAATTCTTGATTTCTTCTTTCTAGATCCTGCCACAGACAAGGGCTACATTGAGTGCCCTTTCGTGTATTTCACGAGAGTATTTAAAATTCATGTGACTGAACATAGAGTTCCAATATACACAGTTGTTAGGTTGGATGCAACTGCTAATACTGAGATGTAGCTTCCAAGTGGGCTCTTACACGTGAAGGCCAACCTGTGAGACACGATTTGCCGCTGCGACCTGTGGAATTGATGATCCGACTTGAGGTGTCTTAGCGTCAGAGCAATGCGCCCACACTGCACTAGATGGGCATGGGGGCTGCACACAAGAACATCCTGATGAGCAGGGGGCAGTGCTCACCCTGCCAAACCCTAACCCCAAGAATCCAACTTTCTTTGCTTTGTGTGATACAATGGGAAGACGGCAGTATGCATTCTGATACACATCAAAGGCAACAGTGTCCAAGCGATCACCTGTGTAATTATTTGAGCAATTTGGTGGATATGCTCTCAAAAATGTATGAACTAAACACAACAGGCCAAGAACATAAATCAAAATGTTTGTTTGGAATGATATGGTTCAGCATCAAGCAAACATTTTGATAAAAACTGCATGTGATGAACAGTAAGTCTTAAAAAAAAAAAAAAACACCTCTGGTTTGATTGGCAAGGACACTAACATAGATGGTATTGTTTTCTCTCTATTTATTCACTTATGGAGTCAGACTTTCTGTGTGTAGCCCTGGCTGTCCTGGAACTCGCTTTGTAGACCAGGCTAGCCTCAAACTCAGAGATTTACCCATGCTGGGATTAAAGGAATATGCCACCATGTTGTTTTTCTTTGAGCTGGGGTCTGCTATGTAGCCTTTGCTGGCCTGGGACTTGCTATGAAAACTAGGCTACCTCTTCCTCCCAAGTGCTGGGGTTAAAGGCATGTGCCACCACACCTCATACACGCATGATGTTCTGATAGAGAACAAGACACTTCGTTTGGAGGTAAGTAAATCACTGACCCCGCATATTCTAAGCAAACACAGGGCGTTACAGAGCAATGCCTGGTTGCTCGGGGGTAGTAACATGTGCCCACCAATTCCACAGATTCCACATCGGAAGATCACTCGCTAAGCTTTACAGGGTGGCATGTGCCTGTGGTCCCAGCTACTCAGGAGGCTGAGCAGGAGGACCACCTGAGATTGAACTTTGATCCTAGCTTCAGCAACACAGCACACCTGTCACAAAAAGGAAGCAGCAGCCTCCACCATTTGTTTAGTTTAGGCAGTACCCAAGAACACCACAACGGTCTGAAAAGCTAGCAAGATGTTTTCCCAGCTCACAGGCCAGAACATGTGCTGGCCATGAGCTTCGGGGATCCACCAGTATCTGCTCCCAGGTCTGGAGCTCTAGGCAGCCAGTACAGCTAGATTTTCATGTAGAGCTAAGACCTCATGCATTTATACTTTGCCATCTGAGCCATCTCCTGGCCCTGTTTCATCTCCCCCCCCCCCACTCCATCATCTATCTGTGCAAGGTGAGCTTTTTCTCATACGCATCTGCTGAAACAAACAAAATGCTGACATTACCTTGAGAACCCAGGTGTCTTCTGTTAATCTAGATGCTCAAGAGATTTTTAAAAACATGAGCAATGCAGCTAGATATGGTGGCACATGCCTTTTGTCCCAGCACTTGCGGCATAGCTCTATGAGCTTGAGGCCATTCGGTCTACACAGAGTTCCAGAACAGCCAGAGCTGCAGATAGAGCCCCTGGTTTGTTTTGTTTTGTTTAAATCAATGACACTTACTTCCCTAACTGAAAACCTGCGAGAGGCGACCCCCGACACTCACAGCTGCGGAAGGGCGGGGCTGCGGAAGGGCGGGGCACACGGGGCAGGGCGGGGCACACAGGGCCGGGCTCCAGCTGCAGACCAGGCAAGGGAAGCAGCTCAGAGGGTTGCACCACGCACACATTATTTACTTTCTCTTCCAGCCGACGCCATTTCTCTGTTTCCATCCGTTGTTTCTCTAGCCTTTCCTGCTCTTCTTTTTCAAATCTCACTCGAGCCTCCTCTGAAGAACCAAAAAGAAATCAAGAATTAACTGTAGGGGTTCAACCACAGTGTTTTAGCTTCTTGAGGATGCTCGGAGTATTTCCAACACAGAGTGTAACCTTTTATGAGGGTCACGGCCTGGACTCTGTGGCAGAAAGGAGAAAAGTGCTCACATTCCAGCCAAGAAATTCATGAGTCACACACATTATATACTTGTATGAAGATAAACTTTTGAAAGCAGTTCTGTGAACAATGAATATCCATCACCTTAGAAGAGAGGACGTGACTCAGTGTCTCATAACAAGGAGGTCCACAATGGTCCATACACACAGATACACCAGAGAGAGAGAGAGGGAGGGAGGGAAGGAGACAAGGAGAGAGAGAGAATTAAAATAAATGTAAAATAATAGCAATTCAATAATGATTTTAAGCCACATAGCAGCTCTATCATGGTTAAGGGGAAATTAGATTTTCAAAAGTCTATAACTGGTGTCAACACTGTCAGAAAACTATTACCTTAAGCTTCTCCTGCTCAAACTATTTAAAATAAAATACTAAATATCAACTCTAGTGAGGTGGCTCAGTGGTTAAGGGCACTGTCTGCTCTTGCAGAAGACCTGGGTTCAATTCCCAGCACACAGATTGCAGCTCACAACCCTCTAAAATTCCAGTTCCAGGGCATCCAACACCATCTTCTGGCCTCCTCAGGCACTGCATGCATGTGGAACACAGACATACATGCAGGCAAACACTCATCACATAAATAAAAACACCTAAAACGAAGTGTTGAAATACATGAAATATATGTTGCAGGACATGAGATAAACCCAAGCTCCTGGTACTATATTTTTTTAGTCATTTAAAAGGGACTTATAAAGTCCAGCAGGATGGCTCAGATGGCAAAGGCACTTGGCACCAAGCCATCTGATGGCTCAAGCTTGATTTCTGGATCCTGTGTGTGAAAGGAAAAGACTCCTACAAGTTGTCTTCTGACTTCCACATGCCTGGGAAAGCATGAATGTCCCCAGTAAATAAATACGTCTATAAAAGCAGTTAGCAATCAAGAGAATGTGCTTTATTATTTACAAAAGACAAAGCATACATTAAGGTCAACAGAGCCTTTAAAAGAAAAGCCTGAATATAAATCTACAAACACTGGATTCTAACAGTCTTAACCACCAGGAGCATGCAGACTTTAAAAACCACTCTCTAGCATTTTAATTGGCCAACACATTTGTCATTGTTTAATTTGAATGGGATTTCTAGTTCAACTAGCAAATAGATATTGTTAACATCAGGAAGCTGAGCTCAGGAGTTAAGAGCATGGGCTGCCCTTGCAGAGGACCCAAGTTTAGTTCCCAGCATCCACATCATGCAGCCCACAACTGCCTGTAAGCTCCAGATGAACCCAACCCCTCTGACCCCATGGGCACCTGAAATCACTGTGCGTACCCACGTTCACACACAGACGACATAACAAAAAATAAACAGCAAAAATTGTAAAGAAAACCTCAGGGTTTAAAAAGAAGGCACACTGTTGTATGCAGCTTTTGCTAGTATGTACTTCCCATCCTTAAGAAATTTTAGGTTCAGAATTCTTACCACACAATCGGCACCAATGTCCCTGTTTTCATTAGTATATTATAAACATGGCCGGCCTGACAATATCAGCAACTAAAAACATGGGCTGATCAGCTGAATTTGAATTTCTGATAAGCAATGATTGTTTTTGTTAATGTCAATACAGCCCAAATATTGTGTGGGCTAAAATATCAAAAGATCAGCTGTTTGTCAGAAAGGGAATTATGCTGAGCTCTGGGCTCTATCTGGCCATACTCTGGTGCAGAGGTAACTGTGTCTTTCTGAGCGCACTCTAGGAATCCTTGACACAATTAGTGCCTGTTGAAACCTGCATGGCTGTCATCAAGTGGCTAATGTTCTGTGCTGTGAGGTCCAGTCAGGCATTCAGTACCTTCCTCCTTCAGGCGTCTCTCCTCCTCCTCCTGCAGCAGGCGCAGTCGCTCAGCTTTGGTGAACTTTTTCTTACCACCAGGCTTAACAAAGACCACAGTGTTAAACAGGCTGTCAGCACACTCCTAAGCTACTTTAGACTACCTCCCTTCAAATAGCAATTAGATGCCACTGGAGACAACTCCAGCTCAGCAGTTAATAGCACTTACTGCTCTTCCCATGACCCATGTCAGGCAGCTTACAACACCTCTAACTTCAGCTTCAGGCGATTTGATGCCCTCCTCTGGCCTGTTTGGGCACCCATGGTGCACATAAAATCACACAGGCATGCACTCAGACACATACATTTAAAATATAAATCTTAAAAATAGCAATTAGAAAAATAATTTCGGATTTTATGAAGCCAATTTTAATGTACATCAATTCAATATGCAAGATAGCTAACTGGTGCCAGCATAGACTCTGGGCACTGCACGGATAAGTCTCAAAATAAACAAGAAAAACAATAATATAAAGCATTACATATAACCTTTGAACTTCCAATTTGTAGAAGCAAGTAAAACACCTCTAATGGCAATTTGAAACCAAACATCTATAAACTCTGAAGACATTTCTGTATCTATTTTAAGGATGTCCTAACTTCAAAATGGAAGAGAGAAAATGTGTTGTGTTGGGGAAGGTTTTGCCTTTGTTTCAGTAGGAGAGGAAATGCTATGGATTCCATCAAAATTAATAAGGATTAGATTTGACTGAGGAAGGCTTCCTCAAGATCTAGGCAGCACACATAAAGGAAGAAACCAAGACGAACAACAAAACAGGTAAAGTATATGCTGATCCCTTTTCATGGAAACAGCTCTGAGACAGGCTGAGACATGAATGTCTCACTAAGCATAGCCAATAATTCTTGTTGGCTACAGAGTCCTCAGGACTTATCATGCCATCCTTTCATAAGGCGTAGATAGAAATTTATACTATGGTTTGGTTTTACAATCCAAATTGACTGATAAAGAAAGATGCCTTATCTGCTCAAGCAAAGGGCAAAGAATCAAGAATCCTCTTTAGCTGAGCTGTACACACCACACATGCCATACATGTGTTAATACAGAAATGTATATTACCTTTGAAAGTTTATAAGCTCACAGAGAAAAACAACCAGAGACCAGTGAAGTTAAAATGACCCAGACAAGACTCACCCTCGAAGATGCTGAGACAGTGAGACATATTCATCCCAGCATTCTACTTGATACAGCCTTAGACTGCCTCATAGCTGTTTCATCAAAACTCTTTCAGAACAACCCCAAAATGGCTGACCCCATTTGTTCTAGCCTCTCAGACTGTTCCAGTCAGGACTTCAGTTAAGCCTTGCCCTTTCCCATCATGCAGAGACTGGACAGCAAATGATACAGCTAGCTTTCTTAAGATTGGCTAATATCCCAATCTTCTTAGCCCACCCCCAAAAGAAAGGTCATCCCCAGATAGCAGGAAGCAATTTTAGATAATGATGTCCCATTTCCAAGAGATGGGATGGGTTTTGGTCATTTGGTGGGTGACAGATGTTTGTCATTGTTTAAGGAAGGGGGCTGGTCATAAGTTATTAATGGTCTTGATCCGGGCTGAAACAAAGTAAGGGAGGCTGGATTCAGGGATCTCCTTTTCTTCCTTTTTTCCCTCTATCCTTCTTTCTCTCCTGCCTAGTATTATAGGAGGAAGGGGGGAATGGCGATAGAGGGGCAGGGCTGAAAAGACAAAAGGGGGGATAATTAAGAAATTCAAGTTAATAGTCAGATTTATGGATGTATTAGATACTAGTTTAGTTAATTACAGAACTATGTTTCCTATATTTAATAGATAGTAAATAGTTAGAAACAAGCAAATTTGTAGATAGATAGGTGGTCTTCAAAAACCTCAGAGATCTGCAGAATATGACATTTAAAGATGTTTTATTAATAAAAGGCCTTTTTGACTGTAAGACCTTTCTGATCCTGGCAGCACCCCCATTATACTTCAAAGAAAATGATGGGCATCAAAGAACTTCCATATGGAATTTGCTTCAATGTGGCATGCTGGCCATTGGGTGAGAAACTGCCCTTGCCTCAATGCAGACAGCATGCTGTCCAAATTGGACAAACAGAAAGCAGGAAAGTCGACTACTGAGCTTTGCCAAGATAAGGTAGGTAGTCCTTTATAATTCCTGCTTCACAAAAAAAGTCTGTCAGATATTCTGGACCAGTAGACCGAAGAGATGGACGTTCCAATGTTGCAAAGGAATCTTGGGTGACTGTCTAGGCAGCCAGCTGTCTCTGTTGTATCTACAGTTTAGGAAGCTACTTGTTCTGCACTTCCTGTTTACTCAGGGAATATTGACCCTTTGTAGGTCTCTGATAAGTTGAAGACTAGATAGTTATAGTCTCACATTAAGCTTAAGCTGCTTAGTATTTAAGAAAGTGTTTTAAGATCTAAAAAGATATTTCTAGATTTATAATTGCAAGATATGATAGAAAATGATTTAGGCACAGAACTTTGGACTCACCAAGATAGTATGGTACTTTCTTCAAGGGGGCAAATACACATGGACTGGTCATTGTAAATGTAATTCCTACCTGATAGTTTTTATAATGATTCTTATTGTGTACACTCTATTAATGTTAGAGAAGGGGCCTTTTATTGGACTAAAGTGGAAAGACATAGGGGTAATCTCTTGTGTTCTGGGTGGAAACATCGCCTGTCAATAAAAATCTGATGGCCGTAAACTGAGGCAGGATTTGAAGCTGAGACTTTGAAAGGGAGAGCAAAACTCTAGGATAGAGTCAGGAGAGGGGAAAAAGATTTGCCACCTGGACGCAGAGGAAGCCAGATGCATAAAGCAGAGGAGAGGTAACCAGCCACGTAGTTGAACACAGGTTAGTATAAATGGGATAAGAAATTATGAGTTGGTCAGAAAATAAGCCAAAGCTGAAGGCTTTGAATCAGGGGGCTGGAGTGCATGAGAAAAGCCTGCGATTAGACAAGGCCCTGGGTTCAGGCCCCAGATGACATGCTACTGGCCATACACAGCTAACAGGCTGAAAGTAAATAATGGGCCAGCAGGACAGCTCAGGAGGTAAAGGCACCTGCTGCAAGCCTCAGCTCAGTCTCCAGGACCCATATGGTAGAAGGAGAAAACGGACTCCTGTAGGTGGTTTCTGACTACCATGTGTGCCTGGCATGTCTACATACCCTCCAACGTGCACATATGCAATATGATGAAAGACGTAGAGCTGAGGCTCATACACGTGTTGGGAACCCAGAGAGCAGACAGTCAATCCTTAGCATGTCCCCTAGTCACAGGACCCCATGACAGCCAGGGTTCACAGCCTCAAGTCCAGACATAATGCAGTAGTGTTTGTCTGCGACCTCTGTGTATCCTAGATGTTAAACTCACCACTCCCACTCCAGGCAGCAACACTCCATGGAAATGCCTGCACCTGGTCACCGCAGACGTGATTCCACAAACAGTTCTTATCACCGAAACATTCCAAATGGTTTCCTCTGGCTCTCTGAGACACACAGTGTCTTATTTACCACATTTAATTAAAAAAAATCATATGCATGTGAGTGTTTGCCTGCATGGGTGTCTGTGTACAGGTGCATGCCTGCTTTTCACAGATCAGAGAAGGTGTCAGATCTCCGGAACTAGAGTCGAGCGCCACCTTGTGGCTCCTGGGAACAAGGACCTCTGCAAGAGCAGCAAGTGCTTTTAAGCACTGAGCCTTCTCTCTAGCCCCCATTATCACTTTTTTTTTTTTTTAGACAAGGTCATTGTGTAGCTGAGGCTGGATTAGAACTTGTGGTCCTCCTGGCACTGGGATCACAAGAAAGCACAACCATGCCCAACATTCTGGTCCTATTTCTGAAAAGGACTCTTAATCTACATTTGCTTTAATCCGTGGGTGCAGAGAGCTGAATGTAACTGATTTTTCAAGGGAGTGGGATTTATGGAGAACACACTAGTGAGATATGATTTAAAGCAGGTACGTTAAGCCTCCTGCTGTGGTCAGGGAAGTAACAAAGAAACAGCTCTGACCACAGCGGACCATGGCAAGATAAAGATGCTTTTTGCATTGCTGAAGGAGGCGGCCTCTGCTGAGCCTCAGGACCTCAGGCCCAACGGGATCAGCTTCACTATTTCATGACTAGAATGCACCTTTGGTGACTGCTTTTAAATTGTTTTATTATACTTTATTTGGGGAATGGGAATGTCTGGCCATACATGAGGGGATTTTTGGCCCTGGCTGGTGTCAAACTCTTGATCTTCCTATTTAACCACCACAGCAGCTAGGATTACAGGTATGAGATACTATGACACACTTGAGAACTGATATGTTTTTTTAAAGAAATTTTTTTCCCAAGTAAAATAGAATCTGTTGGTAGGCTAAATCTGGCCTGTAATTAGGAGATTGAAATTTCTGCTTTAAGGAATCAATCTCCAAAATAAAGAGAGAAAAAGACACCCAGGGCATAGGGTAGGGGTAGTATGTTCTTTGTCCCACCTCAGTTTCTGCCCTGTACAAACAAAAGCAGAGAAGCACAAGTACAGCCGTTACCTTGTAGTTCTTGCTGCAGCAGCTCTATGGCTACATTGTATGTTTATCTGAAACAAATCAAAGGAGGCCTAACCAACATATTCTACAGGGGAGGGGAAACTGAATCCTCAGATGCAAACACTGGTCAGAACTAAAAGCAACTCATAAAGAGTGTCTTTTTCAAACTAGAAATATCATCAAATGAGGGATACATCTATAATTGGGAAGAATTATCTCATTATTTAAACATCATTATTATCTAAAAGGTGAGCTTGGTAAATTAAATAAACCATAAATAATTAGAAAATTATTTTATAATTCCATAAGAATTTCATTTGTACAATATGTTCATAAAAACCATTTATTTTGAAAAAATAATTTCTACTTACCTTTTTTGATTTGGGACCCTAAAAAGTTGGAAAACAAAAGAATTAACACATTTTACAAAGAATTCAGATACTTTCAACAAAGCACCACAAAAACTAAAACTAAGACAAAGACAAAACAAAACATTAATTAGGAGAAGCTGGGAGAAGGGCCCAAGGGAATGCACTTTGTATCTCCGTTGCATCTTTTCTGTGAGTCTTTAGCTACTTTAATCTGAAAAGATACTGTAAAAAGAAGTCAGAACAAACTAAAAGTACGTGCAGGAAAACCACAAGATTCCACTGGAAGCCTGAGCTAGTCAACGCTACTTACTTCAAGGTCTTTACAAAATGAAAGCCAGTCAAAAAGTGACTGCTTGAAGATTCCCCAAATCCCCACAAATTACTGAGTATTGCTACTACTTCAAATTTGCAAATGTGGCGCTGTCTCATAAAAGAACACCTCTATTACATACAATTGATGGCTTTTATGGGTAGGAACTCAGTTTTTTAAAGTTTGCCAATCAGCGATAAAGTGAAGACTGTCCAGCCACATGGTTGAAAGTCATTCTGCTCTTTTTGGAAAGCTCCGTATTTCACTACGGATTGACAATTACAAGTATTTCTCAGTAATACTATCTGTAAATTCCTGAGCAGTCTTACGTGTCCATTCTGGTAAAGAATTTGTGGGAGACTCTGTGAACATAGGTTACATATTTCACATATCTGAAGAGCTGCACACAGGAAATACTGCTTCAATGCATAAGAGCATTGTTCTACACAAGTGTAAAAGTCAGCACACACTGAATGACAACTTCCTGAAAGGTGCACACATTTCAGAAATTCATTCCATAGACACTTACTGGTGAGAGAGTAACAGTGGGGGCTTTGCTCTCGTGTGGTTTTCACAAATGGTTTTTATCCTGGCTATAATACTCCCATTCACAATGATTAGCATATTTCCATCTTGAAACAAATACTGCATGACAGACTATGTTAAACATCCCTCTCAAGGAGCCTATCTTAAAGACCATGGGCATATTTTTTTATTTTTACTTTTTTTTTTTTTATTTTTATCTCTCACTAATATTTCTACCCTGAAGCGGTAGAAATATTAGGTAGGTTTGGGCAAAGTTCCACCTTTATCTTTTTTTTTTTTTTTTTTGCTTTTTTTTAAACCACCTTTATCTTTTAGATAAATATAAGTGCTGTCAAGCAGTATGACTGTTCTCAAGGCTTAACCAGGGAAACCTGCCCTGATGTGTTTTTTGAGAAATTCGTACTCTTGGACCTATGGAGTATGTAGTTGCTTCCCTTCCTGCATTATACTTTCCTGGATCGAGGGGCTGAATTATGTATTTTCGAATCCACGTTCTAAAATCTTAACTTCTGGTGTGTCAGCATTTGACTTGCTTAGAAAAATGCTCCGCGGGCATCTCAACAATTAAGATGACCTCATTTTGGAGTTGGGTGAGTCTCTGGATCAATATGGCTGGTACTGGTGTAAGAAGAGGATTCTTGGATACAGAGCCTCAAAAAGAAAGTAAACATGGTGTGGGAAAAGTGAGGGTGCGCTGCTATACACGCAGGCACTGTTAGAAGCAGAAGAGAGATCTGAATAAATCACTGGCCCCAGGCTCACACCCCGACCTCAGATGCTCAGTCTCCAGAATGGCGAGGCAGGCAGTTTCTGCTGTTTAAGTGTTTATGGACACCATAAGAGACAGTAGGTTTGAAGTGGTGGCTCCCTGGAACCCACATTTTAAATAAACCTCCCAAACCTGGCTCTTTTGAGAAACGGTGCTGTATGGTCAGTCTTTGAGAAACAGTGCTATGCAGATGTAAGAAAACGAAATTCAAAGTCACTCTTCGACGGAGTGTTTGTTCTTGTAATTTGCCAGAGTCTTAACTTGCTTTAGGGCCTACGGGGGTCTTGCTAGGGGAGTTCTATTACCCATTTCTTCCAGCCACTTACAGAAAACCCATATTTATATTTTAAAAGCGGTTCAAAGCACCACTCCTTTCCTCTCTCCCACCCTTAGAAACGTGTTTACTCTGCTTCAGATGCCCCCGCTGTTGCAGCTACTCTGCTTTATTTGCCTGCCACAGGAGGGCTGCGATAGTCTCCCCTGCGTCTTTGGCTTCCAGCCAGCAAACACAAAGAATGTGCTCTGAATTTCCCTCAGCGAGTGCACTACATAACTAGTAACTGTATTCTCAAGTCCCCTGAGTGTGATAACAGACGCTCTCTTGATGGAGAATGGGAAACGACCCACGTCGTTAGTTCCACGTTGATCTGGCGAAGACGTGAGCGTTGGAACACAAGAAAAACAAAATGGCAAGCTTTATTATATTGAATGAGCGCAGGCTGACCACCGAGAAGCAAAACAGTTCCGGTTCCGACGAAAGGCCACACAAAGTAGGTTCAAAGCAGAGTGAGCCACCCGCTGCTGCTCCGAAAACGCGCCTGACAGGTTGCAGTCAGAGAGCAAAACATGCAACAACAGAAGTTAGTGGAGCAGGACCAAGTTTCAGGTTTAGTTACTGGAGAGAAGCTGGTTTGGGACTGTGCACGTCGGCTTCCTCCCCTCC
Source organism: Rhombomys opimus (assembly GCA_010120015.1). NCBI lineage: Eukaryota > Metazoa > Chordata > Mammalia > Rodentia > Muridae > Rhombomys > Rhombomys opimus. Next base: position 1,769,701 of record REGO01000124.1, read on the forward strand.
TGTCGGCCGGGCGCCTGACCACCCTCCGCAGCGCCGGAGCAAGATCTGCGCTCGCCCCTCCCGTTTCCCTCGTTCTCCTGGCTTACCATGGGAGAAGAAAGGCAGCACCTTCGCCTGCGGAAAAGTCTCCACTCTGCAGGGCAGGAACGCTCCCGGTTGCCAGGGCGACAGGCCACGCCCACCACAGAGGCCGGCGTCCCGCTAAGGCCCGCCTGCGCAGTCGCACTGCGGCCTTCCGGCGAGAGTACGGCCCTTGGCGCGGCCTGGTTGCCCACGCCCCACTTCCGACGCCAGAGGCGCCCTCTCTGCCGCTAGCCCGTCCACTTCCGTCCGATGCCCCGCCCCCGGCAGGGAAGGCTGACTCGAGTTGCGCCCGCTTCTGCCGGGAGGCCCAGCCTCACCCCGCCCGACTCTCGGCCCCGCCCAAGGGCTGCGACAGTCGGAGCGTTTACGGCCGCGCTGTCGCAAAGCGCGGGAGAGCGGCGGCCCGCGCGACCCGTCTTCCGGATCCCACGGGCGCAGGTGATGAAGTATGCCCCGGGGCGGGCGGCCGGGCCTGGGCAGAGCTGTTCGTTGCTCGGAGCGGAGGGCCACGCGGGAGCCGGGCTGACCGGGGACTCGCGGGCGTCGTCTGCCTCCCCCGGAGGGCTGGGGCACGGCCGAGAGCCGCCGCGGCCTGAAGAGGGGTTCGTCCCTCGCCTCTGCGCGCCGGCGAGCTCTTCCCGCGGGAGCAGGGGAAGGAACGGCGCTACCGCCACTAGCTGAAGCCACCGGCTCTGAGTGGCTCGCCAGGGGGTCACTTGGCCGCTTAGGCGAAGCAGAGGGGCGCCAAGAGGGTCGTTACCCTGAGATTAAAGTAAAACAGGTTCTTCGCTGATTGTGGTGTTTTAGTTTCGGTGTAAAACATTCGCCCTTTTCCCCAAGAGCTGCCCGTACGAGTTTAAAGTGACTTGAATGAATTCCCGGGCTAACAAGGCGTCTGAGGTCCGGTAAGCCCTTGCAGTCCCAAGGTCACCGACTGCTGTGCTGTTGTGGCGCAATCTTCAGAATCTCAGCCCCTCCCCGTATAAAGAAATGGCACTTTAGAACAGCAAAGTAAAAGGAACTGAGTCAGTGTTTTGACCAGCTTAAGACCTGTCTAATCCATTAAACAAGACAAGATGAAGTACTTGAGTTACATCCTATCCCTTGCCTAGTTTACAATTTAATGTTCTATCCTGTACACGCTCACTGACTGTTCTATTTGGAAGTGGTTCTGACAGCTAGTTTTTATGGGTTAAAGTTCTTGGTTGTGTAACAGTTATGACCTTACTGCCCTCCAAACCTAGGTAATAAGATAAAAACTTACTGCATGCAAATTCAAATTTAGCTTATCACAGCGGACGAGTACAGTAGTTAGCTTTTGTTTGTTTAATTAATCAACAAAGTGACTGCTACTGTTTCATGATAGAAAACCTTAGTCCTAAATAGGACACAGTGTGGAAGAATAATGATCTTACAGCAGTGACTACCAGCCCCTCCTAAGAAAGCGGGAAATGGGTAGTACCGATGTGTTAGACCCCGTGGTGTGGGACTATGTTCTCGAAGACTCTAGGCTGTTTTCTTAGTCTACGTGCAGGCTTTTTTTTTTGGGGGGGGGGGGAGGCAGCTGCTTTCTACTATCCCCACCTCCAAACAGGGTTGTACAGGCTCCATCTCCTTTCACAACCTCTGGCACTGAGAAATCTGTCCGGATAGCTTTTCCAGTGCAGTCCACAGACCCCAGAAACAAATAATACACTGCCTCTGTCTCCATTTTCCTTCAGCTTTTCCTGAAGTTCACTTGAACCTCATGAGGCAGAATAACATCACTAAGTCCTCATCCTAGGAAATGACAGTGTCCTACTAAAATGGCGATCCCTTCACTCTAGAGAATCTTAATTCCCTTGCCCACAGTCCCTGGGGAAAAAGGATGGCAGCTCCTCCCACATATCCAGGCTCTCAGAATAGTAGGTGACTTCTGCCGAACACTCTTCATAACTTCCAAGACTTCATACAGCCTTTACGTTGTTTCCTAGTTTGGAAGCCAAAGGTTTATCCCTGCAGCAAAAATCAACTAAAACTTCCTGAAAGTCAACTGTATGGGGGGGGGGGGCTGGGTGAATCTTTTATTATTCATAATTTGTGAAAAAGCTATTATGAAGGACAACTAAGCCAGGTCTCTAAAAGCTTTCACAAATTATAAACATCAAACTAAATGAGGCTGTTTTGCAGACATTAAACAGGCTGTAATTTGCTGTCAACTTTTATGTATATAATCTATATAATTTTAAACCATGTAGTTTTAAAAGTCATTCTTCAACAAGGTAGACCACCCTGGTAATGAGTCTGTCCCTATCCTCAAAATTGTCAATATCATGGGTTAAACAACTGGGTTTCCTCACCTTCCAAGATTTCACTAAATCTTCAGGAATAACATAAAGTTAAAAGGGACAAGGAAGAGGTGACAATGGCAGTAAACTTTGGAAGCCGGAGGACATGGGTGACTATGACTTAACCCCAGAAAACCTCAGTGGACACTTTCATTCGCAGTAGGGAAACAGCAGAAGCTGTTAGGATCTGTACACTACTGCTGTTTCATGATAGAAAACCTCAGTCCTAAATAGGCACAACTCAAAACCATTCGACAAGATTATTAGTATTTAAGACAGGGTGTTACTATGTAACTTCAGTTATAACTCTGCTTGAACTCAGGGCCTTCCCCTATCTCCGCCCCCACCCAGCTCAGCACAGTTATTTTTGGTTGAATATTATGCTATAATTTCGAGAATCTCCATTTTCTGCTAGTTAATTGTAAAATAACTATCAGTTGATTTTTTTTTAAACTACTCTGAAATTTTGTTTTTCTTGAATAATTCAGTCCAAAAGTTGTTAGACGGCACTAAGCAAAGTCAGCAGCCAAAGAAGGGATTGCGAAGGGCGGGATCCCTTGAGAATTCCAAAGAAGAAAAGCAGGTCGCAGGTAAAAGCTGTTTGTGCACAGCCTAGCCCAAAAGGGTGGCGGTACAGGCTGTTGGAGGTAGGGCAGGGTGAGCCTTCCAGGGACAAGGAGGAAGAACTGAAGAGAACATGCTAGATGGTGACGGTGCTAAGAATTTGGGCATAGTAGGAGAAGTGATGATCCAGTAAAGTGAGTGTCTTGAGGATAACAGGAACTGGCTTGTTCACTGTTGGACACGAGTGTTAGAATTATTGGCAGGGAGAACAGGGATGGAGGGCAGATGGGACAGGATGATGAAGAGGGCTACAACTGGGATACAAAGTGAATAAATGGTAATAAAATAAGTAAACAAATAAATGTAAAAAAGAATTATTGACAGGAAGCTAAAATGAAAAATCCTGTAATGTGAGAAAACCAGATTACGTAAAGGTCAACATAAAAACCACACACATGCGTACATCACTTGGATCTACAGGTGCACACCTTCACTGGGTATTTAAGGGACCCAAACAAACAGTTCCCATTGGAGTGAGCTTATAACAGTGATTTTCAACCCGTGGTGTCACCAAAGACCATTTGCATATCAGATACTTACATTACAATTCATAACAGTAGCAAAATGACAGTTACAAAGTAGCAACAACAATAATTTTATGGTGGGGTCACCACATGAGGAAGTGTATTAAAGGGTCACAGCATTGGGAAGGATGAGAACCACTGTTTTAGTATGTCTTGCTTCCTAAAATAACCTATCCACGTGGTAGTTTGTAGTTCCATATGCTACTACATAAACTAGGTTCCTGGGAAGAAATCTTACAGTGCAGAGTCCTGGCAGGTACCTAATCAGGTGGCCAGAGGTATCACCAGCCTTAACGGCACTCAATGGAATTGTGCCTAGCTGATAAAGATGTAATGTGAGTGGTCAGAAATGGGGTCTAATGAGGCCTACCCCAGGCTCCTCTCCTTGGCAGCTCCAGCCACCTAAGGATAAAAGCCTGGTCAACACCATGGATGTTGCCTGCTCGCTGTGGAATTCTTTCCAAGTGTCCTTTACTCTGTCTGTTATTGTGCATTCTCGTTAGGTGCCGGCCTCTTTGATGGCCCAAGCCAGTTTGTTAGTCTTTAACTTTCCTCTAGGAATAGCCTTCTAGATTTGGACTCTTAGTGTCTTCAAAATGATCAAGCCTAGCCTTGATAGCAGATCAGACAGCTCTCCTTTCGGTAAGGAAACAGGCTTAGAGTGACGTGACGCCAGTGCCTAGATTACAAAAACTCTCAGCACAAATTACCGTTTCAGGGCGTAGGAGGTCTCCATGGGAAAAGCACTCACACAAGCAAGATCTGTACAGACTCTTGTGTGTAACCCCAGTGTGGTACAGGGAGATCGTAGACGGGAGTCCATGAGTGAAGGACCAGATGTTTAAAGCAGCAACTAAGACCATCTCAAATAAGCTTGGGAAGACTGACAGCTGAGGTCATGGCCTCCACTCGCTCAGGCAAGTGCGTGCCTGCACACAGAAGTGAAAAACCTTGCCACTTTCCCAAAGGCAAGATCTCTGACTCTGTAAGGTTTCAATGCAGTCGTTTGGAAAAAAAAAAAAAAATCTTCCTTTTCTTTAGGTATGTCACATATAAAAGTGGATGAATTCCACATTAAGTGAAAATGGCCAATTCTTTACGAGGAGAAGTTCTGACTCTGTATAAAAATGTAAGTAATTATGCTGCCAACTTTATACATGTTATTATATAACATGGATTGCTTAGAAACGTCATCTTTCTTTTTAAAGCTGCTGTATCTTGGACGGGACTATCCAAAAGGAGCAGACTATTTTAAAAGGCGTTTGAAGAACGTTTTCCTTAAAAACAAGGATGTGAAGGACCCAGAGAAGATCAAAGAGCTTATTGCACGGGGAGAATTTGTAATGAAGGAGCTGGAGGCCTTATACTTCCTTAGGAAATACAGAGCTATGAAACAACAGTACTATTCAGATACCAAAAACTAACCAATTGTTGCTACCAGCCTGGCTGACAGACAGTGCCAGTTGTTTGTGTGTACCAACTATTATAAAATAATTCAATTTAAAATGGCAAGATACAGGTTTAAAAAACCAAGCTGCCCTACTGTACTAAAATAGGTTTGAACCCATTGATACTGAGAGCTTTACCCATAATCCTTTCATTATTCAAAGTGTAACAGCACCTTTCATGAGAATACAGTTTTGAAAGAAAATATACCTAATTTTTTAACATGTTATAGCCAATTATTCTTAGTCTGTTTCTCCATTTACTGCAAATGGGTTCTGACAGGTTTACTCTTTAGCTTGTGGAACTTTTTTTTTTCCTTACCTCACCTAGTACATCTAGTATACTGAAGTACATTTTCAAGGCTCTCTACAAACACCTCAAAATGATTTGAATGCAGTTATCAAAATAAGCCATAGGAAGGGGACTCTGCCCTTGAGATGCTCAGCGGATGACTGGCATTATGTGAGGAGTGGTAACACTTCTGTTTGTGCTGTTAAAGCTGGTGTACTTTGTGTCTACCTGTAACCACGCTAATGTGGCACTGGACCTAGCCCAGACAGGACTGTTTAGGCAAACACTTAAACGTTTATGTAACGTTCTTAGCAACTTTATAAATAAAGAACATTTCTAACTCAAAAGCTGCAAAAAGTGTCTGATTAAAGAAGTCTATCAACTACCATACAGACATTCAAGTTTCATCTCAGTGCGCAGTGCTTGCCTAACAAACCTGAAGCTATACATCAGAGCCATAACCACAATTAAAATAAGAAAGCACATACTTCATTGTCACATAACTATTTTTATTACATTACAATGAGTAGGAGCAGTACAGTTCATGACAAAAATATTACAAATTTCAGATCACTTCACAGCACGTACTCCTATAAACATTTAAAAGTTAATTTTAATTAAAAGAGTGGTCATTTTTAAATTTAATGTTTGATATGACCAACATTCCCTAGGTCAGCGCAACCAAAGGATGAAAAACAACTGGATCACACTGCATATGTCCCACAAAAAAAAAAAAAAAAAAAAAAAGGAAAAAAGAAAGAAAGAAAGCACAATGTACAAAATGTGCATGTTTCAGTTTACACTATACAAAAATAGTTAAAATACATTCCAGGTAAACATGTTACATTAAGAAATAGTACTAGTAAGAAATTGGCACTCAAATAAAAATGCAGAAGTGTTTTCAATAAGAAGACATGAGACAGTGGAGCTGGAGACCTGGAGATAAAACAGCACATAGCCCACTCAGCTGGTTGGGGATGGCTGAGTCTGAAACTGGCATTTTTGCAGATAACTTTACTTTTCCCAAATTCATCTAAAATGCCTACCACCATCCCAAGCAGGCACTTCAAACTATTAAACTAAACCACAAATCTCAATCTAATAACTATTCTTTGAAAACTAATGTACTTCTTTAGAAATAATTTCATATTTTGACAGATTTTTACAGCTACTGGGTATATCTGTTCAATTTTTCAATGCAGAATTCATGCTAACCAGTATTACACAGAAGTTATTAAGTATAAATTCACCTTTAAAGTAACTTTTGGGCTTTAAAAAATAACTACACAGTTATTAAGAAACCACTATTTTTTTAACAAATGGAAATTACTTTTTAATTTTTATTGCCTACAAAAAAAAAACCTTTCTAAATACATATTGTTTGGGAAAAAATTGAAAATCAGTGGAATACAAAATGAGATGAATTTGTGCAAACTGTAACTTCTGACATGCCTCACAGAACATGTATGCATGTTAGGACAAAATTGTGCAATGGTGGCAAAGGTCTTGATAACCTGTAAAAGTTAAGATCGAATTTCTTATGCAGTGTGACTCAGTCAATAGAGCCTAGAATTCCTGACTGAAAATATTTGCTCAAATTGTATTTGACTGTTATATTCTTCCCACAAGTGTGTTAATGCCTATGACTGTAATTTAGTGTTGGTTTTCAACTTCAACAAGGACTTTAAGGCTATAGCAACTAGATAATATGTTTCTAGGATTCTTTCCCTTTAAATCGCTATAAAAACCTTTGTTAACAAAAGTGTAACAGAACTCAAAATTTACATAATGCTAATCACCACTACTTTAACTCACTGCCAAGAAACACTAAAACTATCTGATTACGCACTGCAGCTCCTGAAGCACACCTGTTCCTCTGTGTAGAAATGGGAGGTAGTAACTAACTGCATTAAGATGTAATATCCACCCAAAGAATATTCTATGAATATAGTTTAGAACATTTCAGAAAAATAGATTAGGGAATATCTATTCCATTGGAAAAATGAAATGATTATATAAAGTAGTTTGATTAAAGAGATGCATTGGAATCATACCAAACGATTCTTGCTGAGCTGAGGGAAAAAAAAAAAAAAAAATTAGGAGCCCAAACCCCTCTCTGCAAAACTAAAGTCTTACACTCCATTATTTCTAAGTCACGTGCCATAGGCCTTACTACCATATCACAGACCATGCTCAATACCACTGCCTAAGACTGTGTCCCTTCTTCGGGACAGCACATATCCAGAGCCTAGTGTGGCACCCAGAACATGGCAAGCACTGAATAAATGCTGAGTAAATAAATTCTGGTTTAAAAAGCGAGCTTTCTGGTTGAAACTTTGCATTGTTCCCACTGTTACACTGCACTTAGTCAAACAATGGGATCTACTCATCAGGATGATGGCTGGGTGGAGATTAAGCTCCCCTTCCACTGGACTTGCTTCTGTCTGTGCACACTAAATTTGAAAGTTTCTGCTTATGCACCAGTGGACCAGGCAGCAAAAAGGAAGTCCAAAGGATCAAGACTGAATTGCCGTGTTGACCCTGAAAACCAGCTATTAGTTCAAATCCCACCACGGTGTCTTCCCTAAGACTATTTTAAGTCCTAGGGAAGGCCATAAGGCCATTTTGATGTACCTGTCTTAGTAGGTAATATTTATGGAGTTCTCCACAGCAGAAACAAAACTTGAAGAGGGGAATTAAAACTTTTAAAGAAAACTACACTAAGCCATGGGCGTGTGGGAGACAGGCAGGAGGCCAGGCTAATGTTGGAGGGCAGTCCTGAATTGGAGAATGGATACCAAAATATAAACTTTACCTCTTGCACAATTTTGCCCAAGACTGGCAGTGAAGATGATAATCCATGTAAAAGTTACAGACTGTGCTGAGCTTGACAACTAGGTGTGTCAGTATGTAAACGGACTGTAAACTACACAGCTGTGAAGTTAGAGTCTTTGAGATGATTTACATGAAGTAGACAGTGATTTGCCTAATTCAGACTTCTAAAAGACAGACATCCAGTCCTCATGGTCCAGTGGTATTTCCATCTCATTTCAAATATCTGAAGGAATGCTTTAAGTGCACTGAAGGGATTGTTTTTGCTGGTAACTTATCTATTCTTAAAGCACTGGACAGATATTTTTAAATACCTATCAGATTTGGGAAGTACTTAAGAAATATTTGTTTAGCCAGAGTTGAGAGACTAGTCAAACCTGCATTTTCAAACTTTCTTCATTGTTTTAAAGATTTACTTTCTTTTAGCCTCCTACCCCAAAATCTCAACCTTGAAGTTTAACACTGAAATTTATTTAAAATTATTTTATTATGATTATAAACAAAAGAAATTTCTCGATTTGTCAGTAGGACCATGACTTGGTGAGAAAGCATTGCACTAGCTGTCAGATTCTCCTCACCCCATCCCACCAAGCAGTGCACGGCCAACACTGAAAGCAGCAATAATGCTCTCCACAGGTTCACGCAGGACCCAGCCTCACAACTCTGGTCTCCTCAACACTTGCTAAGTTACAACGGTCTCCAATCATCTTCAGCTTCACAACCAGAATTAAAACTACTTTCAACAACATAAGTTCAAAAAAAAGACTTGAAAGTTAGGATAAGAACAATCTGACAAAGGGGGGTTATACTTAATTTTTATGAGAACTTTTTCTACATGTTGAAGTTATTTAAATTATTACAAAAATTTAGTAGCACGTAAATATAGCCCAAATCATTACTATTTCATACTGGGTCTGCCTTACCAGGGAAAGCTATTACAGGAATCTTACAGTAATTTAGCTAACATGAAACTTTAATGGACTTTTATTCAATATTTTCCATTGCCTTTTTTTTTTTTTCATTTTTTCCCTTTTCTAGAAAAAATATACTATTTGGGGGAGTGACCAAGACTAATAGCAGTGGAAAGCTAGAGAAAGCCTTTGTGAACAGCCTAACTACACTTACGAAGGCTGAGAAACTCTAGGACATGCTAGAAGTGAATCAAGGGAAGCCCATAAATCTGTGATCCCTCAGTCTCAGGAGAACCAACCACAAGTTCTCAAATGGAGCTGTAATTACTAATGGATCCACTTAGTGACTAGCTGGAACACAGAGCAGGGATGGTTCAAAAGCGTCATTACTCTGGTTCACACCAACGTTCACAGTTGGTAGGAGAACCAGCAAGGAATCAACTGCATGCACCAAAACCCCAAGACAGAGTCCCAGGTCTTCAGTCTCTCCACAGGCATTGCTAGTTTAAGTCCAAACCCAGGGAATGCTGGCACTTAGAGAGAAGAAGGTGTCCACTGTCATTTCAAAATAAGCATTTAAGATAAAAGCTGACAGTTTGCACAACCAGAAAAAAATTAGGTAATGCTAAAACAAATGCTAATAATTTAGTGTAATGTACAAAAATTACCACTTTTACTTAAGTATGCCTTAAGAAAAAAGTACAAACTATTTACATAATTATACACCTTGTCTTTGACTTCTTTTTCTTCTTTTTACCATCTTTGCTCATTTTTTCTTTATGTTTTCGAATTTCTCGGACTAACGTATAGAAGGCATCATCAACACCCTAAAATATATAAAAAAAAGAATTAAAATGTTAATTTTAATGTTAAAGCATTAACATGATGACTTGAGGTGTCCAGATCATAGACTTTCATTTTAAATGGAGACTTCGGTACTCAGAGAGATTAAGTCCGGTTTATGTTATGTTCTGATAACTGAATGGGCCAGACTTTTAGGATTAAGTATCTCTTCATGGATATTCTGACATTGACATTTAAAACAACTTTGCCTCTATGAGTGTTTTGCCTGCATGTGTGTGTACCATGTGAGTACAGTGCCCAACAGACGAGAGAATGGGGCATCAGATCCCCAGGGACAGGAGTTCCTGAACCTGTGAGCTGCCATGTGGGTGCTGGATGCCCACGTCCTCTGGAAGAGCAGCCAGTGCTCCTAAGCACTGAGCCATCTTCTAGCCCTACTATTCTGATGTTTTAAGTAGAAACTGACTTTTACAACAGGCAGTGATAACAAGTGGTGCAGAATCTTACACACGTGTAACAAATGACTTTTTTCCCCAAAAGGACTTGATTTCTACTAATTTTTCTGCACTAGCAAAATCAGTGTACCAATTCTCCATGCCCGCCTCCATGTATGTGTGTGTGTGTGTGTGTGTGTGTGTGTGTGTGTGTGTGTGTATATATATATATATATATATATATAAAACTCAATTGTCCCAAGTTTCTGGACTTTCGACAGTAAGCCACGTGTCTGTAAGATGCTGCTCCTCTGACAATGTGCCCCTGACCTGAGGATTAGCAGAATCGTCTGACTGGTGATGTACTTGACCACCCTGCAAGACTCTCTTACTGTTTTTTAGTTACAGCTATTCAAGACTTGTCACAAACATGAAGCTTCCTCACATTTAACAAATAGAAACTGGGTAACGCCAGTATCATCTACTTGAATACAAATGAATAAATACATATTGCCCCAAATCCCTAATCCGCACTCACTGGTGCTTTTCACCTTCTGAAAACCATTACTGATATAACACAAGCAATACCGTCAAGGCTTAGTTAGATTGTGAAATCCACTCAGACAGAGAAGAGAGACAACCTCCATGCTGTGCTGTCCTTAACACACAGTGAGAAACCTTTCCAATGACAGCAAACGTACCCAGAACTCAATGGCACTTTACGCCTCAGAGGCTTGGCATGGGTCTCCATGTGTAGATGTGTAAGGCGTGGGTATGGGGGGGGGGGTGCCTGTGCATTCAAGTGGAGGCCAGAGAAGCAGCACACTGCTCCACCACTCTCCACCGTCTACCCAGGAGCAGGGAATCTCAGTGGAGTGAGGCTGGTAACCGGCAAACCTCACTGGTTACGTCTAGCCCCACCCCTACGCTGGGATCCCAGCTGGTACTTGGCAGCTTTTTGCCTGAGTCCCAGGGATGTGAGCTCAGCCTTCATGCTTGTGCAGCAAGCACACAGACTCGTTAGCATGTTCACGATGAGACCTACCTCCCAGCCCTAAAAGATGGAGTCTTATCTAACTCCCTTATCCTTTATGAATTCCCTTTGATCACACATTATGTTATCTACTCTATTTCAATATCCTTTTTAAAAATTACATGCATTTATTTTTCTGTTTGTGTGCATGCCATGGCACAAGTGTAGAGGTCAGAGGACAACTTGCAGGTTCTCTCCTCTCATCAAGTGGATCTGAAGGATCAAACTCAGGTCTTCAGGCTTGATAGCCATCTCATTGGTCCTCAAATTATTTTTATGTTGAAGAAAAAATAGCAACGATACTAAAACAATGGTGCAGAAAAATAAAAATCCTGAGAAAGATACTTTTTAAGATAGAATAATATACAACCATTTAAGAGAAGGAAGACAGACTCTGACAGCATTTACCCTCTTGTCAGGTTCTGACAGTATGTCATGCTACAGCTACATTCATTCTAATTTGGATGATGTCAATGTTAGAGAAATATCATAGCTAATATATGCAGGGCAGTGGACTCCTTGTCCTTATAGGAATGGATTCTTATAAAGTCACATCCCATATTCTGCTAGTCATTTTGTTTAGACTTACCCTTTTTCTAGGACTATGAAAAACTAATTTATATATATATATATATATTTACCAAACTGTAATTTTAAATATCATAAAGTATACTTTTGCTTTATATAGAAAGTGCCATGTGCACTAAAATCACAATGATTCAACTTATAGGCTCCACCATTAATATTTACAGCAGTCACTGCTGCAAACTGCATAAAGAGATATTTAGAGAAGAGTGCTTCTACCTTTGTCTTGAATACAATGTAAAGTGTATGACAGTCTCTAAATATTCTATTTTAAAATCATCTAAGAGTGAGGGAATAAGGGAATAAGGTTAAAATTACCACTTAAATCTGGTCACGGCTGTTATTTCAAAGTTTAACTTTTCAAATTGCATTTTAATGTTAACTTGTACTATAATTTCTAAAACGGAAGTATGGCTCTACACAATCATAGAAGTTGTGAGAGTTCATAATCCCTGAGAATCCACGCAAGTAGAGCCCACTGCTTCTGCACCTAAATCTCTTCCTGCTCTTAAACACTGTTGACTGATTGCTTCATGTCCCCAAGGAAACAACAGCCTCCAGCCAAAGCACAAACTTCAACGTAAGGTTTTGTCTCCTCACTGAGTGAAGAATTTGCTGAGCTAGACAAAATAAAATCTAAGTTAGTTTAGACAGAAAAGTGAAAGAGTCCACTCAAAGTATCTATGTGCCCAGAATGTTAGCATGCAATGGGCACGCAAAGATTAACATATATGACCCAGCTCTCCGGGACTCTATTGTCTATTAAAGGAATGGCACATAGGCTATTTCCATGCAACATAGGAAGCCATATAATTAAAAATAGGATATTGTAAATACACAAAGCCACAATGGCCACTTTAAGGGGTTGAAGAGTCTTAGAGACAAGGGATCACCTGTTAGCTAACTAATCAAACCAGGGGTAAGAATACTGGTGACCCAGACAAGAGGCAGGACTGAAGGAAAGGCAGGAGTACCATGGTGTGTGTATATGTTGGTATGTGTGTATGTATGGACAAAACTTGCAAGATGATGTTTTAGGCATAAAATTCCACAAGGCTGGAGAAGAGGGAGGGTGTTAAGAACCATACAAGGTGTGTGTAGAGGAACTGGCTATGTTTACTGTGTAAATCAGTGACTACATTTACAGAGTAAGACACTGCCATTCCTCTGCACAGTGGATGACAGTAGCTACAAGTAAACAGCAAAGGAGAAATCAGTAAAGTGTAACAATGTGACAGAGCAGCAGCATGGGATCTGCAGCCGCTTCTAAATGGGTGCAGGAGCACACAAGGCACCAGGTCTCCGGTACCCACTGCAGAGCACAGGCGCAATAACAGTTAACTGGGCAGGCCATCTCCTACCTCTGAGCCATATTATTTTACACACTTTTTACTCAAAAGCTGCTGGCTATCTTAAAACTTACATAAGATTTTCTTAAAAATAAATTATCAGTTCCAAATGCTTAGCTTACTTAAAACTAATGAAATCATCAGAGCTTATGACAGATGTAGACTGGTCTACTGTAGCCATCTAAAGTTGTCAATTATAATTGATGATCACATTAAAAAATAAATGTACTCATTACAGAAACAAATGACAAGTTTCTTATCTCTTAACACTTCAAAGCAGAATACATCTAAGTGGTTCTGACTGCTTTGTTACCTTTGAAAGACATCTGCTTTGTACCAAAATGAATATGCTGAACTTACCAGGTTACATTACAATGCATTTTTTAATTTTCACACAGCCAGGAGTCTTTTCTTCTTTGCTGATTTTTTTCAATCTGTACTGTCGGATCTCTCTCACCAATGTATAAAAAGCATCCTCCACTCTCTGCATTGTAAAACACAACTTCTTTAAAGTCCGTTTCATTTGGAAGAGTAATTTACTGGGATAGCCATGTGTAAGAGTTTGAATTATGAGCTTTACAATTGAGATTTTTTTTAAAGCAGACATTAGATTGAATAAAATTGAGGATGCAGCTTTAAAACATGAGCTAAAACCTGGTTTGTTCTTTTTTTTTTTTTTTTTTTTGGAATTAAGAGTTAACAATTCTTAGTTAGGAATCAAGGGAGATTATGAAAAGACTACCTATATTTATGTGTTTTTTGATACAATAAAGTTTGGTGAACTGCAGTTAAAGCTGAACTTTCCTTGGACACAGGAAAGATATCCTACCTTCCAGCCTGTGAGACACAGAGTATAAGGCAGACTAGGGACAAGAGGACTTGCTAAAACCAAACCCAAAATCCATGTCCCAACCAGGGTGATTCCAGAAACTGGGACCCCAGTTTCATCTTCAGTTAGATACTTCCTAGTCAATTCACAGAATTCCTAGGTCCCTAAATCCATCTGAGACTGCTACCACAGGTTGGTTTTTTTTTTTTTTTCCTTTTTTCTATTTTTTATCTACCTACCTGCCTACCTATCTATCTATTTGTTGATTTTTTTTTTTTCAAGACAGGGTTTCTCTGTGTAGCCTGGGCTGTCCTGGTCTTGTTTTTTAGAGCTAACTGGCCTCGAACTCACAGAGATCCACCTGCCTCTACCTCCCCAAGTGCTGCTGGAAATCACAGAAGTTAAATGAGAAGTTAAACAGGGCCATTTCCCAAAACAAGAAAGCTCCCCAAGCATTTGAGATATGCAAACTAGGGGCAACACACTGGCCTCCTTACACAGGTCTCCAACAGCCTGCAGAGCACTGTCCAGACGACACTGCTGTGGGCCTTCCACTTTAATTTACATTCTCTACCGGGGATTCTTTGAGCTATTTTAGGTTCTGCTGTATTTACATGCATGAGTATTTGGCCTGCATGTATGTCTGTACATCTGCCCACACCTGGTGCCCTCCAAAGTCAGAACAGATCAGCTCTTAACTGGAGTGAACTGCAGCTGTGTGCCGTGTGGGTGGGAACTGAACCCAGAGCCTCTGCAGAAAGAGCGCTTGTAACTGCTGTGCCATCTCTCCAGCCCCTCTAGTGAGATTTCCTGGTTTTCGACTATGGAATAAACTTATGACAAGTAGAATCATAAATAGCCTTGAAAAGTTTTAAACTTTTTCAAAACAGAAAATTAGGCAACAGCCTAAAAGGTGCAAAGTATTTATAACTGTTATGCTAATTTCTTCAGAAAAATGCACCAAGTAGAAGCTTTCATCTAAGAGCAAAAGCCCATAAACTTTACATATATGTAGTACAAATTCAACTTCAGATGTAATATTTATGTCCATTCTTCTAAAATAAAAGTAAATACTCAGGAAAGCTGGCATATTTTACTACATGTTTAATTTTAAACTTAATTTATTTCATTTTAATAGTGATTTAAGTACTCGACTGGTGTATCTTTTTTTTTTTTATTTTCTACAATTGGTAAGATCAATGTTTCCATAATACAGCAAAGCCTTAAATTATAATTGTAAATTTAATCTGGCAGAGACAATCAGGCAGTCAGTGTTAAAACAGCTAGCGCTTTAAGTTTGTGCACGTAAGTCACTTGCTGCATTCAACAGTTAAGAAAAAGAGGCTATAGTTGTTTAGGGCATATTAAGTTTTACAAATCTCTACAGCATATTTACTGCTTCAGTGAAGTTCAGTAATTTGCCTATAAAATTCATAAAATTAAGAAGGCATTTAAATAATATGATTCCATATTAAAATATATACTTCTAGCAAATCTGTGTACCATCCAGTAAAAAATACTCATTTAAAATGATCAAATAATAAAAATTATTATAGCCACAGAAAAATATTCTCTGTGTGTGTGTGTGTGTGTGCGCGCGCGCACATGTGTGTACGGTGCCTTTGGAGGCTAGAAGGAGGCACCAGATCTCCTGGAGCTAAAGTGATAGGTGGGTGCCAGCTACCAAAGTCAGGTCCTCTGCAAGAGCAGCCAGCACTCATCACTGGAGACACCCCTCCAGCACCTCAACCCAATCTTATTTTAATGGAACAAATTTAATCCACTAACTACTAATCTGACCAAGAAAGAAAAAAATCTCAACTTTTAAAAATCATCAAATGTTGGCATTTTAAATAAAATCCCCACTTGTGTCTGTATGTACTAATCTTTAGTAGTTTTATCATTCATTCTCAAGGCAAAAGCTTGACTATTAATTTGCTCCTCAAAAATGTATCAGAAATGTTCATATTATATAAAATAAGTTATTTAAGACAAATGACTTACAAAGCACTTAAAATGTAAAGTATGACTGGTCAATTTATATTTTTATAAATAATTACTTTCTTTTACTTTGAAAGCCAATAAAAAAACTCCATATATGCATACATTTATTTACACAGAGAAAGAGACAAACCAGGCAAAAGCTCATATTTTCTTAAAAATCTTAAAAGAATGTAAATCTTTAGTCCTTTTTAAAAAAGTTACAATGCCAATGTAGAGGTCACTGTGCTATGAAGGGAGGAAAAAGAGGGCATTTGTCCTCTAATTTAACAGAAGCAAAATTTGATTGTAAGATACTTCTGAAATCATTTTGATGTGTCTGCTGTTTCAGTGACAGCATCCCCATCACCGATACAAGAATATCTGATTTCTGTCTCCAGCAATGCAGAGAGAAAATTGGAAGCCAATAATTACAGAGACAGCCGCCCATCACCAAGAATTCAGTATTGGGATCTCAGTGGCCGAGATAATTAATAACAAGAAATAGTTACTACAGAAAAACTTTCTTTCTTAGCTTTACAAATAGAAAATTTAAATTCATTAAAAATTATTTACCACATTTTTGCATAGTTAGTTATTCTTGAAAATATGCTTCAAAGTTGACATGAAGAGAACTTGAGAACACTGTTATTTATCCTGGCCTTACCACTAGTACTGGCTCTTAATTTTAACTATATTTACTTGTAATCCCTTTTTTAAACGACGAGATCTGACAGTTTTCAACTCCAAGCAGACTGAGACTATGGCAGCAGAGCAGCAGCCCCATAGAGAGCTGTTAACACACAATATTCTCTATCTACTCTCAGCAAGAGTGTAATTTATCAATTACTTTGTTCCCATTGAGCCTGTAACGCTTCTTGCAGAGCTCTGTCAAAGGAATGACATATGCATGTAGCATCAACTACGCCTCTACAAAGGTGCAAGAGTACGAGCCTTCCGGGGGGGGGGGAGAGAAGGAATGGAGAAAGCACGCTGAGACAATCTCTTGTGTATTGTATGGATGCAACACCTGTCAATAAAAAACCCATGGCCTACAAGAAAGGGTAAATGTCCAGTAGGCAGAAGGGACTCTGGGAGAGAGCCAGGGAAGATGCGAGGAGGACAGAGGCACAGCACCTGAGCAGAGGTTAGCAGCCATGGGGCAGATGGAAACAGATTAGTATAGTGAGTTATTTACGTTATGAGCTAGAAAGCCTACCGATATGGCCTAGATATTTGTAAACATATTTTGAGTCTCCTGAGTCATTATTCCTGGAGCCTGGGGCTGGGAGGAAAAACCATAACAAAACCAAGCATATTTCTCAGTACTAACCTCACATCCCTAATTTTTTCCTGAAGAAACCCTGTCAAACTATAAACCATCTCATGTACAAGTGCATTTCTAACTCATAAAATTTGAAAATACTGTTTCCACGGCCCCTGAGGTTTTTAAATTTGTTTTGCTTTCTTAAATAGCTTTATAATAAGCTTTCTTTCAGAGATGACTTCTGTCAACTAATTATATATGTCTAGAATTTAACAAGCCAAGAAATTAACCAGCATTGAGTGATTGGGAAACTTTACATTGCTCAAATTGAGCCCACCAAATGATAAAAGGCTGCGTCAGCTATTCTGAGAACCCTACTTGTCCTGTACCTGACCCCCTTCACTCTGACTTGTGGGTTTAGCAGCCTGGCAAACTCACAGCCTTCCTCAAAATGTTCTGTGTTTCAGAACCAACAGCCTTTCCTGATGCGCTGTCCAAAGGAATCAGAAAAATCTGTTAATGACTAAGTGTCTTGATAAATGTGAAGTAGCACTCTTTATATACTAGAAATACTGGGGACACATACTACACCAGAAAAACTTAGCTCTCTTATCCTTTCAGATAGAGATTGGAAGGAGTACAAGACACAAAAAGCAGCTAAGCACAATGCCGCACACCTGTAATCCCAGGTACTGGGGATGGGGAGGCAAGGGATCACTTGAGCCCATTAGTTCCAGACCATTCTGGGCAACACAGAAAGACCCGTCTCAAAGAGGGCAAAATACATACACACACACACACACACACACACACACGCACGCACATACACATGCACAAGTATGCACACAAACAAATATAGTAATTATTACATACTGGCAGGATGATATATATTTTAAGTTTGCAAGTCATGTATTGATAAAAGTACATATTCTTTTATCAACCCCTATCTTAAAAAGTAGTAGAATATAATTTCTTTCATTAACTATACAAATTTTGCTTTAAAATGATAAAAACTGCTCGTGACTTTTAGGTTACAGGTCTGTGTTTGCCAGAGTCTCATCGATTGTGCCCTAGAGAGGGGAGACTAGCACACTACAGCATACAGGCCAACACAGGCAGGGAAAATTGTTCTGGTACAAGCTGACAAGAAGTTTTACATGTTCAAGGCTTCTTAGGGAAAAGAATGTGTAAGGTACCAATGATTATCTGGGCTTGCACAGAAAACACTTGTCATGCCTTGATTTATACCTCTGAAAACTTATGAAGAAATAAGCTCATTAACAAGAACAAAACCTCAGGCAGAAAAAAAAAAAAAAGATTACTGACAAAATACATAAGGACATGTATACTTAATTAAAATAACAAGCAAGATAGTAACAAAATACTCCCCAAAAGGAGCTTCAAATTTTCACAAAAACTGGGGAGGTAAAAAAGTATTGAAATGTACATTGTAAATTACTAAAATTATTTGGAGTAACGCTTCAGAATCTTCTGAAACTTTATAAATATTAATTTCCAGAAATATTATTGACTTACAGCAAATTAATTTCTAAATAAATCAACAAGCCCACTGAAAAGTGATATCTAAGTTATAACTTAGCCACATATTGTTACATAAAAGAAATCCTTAAATTAAGATATAAACACAAGAATGGCTAAGCACTGCTTAGGGAGTTCCTACTTTATCTTACCTCTGTACATGACTCTGTAGATGACTCAGATTATCTAAAAAGCAAACTTAAGTTCATCTGTTTCTGTACCATATACCTTTTAAACTGACAAAGTGAGCTGGGTGTGGTGGCAAATGCCTGTAATCTCAGCACACGGGAGGCAGAGTCAAGAGTTCAAGGTCAACCTCTCCTTCATAGTGAGTTGGAGATTTGCCTGGGCTGTAACTGTCAAAACACTAAATACCAAACAAAAATGAAGAAAGCAAAACCATTTTAAAAGATATAGGTATGTGTGTGTGTCACAAAGCAAATGTTAAAGCTAGAAAGCTATTTTAAAAGGAAGCCAGGTAGTGTTCTAATCAATAATGAACACTAATCAATAATGTACACTAAAGCGTTAATGTCAAACACAAACAATGAATTAATTAAATGCAGTTATCTCAGACTGTTACCAGGTGAGACATTAAGAGCTACACTTGGCTACACTGAGATGAGACCAAGAAACTCCGTTCACTGTGTTCTACAGCCTTTCCGCTAAAAGTGCGGCCTGCCTCCCAAGCCAACCCTACCCGACAGGGCAAAGCAAGCAAGTCACAGGCTTCACCACAGATTCACTGGACTAACGTCCTGGCTTTTAAGGTCAGCTGACATGTGTGCAGATTAAAGTATGACAGTCTTCTGTGTTGCAACCAAGTCTCAGGCTTTTCCTTTTCTCTGTGAAATGCAACCACAATACTCACTAGTATGAAAGGTACCTTTACAAGTTTAAACAGTGAAAGTAGCAAAGGGTTAATGGTAAAATCTATGTAGTATGTTTTCAATAAAATTCCTTATGCTTAATATTGAATTATTTCATAAGAAATGTTAAGGAGAAGTTATAGATATTATGTTTTCTGAGCTGCTTCTGAAGAAAATCAAGAAGACCATGAAACAGGAATAGAATCAAACCTCATCTTTGGAATGTGGGATGCACTTGAATGAAACAGCTCTTCTACCGTGAAGCCAAGTGATGTATAATATCAAGTCTCTGTAAACTCTAAGTCAACTGAGAACAAACTGGTACACAGAAGAGGCCATGTGATGGTCACACTACAGAAATTCACTTTTTAAGAGTGCCCGTTCACTTTATAAATACTCCCTCACTTTAATCACAGCTTTCTCCCGAAATAAATAGATCCTCAAAAACTTTCTGCCAAAACATAATTTTTCAAATACAACATTTAATCCAGAAACAAATTTTTAAAAGTGCTTCTAAAATAGGAAACTCAAACTTTATTCCATCATTCTTTGTCTTTATCATTTAAATGTAAAATATTTTCCACATTTCTTGAACTCTAAAAGTAAAATATACTCTAGGCAGAAGAAAAATTTCCAATATGAAAAGAAAACAAAATACCAGGCATAGTGGAATACACCTGTAATGCCAGCACCTGGAGGGCAGTTATGAGATTCAGAGTTTAAGCCCAGGACCCACAGTAAGAGAGAGATGGGGGTGGGGAGGAGGAGGAGCGGGAGGAGGAGGAAAGGAAATCCAAAGTAATATCATGGTCCTTGGAGAAGAAGTACTGTCCACTCTAGAGAAGACATTTGTAAAAGGAACCTTTATTTGTCTGTCTCAATTGATGTCTCCGAGGCTTACTGCCTCCTGCTAGCCTAGGCCTAGTCCTGGAAGCTTCTAGCCTCCATACAATCAAACCTAGGCCTAGAATGTTTCCAACCTCTGGGACTCACTGCTGAATAAGCTCACCCGTTTCTTGTTCTTTCTGAGCTCTGGGCTGGCTGGTTCAACTCAGCTGTTCTGCTTCAAACTCTTCTCCCAGCTGACTTATACGATCTGGCTTCTCTCTAGGCCTCTGAACTGCTCTGTTTGGCCTCAAACTAACTCCAAAAATCTTTTCTACCCTTCTGGCCTGTTTCACCTTCAACTGTGTTCTTTCCCTGCCACCTGTCTCTCTATTACTGGCCCCATAAAACACTTCTCTCTCTCTCTCTGCATGGCCCCTTAAGAAGCTTCCCTTTTCTTTCTGTTCTCATGAAAGTTGGGCCTGTCAAGTCTTTCTCTGATTTGTCACTTTTTCGGCCACTTATCTAGATATCTCTTTCAAAGATGGGTGCTTCCTTCTACAAACTATCTAAAGATAGTTTACCTTCATTGTTTGGGAATAAAGGCATGTGCCACTAGGCCCGGACCTAAGCTTTTCTTTACCTGAAACTTGCTCTATTACCAGGCTGGCCCTGAACTCAGATCTGCTTGCTTTTGTCTCCTGAATTAAAGGTGTTTGTATTTTAGCGAGATCACATGGACCTAGAAGGTCTTTGGATGTGATCTCTTGCCAGATCAGCCATGTTCTGAATTAAAATTCCTCTACAGACATTTGCCAAATAAACTTTATTTTCTATGCTAGGATAATAAAGAGTGGTGAATCACTTTAAATGATTAACATGTAACAGTTGTGCTAGCATACATACCCCCAAAGATGCCATTAGGAAGTTAAGATTAGTGGTTAAAACCATTTGAAACATTCTGCAGAATACAGACTTACATTCATTCTAGTTTTACTTACCTGTCTTGTCTTTGCTGAGGTTTCAATAAATGGAATTCCGTAACTTCTTGCTAAATCCTGAGCCTGTTTTGTGTCTACTGTTCTAGAAGGCAAATCACATTTATTCCCTACTAGGACCATAGGCACATCTTCAGAGTCTTTTACTCTTTTAATTTGTTCTCTGGGAAAGAAACAAATTAAAACAGAAACGTAAGTAACACAAAAATATTTCAAACTTCACCCGCAACTTCCATTTTACAAAACTTTACTGAAGAGTTTCTTCATATGAATCCTAGCTTCCACTTTGCCAAAATTTCCTCACTTCTCTTAGTCTTTTCCCTCTAAGACAAAAATATTATCTATCTGCTCAAAACTCCAATTCTGATACAATCTCAACCAGCATAGAGAGGGTTCATTCACATGCAATATAAAACAGTAAGAAACATACTAACATTTCAAAGCAAAAGTGTTATGCTTAACATTATCTTAGACCATGGCACATAGGCATGTTTGTATTATACACACTTAAAAATATATCCACCCACTAGGCATGGGTATGGTGGCTCACACGCCCTCAATCCCATCACTCGGGAGGCAGAGGCAGGAAGAGCTCTGTAATTTCTAGGCGTCTGGTGTTCATAAGTGAGTTCCCGGCCAGCTAGCCAGAGCCACATAGTGAAACCTTGTCTCAAGAGAAAGTTTATGTTTCTTTTTACCCAAACATTTATCAGCACCTCCTTAATTCTGACATTTCAGAGGACAGTTGCTTACTATCTGTTGGCAAATACTCTTGAGAATCCTGAACAAATGTTTGAAACTGGGGATAGTACTAAACCCTTCATATACTATTTTCTCTTATGTGTACATGTCAACAGTATAGTTTAATTGACAATTTAGGTATAGTAAGAGATAATAAAACAAAAATTGTTAACAGTATGTAATAAAAGCTAATCAAGACTTCAATTTCCATTTCATATTTTCAGACTTAGGTGAGCATGAATAAAACATCAGATAAGACAATGGGTAAAAAGGACTACTGCACTATTCAGACAGAAAGACAATCGTTGGAAAGATTGATTTTAGTTTTAACTTTTAACCATGAACATGTGTATGAGTGTCTGTGTGTGTGTGTGTGTGTGTGTGTGTGTGTGTGTGTAAGTATGTGCATGTGAGTTCAGTGGAGGCCAAAAATATCAAATTCCTTGAACCTGTAGTTAGACGTGGCTATGAGAGGTATGACATGGATACTGGAGATTAACTTGGGTCTTCTGGAAAAGCAACATATGTCAGTAACTATTAAGCCGTCTCTCCAGCCCTGAAGACAGATTTTCTTAAAAAGAGCAACACTAAAGGAAAATACAATGTGAGTTCTGTTAAAAGTCCTTTTGCGTGTTGCTGTCAATGTAACGTTGAAATAAATTCTAAATTTGGAATAAAATCATATTCCTCCACGATCCCTGCGAATGTCTAAGACGCTGCATGGAAGCTCCGTAGAAGCGGCTCGAGTTCCCGAGTCTTCTGTTGACCACGTTCACCCGCACACGCTACAGAAAAGTGCTTTTCCAGCCACTGCCCCCAAGCCAGGCAACTGCTCCTCCCTTCTCCACTAGGCTAGCACACTGCTATGTGGCACAGCCAGGAAGGATGCTAAGCGCTTAATACGCAGTGTAATGACTGTGAGCCCTGAAGGAAAGAATGTAAAATATATTTCAAGTAATGAGTGAGTAATCTTATGTACATTTGTCACACTCTTAGACTAAAAACCAGCAATTGATCTAGTTCTTCAACCTCTTATGCCATCTAAATGTATTTTTAAGAAACCACTAAGGCCACTACTTATCTAACCAATGAAATCCTGTAATAAAATATGGCTATTTTAAGATCATCTGAGTGGTACCATCTCAAACCATCTTTCCATGTTTCTGTTACTGCTTGATGTATCTACAAGGGTAAAAAGCTTTACTGCTCTAGTGTAGGGTATGGAAGAGCACAAAGGTCCTGGCATCAGACAGGCCTGCTCTCAGCCAGCACTACTGCTATCTGTACAAAGTGGGACAAGCTATACAACTGCTGCAACCCTAAGAGCTGCATTTGTAAAACAAATTCTGCATACTTGACATAAATGTTTTCAAATTTAAATCGATCATACAGGCATAACAATTAGCAAAGAATCAATAAATGAAAGCTTTCATTACTTCTCATGCCAACTTTCATATTCAACTTAAACCCACCTATAATGGTGAATATCTTCAAATGACTTAGTATTATTTATGGCAAACACACAAAGAAAGCCCTCCCCAGTCCTCATGTACTGGTCCCTCATTGCACTGTATTCCTCTTGACCTGCTGTGTCGAGAATATCCAAGAGACAGGTTTCTCCATCAATTACTACTTGTTTCCTGTAGGAATCCTGAGAAGGTAGAAACACAGTCTGATTATTACAACGCATCTTTTAAAAGGTGTACATAAACAACCCAGCGATAGATGACCCCGTTCAAATGGGCAAAGCACTTCAGATAATCTCCAAAACAGACAAGCGGCCAATAAGCACTTGAAGACATCATTAAGAGAAATGCAAATCAAAACCATGAAATGCCATTTTGTGCCCATTAGGATGGCCACTGGCACACACCTCCAGAGACAGAGGCAGGCATAACTCTGTGAGTTCAAGGCCAGCACGGTCCACACAGCAAGTTCCAGGCCAGCCAAGTCTACATAGTGAGATCCCGTATTAATGTAACCCTGGCCAAATACAAAAACAACAAAATCAGAAAACAACATGTTTGAGCATTAGGAAGGATATGGAAAAACTGTAATTGTTAGCCAGTACTACTAGGAATACTAAATGGTACAGGCACAGTAGAAACACAGTTTGGCTTTGAAAATTAATGTAGGATTACTGTATGGTCCAGCAATTCAATTCCTAGGTATGTATATCCAGAAATGAAAGCAGAGACTCTGTACCCAAAACATAGAAACAACTTAAGGGCATACTGAATTACAAATGGATAACCAAAATGTAATTATGTAAATCAATAGAATATGGTTCAGTCATAAGAAGGGAAAATATTCTGAAAACATGCTACAACAAAGATGAGTCTTGAATACATACGCTAAATAGCATAAATCAGAGGAGCTAACATTTCGTGTATATTAGACACACAGAATGTAAATACTCAGAGACACAAAAACAACAGAAGTTCCCCAAGGACTGAGGGAAAGACAGTTAAAGCTGTTGTTTAATGGGTACAGAGCAAAAAAATTTCTAAATGCAAATAATGGTAATGGTCACACAGCACTGTGAATATAATAATG
Organism: Rhombomys opimus; assembly: GCA_010120015.1. NCBI lineage: Eukaryota > Metazoa > Chordata > Mammalia > Rodentia > Muridae > Rhombomys > Rhombomys opimus. Next base: position 1,794,549 of record REGO01000124.1, read on the forward strand.
CCACTAAAATGATCACTTAAAACCAGCCAGTGGGTTTGGCTGGAGAGATGGCCTCACTGTTAAAAGCTGGGCTCACAACCAAAACAAAAAACAAAAAAAAGCCAGTGGCAAACTGACTTACACACACACTCACAGCACATATTCATACACAACAGGTGTTATATAAAGACTAAAACTTGTAATTGTATATATTAAATAAAATTTATTGAATATTAATTCTATGAAATAGCTCTCACAATTCATATTCATGATGACTTAGGTGTCAAATCAACTAATTTATAAATAATGAGCCCAGATCATCAAGCTTGATGGCTAGTGCCTTTATCTTCTGAGCCATCTCACCAGCCCCAAGATTCATGTCCTTGACAGAGATAACTTTTACAGAGATTCAGCTCCCGCTAGTCTCTCTTTTGTAATGAATACTATGCTAAATATATTTTTTGTTTCAACTTTTGCTTTTACTTCCTGAATTTGTTTTCCTGATGCTGTGGCCTCTTCTACTTCCCAAGTAGTATTGACATACAGGTGTGCCCCGATAACCACCAACTTACAAACTTGACAGTAATAACATAAAATACCAGCTGCCTCTGCAGGTGTTTTGTAAGATGTTTCTGTGATGAACATTCTAGCCAAGGGACCAAGACACTGGGAAAGCAGTCTTACTTTGACCCCACTCTGATCCCTGCCTGATAGTAGTGACAGCAAAATTCTGAGCCACATGCAGTTGTCATCAAGGATAGTCCACAGCCTACTTATAACAATGGGTTTACGTCAAAAATTCAGTCAATGCAAAGTTCCTTTAACTGCAGCCCGTATCCTTACAAGCATGCAGTCCCTGTGCTACATGAAAGACAGGGCAACCTGACAAAAACTAAAGGTCCAAAGTGCTACATAACAAAGTGTGATCTGGAAAAAAGCCACAGGTCTGAAAAGAAAATAAAACGCAAGCACAACAAAAGTGGCGTTTAGGGCTGGAGACATGGCGCTCAGCAAGTAAAGGCACCTGGCACTAAACCTGCCAACCTGAGACCGGTCCCAAGATGCCACACAGTGGAAGGAGAGAAGCAACACTTATAATTTGTTTTTTGACCAATGCGTACACTATAGTGTGTGCACACAAAATTAATAAACTAACTTAAAATTACATCTATGCTAAATATTTTGTTTCAATTTCACGTTATTGAGAAGAAGTAGGGAAAAACAAAACTCTGTATAAACATGGCATCTAAAATCCCAAGAGGTTTTAACCGAAAGCTTAACACACTTTCCTACAGGCCAAGATCTATCTTGCCCACTCTTCTGTCTGCCCTAAGAACTAGCTCTTACACATTTAAATGATTCTGAAACCAGCAACTCAAAGTCCCCAAAGATGAGACAAAGATCCATGTAGCCCTTACAGAAAAATCTGCCAATCCCTGTGGGTAAGCCAGTAAAATAACTTTACAAATTTGAAGAATTCTGAAAACAGTTATTCCCTTTATTAAAAATAATCACCATATTATTAACATACATATTACCAAAGTTCAACCAATCTAAAAAGATTCTACAAGAAAGCTAGTTGATGATGGAGTAAAGAAAAGCACCATATTTCACATTTTAAAGTAGTGTTACTTCCTGCCTTCAGAGAAGGCACACCAGGTAGTGAGTTACTAACATCCTCAGGACATTAGGACAAAATAAAGTCACTTAAACTCATTCGGCTCAATGAAAGAACACATAAAGGAAAGTTATTCTATGCAGTCCCCTTCTCACCAGCAAAAGCACCATTTTTTCCCATCTGTGAAGTAGTGTCAACTTCAAAGTAAAACATAATCTACAGGCAAGAAGGCACTGCAGGTGGAACAAAAATATTTCTGGTGATCAAATGACGCACACTTCTTTAGAAAAGCAATGCTGCATTTACTTAATGCAACACAAATGTTCTTAGCCCTGGCCACAATGCTATTTATGACGATTTTAAGAAAATGATAGCTATCCACTAACAAGGTATCCTAAAAGGGCTTACAAAAATGTACACAGGTAGTAAGTCACAGTACTACACCATTTATCTATTCTCCAAATATATGGTAAACTCAGGCGCCCACCCCCACCACACCCCATTAGTCAGCCCTGGTGTGCACACAGATACAGACTGGGACACAGTCCATGGCGGCTGTCTTGTCTGAAGCAGCCACTGGTATGCTTCCTGTACTCCTAGGATTTGCTTTCTTCAGAGAAGCGGAGAACCGCTCTTAGATGACTATCATGTCACCTGCTTAGTCTCTCAGTACTATCCCCTTATATCTTAAAAACAGCATCTGAAGAGCTCTTCTCCTCCAGCATTTCCAGTGTTTTCTTTGTGCCATGTTAAGGTCATGCCTGCCCACCACCCATTACGCTTTAACCTTGAAAGTGGCAGGATTACACCTATTTTGCTCACCAAGACATGTCAGTGCTAAGTCTTAAATATGGCAGAAATCAGTAAATATCTGTTGAATAGAGGCATCTGTTTAATATAAATATATGCAAATACAAAAAACTAAATAAAATTGCATAATATAAACACAACAAATTTTTTAAGATTGTACATCTCGCAAATATTCTATGCTAAAGATACTGCTTATATGAAATGTAACCATACAAAAACTATTGCTTCCAATGTATTAGTTTGCAAGGAGAGTTTTTTATATCAACAGTTCAGGTTGAAATATTTTTCAGTATTTTAAAATGTTTTCTAAAACTGTAAGTTTAAGGTAATTTTTTAAAAGATGAATTTTAATAAGATAATAGTCATTTTTAATTACAAAATACTAACAAATTTAATGTATGGTATTTTCATTCAAATCATATAATGTTGACACAATCAGAATAATATGTACTATTTTAGAACATTTATGATATAGAAAAGAATAAGACTGAGAAAGCTGAGTTTTTCAAGTATCTTAAATTATGGATCACGAAGAGTGACATCCAATGAGGTACAAAGGTTAAGATATGACAAAACAGCCAGTCTTTGAGGCCCACATCTGTAATCCCACAGCAGGAAGAGGTCAACCTGAGTTATTACACAATGAGTTTAATACTAGCCTGGACTACTTGAGAAAACTCAGTATATTTTAAAAAAGGAAAAAAGTTCGTGACTAAAAAGGCTATGCATTACATCACTTTCCCAAGCAACAATGAGAACACACCCACTCATCACTAACAAAGATTTTGTATTTCAATTTTAAAATAATGTTTTGATAGGCTAAAAACTCTTGTGGCTTTATTTGAGGAATAATGTTAGGCTTTGTATCTTCATAATTCTGCTATGCCATGCCTTGTTCTCTTTGCGTCTTTTTCATATTAACTTGTATGAGTTTTTAAAAGTGTTTACCCACCTTTAACCTTTTAATGAACATAAACTTTATCTGTAGAACCATTAAGAGGAATAGTGGGGGGAAGGTCACTCAAGACAAGACAAACTCAATGACCAGAATACAGTTTGTGGTTTCTAGTGTAACTTAATTACATTCAGCATGCTCATTTTTTAGAATAATCACCTGGAAAGACAGGCAACAGCAAGCAGAAAACGTAAGCTAATGAAGCCTTCACTGAGTGGACTCCCACTACTATTAATGGTAATCACAGCCGCCGATATGTACTGAGCCACTTCACCGCAGACGGTGCAATATGCACATTACATGGACTATTTCATTCAACAGCACTGCTGAAACGTCAGTTCATGTGTTATTTGGGGATTTACTTCTGCAGTAGTTTGCTGTTTTCTTAACTTGTATTAAAGAACTTTTCACTGCTGTAACATCTACAAGGGAAATTATGAAATTTACTTTCTGTTAATGGTCCAGCACTCAAGATTTGAATCCATTAAAGAATGGTGTGTACCATACCACTGCTTATTATGGTCAGTTTTCAAAGATAGCTAGAAATATACAAGTGGCTTGATATGAATAATAACAGAACAGAATTGAGGAGTCAAGGCTGGGGCTGGGTGACACATGTCTGTAATCTCAGAACTCACTTGGGAGGCTGAGGTAAGAGGTCAGAGTCTAGAGAATTCAGCTCAAGGCCAGCCTGGCTGCATGAGACTCTTCCAGAAGTCTCCAATGAGTTGCAAGGGAAGGGAAATGTGGAGTCAACAGGCTTCTAAGTTCAGTCCTATCTACTCCGCTGTACTCCAGGAACAGTTACTGCAATCCTGAAAGTCACACTTTGTGCCAGGCATTACTGCTTCTTAATCTAAAATCAGAAATGTCCTGAAGTCCAAAATTTTGGATTAGGGATGTTCAAACAGTAAAGTTTGCACAAACATTCCAAAATTCTAGAAACTGAAATGTGAAATCAATGTAACATTTTTAACCTATATGCAGTTTCGAAAAGAAACAAACAAAAAGGGGTTCTGTTTTATCTTTCTTTTTCTTCTTTTTATTTATTTATTTATTTTTTTATTTTTCCCTGAAATAGGTAGTCCTGGAAATTAGTAGAACAGGCTGTCCTAGAACTCAGAGATGGGCTACCCTGCCACCAAGTGTCGGGATTAAAGGCACGCACAGCCACACCTCTCTGGTGGGTTTGTTCTTCTGAGACAGTATCACCATGTAGTGCACGGCTGACCTCAAATTCACATTCCTCCTGCCTCAGTCTACAGTGACAGAACTACAAGTGTGCACCACCACAGCCAGCTCAGTCTGGATATGGAGAAAGCAGATCCAGAGGAAAAGAAACGCATGCAAGCAATTAAGCACATAGAAATATATGTTAGTAAGCAGGACAAAGTGTAATGGCAGCTGCCCTACAAGAGACTTGACTTAAAGACAGAGTAGAGGAGGTCACTCAACACAGCAGCAGAGAAAGCGTACAAGCACAGAATACCATTCTTAGTACCGTCAGAGTTCAATTCCTCTTAGTGTGGTGGGAATAAAGGTAAACAGCAGGGAGTAAAACAGGACAGTCAAGCAAAGGCCAGCTCCAGAGTCTCACACACTGCACTTTACCCTGTCCGATCATCTCTGAAATGCTTTCGGGTAGGAAGGGTCACTTAGATTCTCCAACCTGACTGCAAGTACTGTAACAAATTGTGGACAGGGAGAACCTTTCTTTCCACCCTTCTAGATACTGCTTCAGTTCAGCACACACACTCAGAGGTACCAGAAATAGCTGCAAGTGAAGCCTCTGAGGTGTTAATTCCATTATTCCCCAAATCTTTGCTGCAATCCCTGACTATCAAAAAACAGTGGCCACTTCTTGATGTTAAAGTATTACTTTCAGTGTTGTCTTCTAATATCAAATTAACTAATTCTCCTTATTAAATGTGGAAATATCTAGTGCACTTCTGACCTCAGTAACTGTTAAAAACAAGAGAGAACGAACTGAGGGAATAAGGAAATCCTTACAAGAGACAAGAGAATGTTATCAAGGTAGCAAAAGCAGCAGGGATGGAGAATACTTAGCTGGTTGAACTGGCACAGCTGCCACAGGCAGCTGGCAGGGACGCAGAAGAGGCACAGCTGCTGTGAACAGTAACTTAGTAGGTTCTCAAAAGTTAAACCTGGCCAATCTCAAGGAAACTGAAAGAGATGGTCACACAAAAATTTGAACATAAATATACAACAGAACTATTATTCAAAGTAGCTGTAAAGGAGAACCCAAATGTCTACCAATTGATGAACGAACAAAATACAGAGTATCTACAAGAGAGTACTACCCTGCCGTAAAAAGGAATGAAATGCTAATACTGTAACAAGGACAAACCCTGGAAACATGTATGTAAAAATCAGACACAAGGCCAGGCAGTGGTGGCACACACCTCTTATCCCAGTACTCCGGAGGCAGAGGCAGGTGAATCTCTGGGAGTTCAAGGCAGGTGGTCTATGAAGCAAGTTCCAGGATGGCCAGGGCTACACAGAGAAATCCTGTGTCCAGAAGAAAGAAAGAAAAAATCAGACCCAAAAAGTGACACTGTATGATGTATGAGTCCATTTATATGACCTATCAAGAATATGCTCATGCAAACAGTAAGAAGTCGTGGCTTCCAGGGCTGGGAGGAGAAGGGCTGGGGAATGAAGTCTAATGGGTATGGGGCTCCTTTCTGGTGATGAAAATATTCTGGACCTCCAGAGCAGTGATGGCGATAACCCTGAGAAAGGATTAGCCATCACTGACTGCATACTTTAAAAGGTTATTTTATTCTACACAGTTTTCAGATGAATGTTTTAAAGACAGAGGCAAAATGTAGATGAATGTAATTTTAATTATTGATGTTTACAGTTTGCCCTACAAGGACCTAAAGACATGCTTTAGGTCTCAGTGCTTAGGACAGAAATCGAAGTGAGAGAGAGGCCTGGAGTCTTTATAGACATCTACATAACCTTCCTTCCTATGGTACAGACATGGCAAACTATTTCATCTCCCATCTACCCTAAGCCATTGTTCTTTCAGTGATAAAAATGGATATAATCATACTGAGAAGAAATATCCAGTTGAGTATTAAAAACAACAAAAATCCCCTCATAAAATGAAAAGTGCTATAAAAGTTCATTATAATTCTTTTACATAGTACATCAAGTATGCTACTACTGACCACAGAGTGGGTACTAGCAACTGTCCAGAAGCACACCTTGTCCTTATACAGTCATCAGACATCTATACTTAGAATGGTCTTTGCAGTTCTAGACACAATGTCAAAACACAACACGTATGGACAAGTCTCTGGAAAGAAGAGCTAAAACTGACAGTTCGGCATTTCTACTTTGATTGGGGAACAAGGATATTAAAGACGTTGTTCTCATGACAAAATGTGAGATTATTAAATTCCCTTTTTTATAAGAATACAAAAACTTATTTTTCAAATTCTGAGTTCCTCGAATTAGGTAACACTTTACAGTAGAGAAAATAAGAATACTCCTAAGTCATAAAACCACCATCAGCTCAAAAGTCTGAATAAATGCAAAGAAACAGAATTTTGAAAACAAGGACACTAAAAGGCATGTTTCTGGAACCTCCTGAAGTCACAGGGTATCCTCCCAATTACTGTGTGTGTCAAAATAAGATTATGGGGCTAAATGAGCATGGAGCCAGTCTTAATAATTACAGATGCCAATGTTATTCTCAGGTTTTATAGAAGTCTCTACTTGACCTTGATGTCAATTTCCTTAAACCAAAAGTAAATCTATACTGTTAAACTCATTTTAACTTTAAAAAGAGGGTTATTTAACTGAAACAAGCTGATCGCTTTTCTAAAACTTACATGTTCTTTCTCTAAAATCAGTATTTCAGTAAAATCAGTATTTCTGTCTCCTCAGCCCCGAGAGCATATACTTAGGTTTGTGTGTATTCACTTTTAAAGACTGAAAGACCACCGCTGACATAGGAGTAATTACGTCTGGTTTAGATAAACAGTGTTCAGCAATGTGCATGGGCCGGCCTACGCACTGGACGATATTCCGTGTTAGCGCTCACAAACGTACTTAATCGTTTCCAACAATTTGAAAATAGAACTTGTATGGAAATGCCGTAATTTTATGCACTAATTTTCCACTTGGCAGAAATGTAGATATTTTCATGTTTTATTTTTTTAATTTTATGTGTATATGTATGTGTATGTGCCTAAGTGTATGCAAGTAAAAGGCCAGAAGAAGGCATCAGATGCCAGACAGCTGGAGTTGCCAGCAGGCGTGAGCTTCACAGTAAGGGTGCTAGGCACCAAACCTATGTCCACTGAGCCATCTCTAGCCTCTGTTTTAAACATCTTCACCACCATAGTAAGCATTATTGTTTAAAATATGTACTTTAAACGTTTAGCATTTAAACCCACAGGAAAATTTCTGAGATGGTAAATTACCTGATTAAAGGAATGCAGTTTACATTTCAGTGTGTGATGCCAAGCAGACTGTCTGAGTCTGAGCACCAGAGAGTCTGCTGGAATTATACCCGCTAGAGTGAGCACTGTGCAGATCTTTCCATATTCTTCCTAGCAATTATGCTGATCCTCCCTAATATTAAAGTATGTTACATTTTTCAAAAAGTATTTTTTTTGTGTGTGTGTGTCTGAGTGTTGTTGCTTGAGTTTTGTTTTGTTTTGCCAATTTGACACAAGTGAGGAGCAACTGAGAAAAGGAACCTCCATTAAGAAAATGCCTCCATCTGACTGGCCTGTAGGCAAGTCTGTGAGACATTTTCTTGGTTAATGATTGATGTGAGAACGGTCAGCTCACTCTGAGTGGTGTTCCCACGGGCAGGTAGTCCTGAATAGATAAGCAGCTGAGCAAGCCACGGAGAGCAAGCTAGTAAGCAGCATTCCTCTATGACCTCTGCTTTAGTCCCTGCCTTGAGGTTCTCGTCCTGACTTCCCTTCCTGATGGCCTTTATTGGTTTGCAATTTTCAAGAACCTCGTCTCTAAGGTAGTTGCTGCATGTATCCTCGCTCTCTCAGTGCTTCACCACTCATCCCTGCTAACTCTACCAAGTTACGATCATAGCAGCAGAGCCTGGGGTGGCTCAACAGTTAGCAGCACGTGTTGCTCGTGCAGAAGACCAGAGTTGAGCTCCTAGCACCCACGCCAGACAAGAATTCTACAAAGGGCTATGTTCCTAGTCCAGAGGAAAGAAACTAAAGCTCTCAACATACAAAGCCGTGGATCAATAACTTAAATACTGCTCCTAAAAATACACCAAAGACATGAATAGGTATCATGAAGGACAGAATCTAGCCTGTTAGCTCCTCAATGTATCGCCAATGCTCAAGGAAACTTCATGGGACAAAGCGGGCTTTGAATAATATGTTATGAATTAAAGAATTCCAAGCATTGTTAAAATCTAGTCCTAAAAATCTCAAATACATAGCCAATACATTTTTTTCTTTTTTTAAATTCATGTCTAAATAAATGCGTATTAAGTAAATATTCAATACTCAATACACTGCCTGAATTTGTGGTTTTTCTAATATTGAATTATTCCACAACTAATGTACAAAATGAAAACCTTCACAATTTGTCATTTTGAACAAGCCCTTCCTAGAATCCTTTGTTGACACACAATGCTTCAAAGTCCATAAAGTAGCCCCACAGCACAAGCAAGCAAATTCAGTCCTTTCATCCAACAAGCTAAGCCAGCCAGTGTTCACAGAGGAAATGCATCTTGTGCTCTTCCACACAGCCTCTGCTCCTCTCTTAAAGACACTCACCTGCTTAGTCAGGCCTAAGAAGACACAGTAATTTTTCTATCAGTATTAGCAGGGTAAAACCTATTTAAAATGTACCGCCATTAATTACACTGAAGATTCCCAAGTAACGATGATAGATTTATAAACCGATATAATCACAGGTTGTATCTATAGGTTAAAATACAAAAACACAAACTTGAACTTTCATGGTTATTTAATATGAAAGCAAGAAAGTTACCAGTAGAGGGCACTCACAAAATGGAGAAGAGAGGACACAGCTTTAAAGAAAACTGCAACAGTTTTTTCAAACAAAACTGCTTTTAAAATAAGATTATTTTCAAGTCAAAATGTTTCAATACAACTTTAGAGAAAGATAACATAATGCATAGTAACTTAACTTTTAAAAGGTGAACTTTAACTCTATGTTATACTTGAAAACCAAAAAAAAAAAAAAAATTCCACTAGGGCATGATTTTGATATTCTGAGCAATGTTTAAAGCTCTATGTAGCACACAAGGCTTTTAACTTAGAACTGCTGATATTCTGAGTAGTTCTTTTCTAGTTGAGTATTGTTTGGGGACTTCGTTGAGATTGTAATAACCAAGTCTCACTAACAAGTTAATTATTTCTTTGAAAAACTTAAGTGAACGTCATGAAAGATAAAAATCTTTCAGAACAGAAGTCAAGGTGATTCTCCTGTACACTGTCTCCAATATTAACATGTTCTACGGTCACACTTGTGTAGTTTTCTATTATGTATCTACCATAAGCAGTCATTAGTAAATTCAAATTACAGTAGACTGTTGAATAGTTTAGAAGATTAAGTAATTTTTTAGTTTGAATAACAGCTACTTTTTCACTTAGCATAGTAGAGATATCACTTGTTTTCATAAAGTTTAAATGCAGTCTTATCACTGATTAGCTAATATCCTTAGGCAAGTTAGAATACCTCACAAGTTTTCAGATAAAAGAAGCAATGACTATTCGCTTTCACCTCCTCGTATAATTTTTCACAAATTCTAAATCACTAAAAAAAAAAAAAAAAAATTAATGGTATCATTATTTAAATTTTTAAAAAATTCCTGCCATTTTTTTAATGTAGAAACTAATCAAATTAGTCAAATTCCAAAGCTCAAGCACTCATACCAATGGGCTACATCCGAACCCTTCTTTTCTTTTTCACTTTAAGACAGGGTCTCACCAAATTGCCCAGACTGTCCTTGAACCTGCTCTGTAACCCAGGCAAGCCTTGAAATAGAAATCCTCCTGCCTGAGAGTATAAAGTAGCATCTGCCACCAGACCCAGATTCCTCATTCATTCTGATTTTCTCTCTGAACACATTTTTCATCAACTAAAACTTTTTGTATTGTAGGAAGTTGGCATTTTTATCAGCCAAATCTCTTTCAGCTCTTCTGCCCTTCTTATAGGTGAACTACACAGAGAAAACATCATGTCAGTTCCCTCAGACTCACCACAGCTTGTGAGATAAGGAGTAATCTCGGATACTTTTCTCCAGATGGCTAAATTACCTGGGGGAATGTCAGTTTCAAAGTTCACAGGTTATCAGTGCTCCCCAGAGTCAAGCCTTCTTCTGGCTTGACAGAAATCATAATCAGGACTAGAAATGTAAACGTACAACCTTCTTCTACATAATGGAGTGTTAGGTGTATGGCACACTTCAGCAAGTTGGAGCTGAAGGTTTCTTAAGCTGTACTTTATCATGCCCCTACATTGCTGACCTCATGCTATGTATATTCACGTAGCTTTATGAACTGACAGGAGAAAGCACAATGGAATCCCTCAGATTTTCAAGGAAAATGGTGGTTACTTCTGCTGAAATCATCTTCCAAATCCCAGGTAAAGCCCCACACTTCACATGCATTCTACTAACTTCCTTGTACATTTAGCTTAAATGGTAGAACATGCCAAGTAACACTGGCTTTAGAATACCAATCAGAACAGGTGAATTTATCTTCCTCAAAGAAAAATGTAGAATTCTGTCCAGTGCTGGACTGACAACTGTATGAGGAAGAGTGCACAGGCACGCTGCCTCACTGACGAAACCTATTCAACTTGGAAAGCAAATAAAAGCCATTCGTACGTCCAGGTCAAACCTTCTCAGAGGGTGGGTGCACTACTAAAATTATTTGACACTTCCTAGCAGTTACTTATTCAACCTTCAATGTTTTGAGTGACATAACATTTTCCCAGGCTCACCAATGCCCTCAAAACCCATCACAGCGCATTGTTTCTTCAAGACATAACAGAGACCCATAAAAGGCACTTCTGCCAAATTCTTCAGAACTGACTTCTTTTTCTTTTTACGTCGGTACATGAAATAGGGACGTAGCTTGGTGGGTAGAGTACTGCCCAGCATACCAGAGGACCTGGGTTTGACCCCCCAAAATAGCCTCTGAGCATGCCGTGAAGGCCCACCACGGCAGGGGTGGAAGCTGGATGAACAGGCCTTCACGCCAGGTCTCAGCTACCTAAGGCCCACCTCAGGGTACACTAGAATAAAGAGTAAGGGCTAGGGGTTAGGATGTCTTCACACTGCAGTAAAGATGCCTGAGAGATAATCTAACAATAAAGACTATTTCAAAGGCAAGGTAACATTTATTTCACGCTTCACTGATGTTAAATTTAATATATTTAGATTACACATAAAAGTGTTAACAGTTACCTTGTGAAAAATGAGTTAACAGGCACAGTTAAAGAACAGCCCCTCCTGCTGGTCTTGCAGGTTTAATAAACCCTTCTTTGGTCTGGAAAACTTGAACCTATTGCCAGCAACAGGATTTTTCAAGATCTCTTCCAGGTTTTAATTCTATTATTTAGCAGTTGGCCTTTAGTTGGTTTTTATGAAATGAAAAATAATCCTGAAGATCGTACTGATCAAACTGTATTAAGCTTGAAAAAAAAAAAATCAACCATCAAATACTTCTATTTTTCTAGTATAATAAAATTTTCTCCTTGTCACATCAAAATTCCAAGAAACCCATGAAAATAAAACACATCCAAAAGAATAACTTGTGCTGGGCATGGTGGTTCACATCTTTAATCTCAGCTTTTGGGCAGCAGAGGCAGGTGGATGGATCTCTGTGAATTCAAAGCTAGCCTGGTCTACATTAGTGTTACCCTGTCTCAAAAAAAAGCAAACAAACAACGTAAATATAAAACTTTCCAGGTGTAGATCAAATGCAAAGCTATATTCTTTTTACTCTTACAAACCCATGAAATATACGTATCCAAATGCAAATGCAAGGACACAGCTGGCACCCTGGACCTGATTCTCTGTGACATTCTTTCGAGAAGTGGGGTTCCTTGCATTTATGGTTACCTATCACTCAGTCCAAAGCCTTGACACTAAAGGACATCACATGTACTTGAAATAACTTTCAATATAAATGTCTAGTCATATAAATATGGTCAGATATCATTTCATACAAAGGTGGCTGTCCACCCTTCACAAACCGCATGTGGAATACAGACAGATTACCTCTATCGTCGGGTCATACTCGTCCACAAAGTGGTTCTGAATTAGCTGTATCGTCAAGGCACTCTTCCCTACGCCACCGGCTCCAACCACCACAAGCTTATACTCAGTCATTTTCAGCAGGCCTTATAAAGTAATAGAAACAAAACGATTAGAACATGTCTCATGCCAGATTACCACAGGTATTTTATCACTCACTTTTACATGTAAAACTCTGAGGTATCTGCAATTCAGTGACTGCAACTGGACTTCACTTATAACTCCCCTTGTCAACCTTTAATACAAGTACAGGCAACCACTTCCTTCACCTTGTATCATTCAGCTCGTTTCATCTAAACAGCCAGATTACTGTGTTGTAGCAGCTAATGGCTCTCAAAGGACTATATCATGACATGACTCAGTACAAGTACCCTGCACAGTACCCTACCCTGTGGGCATAGTGCATATGCCTGTTGGCAGCTACCCCAACACCTACCCTCGCAGTATCCCTTGTTGTCTCCATTTTAAAAGTTAGAAGTAGGCAGCCTAATAGTGTCTTTGTTGCAGCCAACAGTTACAGAAAACTGGTTTAAAGCTATTGGAGTAGTTCTCCCATGACAGGAAAGAAAAAAAGGAGCCTAGTGTCACAATGAAGTATCGTGGGTAAAGAAAGAATTAGACAATGAAACAAATAAAGATAATATTTGATGACATTTTAATTTATAAAGTAACTGTGGGGAAAACAAAGGTAAAAAGAAGAGTTTTAAGGATTTGGGATTAATGATCAGATCAATTATAATATATAATCCTATGTGATTAGTAAAAAACAATACCTCTGTACAAGAAAAATAAAACTGAATAAAATTCAGAGATAAAGACTACTTGTGGCAAGGAAAAAAAAAAAAAGGTGAAGGCCGTAAGGAGTTTCTCAGTAAGGCCTGGGACCTTTTCTCTGCTTATGGACACTGTTTCCCAATAGGCGCAACAAGCATGGCCAATACAGTTCACAATCTCCACAGAGAAAATGCTGTTATATTTTTTAGTCAGCTATTCCAAACATTCTGAAATAAAATGAGTATGCTTATTTTATCTCCTTTCCCTCATATAACACATTATTACTAATAAAGAGACATATGGATGCAAAAGAATGGCAATAAAGCCACAATTATTTATTACAGAATAAACAGTTCTAGGTCAATATATGTGTGTATAGTGTAAATAAACACAAAATACACAGTCTACTTATTGATGACCAAGGATTATTCACACAGGCATCAGGAGGAAAAAAAGCGGTTTGTTCTGCCAACACAGCGTCCTCCTCCCCTGTGCCTGAGACCCTAAGTAACAGTAGCACAGGTCAGAAGACCACAGTTGGCAGACCTTCAGCCAGCCCCTCCATACTTGGCCCACCTGGCCTTCCTTGCTGCATGCTGTCTGGGGCCATCTTGGGAGCCATTACTACCCTAACTTACCTGTTTGCCTTCAAATTGTATGGACCATGGCAAACTTAGACCATGGGATAGATGAAAAGAATCACATGGAAATACGACCTTTGCCCTCACCCTCACACATAATTATGAGCAATTTAGGAATCCACAGTGTTCCTAAGACTTTGTGGTAAGAAAAAGAGGTGAAAACCATTTTTAAAGCAGTGGGGGTTTAGCCTTCCTATGCAGGCGGCTCGCTAGGCACTGTAATCACAAAAAAGAGAATGCAGATGCCAGACGCAGATATAAAGGAATACAGTTATCTCCTATGGAGATAGAAACCGGTTGCTAGTGTGTAAAACAATGCCACTCTAATGCTTATTTTGCTTTAGAAAACTAGTTATTTTTCATTAAAAATGCATTCATATTGCCAACAGGCATTTTATTTCTAGTCCTAAGTGAATTGGAAAAAAATTTGTTCCTTCTAGTATAGTGAATACTGGTATGGCCCCCAAAGGATCTCTGAGACCCTCAATAATTGTTTTACAGGTGTAAAGGAGTCCGATAGACTACAGTGTTGGCTAACTGAAGGTCTAGTGTGGACAGATACTGAATCACGCATGTGACTGGAGAAACATCTCCTGGTGCTGCTTATTTACAAACTAGTTTTTGCTGAAAATAAAATTCTTCAGTCAGGTTTTTAAAACCAAGTAATACTTCAGTCCACCAGGAAAAAGAAGTCTTACTCAAGGAAGACTATAAATTGGAAAGGGTCCCCTCACCCAGTTACAAAAGGCAGTGAAGGGGTGTGACTGGGAGTACAGTCCAACAATTTGGCTTAAAAAAAAAAAAAAAAAAAAAAGATGTACTGATAAATTACTATCTGCCGTCTCTTAAAACCAAGGATGCCTGTGGACTCCTACGGTTCCAAATGAAGTACACTGCTATGGAGCATATCTGACGTCTATTGTCTATCACGTGCGGGGTCCGCAATGTGGCCGGAGCAACACCAGTCAGAGGATTACTATGGACAGACTTTTTCTTCCAGATTTCTTCTCCGATGACTTTTCCCCGACAACATGCCATTCTGGCGTTAATTCCCTGCCTCGGCCGTAATGGAGCTGTGACAAGGCTGGCCCGGGGCTCGGGCCGGCACACAGGCCCGGGGGATTTCGGCCGCCCGGAAGGCTACAATGAACTCCGGGCTGGGCTTGGAGGGGGCAGGCGACACACGCGCGACCCAGGGAAGAGGGCAGCGGGCGGCCGGACTTGAAGGCCAGCGAGCCGGGCTGCCGCTCCGCTCGGGGACAGCCCCCTGCCTCGGCTCCGCCGTGTCCCCGCGGCCTCGCGACACAAAGCCACGCAGAGCGGCCGCGTGAACTTTTCTGCTCGCCGCGGCGGGTCGCGGGCTTTCCGCGCAGGGCGTGGGCCACCTGTTCGGCCACCGCCACCTCCTCCTTTGTGGCCGCGGCGATGTCACAGCCCGTGCGGGCGTGGGGGAGGGGAGCGGCCGCGAACCGGCGGCAGATGCGTTTCCCCCCACCCCGCCCCAGCGCCGAGAGGCCGCCCGCCCCGGGGCGCCGGCGCCTCCCGCCGCGACCTCCCCGGGGACCCGCGCCCCGGGCCGCCCGCGTCCCCGCGCCGCCCGCGCGCCCCGCAAGTTGAGCGGGGCGCGGACGCCGGGCGCAGCCGAGGCCGGGCGGGGAGGCCGGGGCGGCGCGGGGGGCCGGCCGCGGCCGGGACGAGGAAGGAGGGCGCCCGGGTCCAGGAAGCGGCGGCCCGCGCGGCCCCGCGCCCGCCGCCCCGCGCCGGCTTCATTCAGCGCCGCGGCCCCGCCCGGCCCTCGCGCCGAGCTCCGCTCCCGGCGGCGGCGGCCCGCGAGCGCCGTCCGCGCCTACCTCTCTCCGCGCCGCGGAGCCGCCGCGCCTCAGGCTCCCGCAGCCGCCGCCCTCGGGCCCGCGCCGCGCTCGCTCCGGCTCCGAATGGCGCGGGAGCGGGACTCCGGGCCGAGCCGCCGCCGCCGCCACCGCCTTGCCCTGCCGCCTCAGCCGCCGCGGCCGCCGCCTGCCCAATCGAGCCCCGAGCGCGCGATGGGCCGGGCGGGCGGGCGCTGAGAGCAGGCCGATCGATGCGCTCGGCACTCCGCCTCGGCCGCGCGCGCGGGAGGGAGGGAGCGAGCGAGCCGCGGCGGCGCCGGGAGCCGAGGCCGGCGAGGGCGGGAAGCGGCGGCCGGGTCGGGCCCGGGCTGGCGCGCGGGGGCGGTGCCGGGAAGGCGGCGGACCCCCGACCCCTCGGGTTCGCGCTCCGACCGCCCCGCCGCGCCGCTCCTCGGGGCTCCCCCGGGGCGCGCGCAGGCAGCCGGGGGCGGACCCCACCGCTCTCCTCCTGGTCGCTTCGCGGGACGGTCGGAGCCTGCAGCCTCCTCGCCCCTTATTTTGTTTTGACACGGGGTCTCTCTGTGTCGCCCGGGCTGGCCTTCTGCCCGGGATACCGCAAGCACAGCTGGCGTGTAAGAAGTGCCCTCGCTCCACAGGACAGATCCGAGGAGACGTGAGGTAGAAGGCGTCCGAGCATCCGGCTAACATCCGCAGAGTTCAGCAGGGAAGCCAATAAGCATGCACGCCCAGAGACTGCATGGATACACCATCTAGAAAATCCCATAGCCGAGGCCCGCAGAGCCAGGGCCTGTGCCGGCACAGTGCCTACCCACTCACCAGGGTCTGGCGGCACAGCCTCACCAGCCACCGCGGAGCTGTTACTCAAGGCTCTGAAGTGATGTCAGCCAGGCAAGCTGTCACTCTTGTGCACCCTTGCCTCCCCCTCCCAGCACCAGGTGGGAGGCCCAGGAAACAAGGGAAGACAGGAAAGAAAAGTGTGCCTACTCCCTGTCAAGGAACTGCTCAATGTTTTGCACATATCGTATTTAATTATCACAACCCCCTCACGAGTTAGAAGCATCTCCACTATGTTACACATGAAGAAAGAAATTGTGAGGGAGAGGAAGAAAGGGATTCCACACTGACACTGCTAAGCTGAAGGCTCCCAACTCAGAGCCGCTCAGTCTGCCTTGGGCTCCCCTGCGGCTCACATTCCAAAAACCATAACGGCAAACTTCTAAAATCCTGTGCTTATTTGCTACTCTACCTTTCTCCTTTTCTCAAGTATTCCGCCTTCTTTCTTCGGTGCATTCACGTTGACTCCTGGCTGCTCTTTGAAGAGGGGAGATTGGCTTCTTCCTCTGAGACTCCTCTCCCCATCCAGCACTGCCAAAGGCCGGTGTCTGTTCAACCACCGCCTTTAAGTCTTCTTCAACGTCTGATTTTTTTTCTTACGTGCAATCTTCCTTAAAGAACATCTTTGGTACTGCAGTTTGCCCTCAGTCCCTGAATATGACTTGTAGTTTTCTCCAGAACCTTTAATCTATCTTAGTGTTTCATTTTAATTTCCCTTGCTTTTTTGTTTTGTTTTGAGACAGGGTCCCTATGTAGAGGAGGCTGGCCTCAAACTCACAGGGCTCCCTCCCCCACTGCTGGGATTAAAGGCTTATGGCAGTATGCCTTGCTCTTTTTTGATTTTCTTAACACTTGTATTTTCCCCACCAATGAACTCCATGAGAGTGAGGATTCTGGCTTGTAGATTGCTAAAGTTCTAGTGCCTGTAACAGTCCCCACACAAGTAAGACTTTCAGTAAAGATGTGAAATGCTGAATGAACCATCTAGCCAGCCTCTTTATGAGCCCTGACACTAAATCTTTACTTAAACCTGTCAGTGTCTGCCTTTATCATCTGCAATCGGCTTTCACGCTCACTGAGGTCACCTTCTGATGAAGCACATCTTAGCGTGGCTGGAAAACTGTCCGCTGTATAAGAAGTGTGGTGAATTTGTTAAATTAATCTGTGCTTACTTGAATGTTGTTTTTCATAAGACCACAGGTTTATCCTGTGCCACTTAAATCCATGATAAGCACTGTTCTCCCCCGCAGCTGCTAATGCAGTGTCCTCTGCAACCGGTACCCTGCTAATCGTAAAGGGACTGCAGTGCTCTCTGTAGAACTTGGATGCTGATTATAAAAATTCTGGCAGCAGCAGAAATCTAATCCATCCACAGGGTCTCAGTTATCATCTTGGCTCATGGTTCTAAAAATGAGTTTTCGTGTCTGTTCTAGTTTTCTTCCTGTGGCTGGCTAAAAACAATCTGACCAAAAGCAACTTAGGAGGAGAAGGGTTTATTTGGCTTACACTTCCAGGTCACAGGCCATCGCTGAGGGGTGTCAGAGGTAGACAGCAAGCTGGAACTGTGGAGGGCCCATGCTTGCTGGCTCACCCCCAGGCTCAGACTTAGCTAGCTTCCTTCTACAGCCGAGGACCACGTGCCTAGGAATGGTGATGCCCACCGGGGGCTGGATCCTCCTACATCAACCAACAGTCAAGGAATCCCCACCTCCCCCAGCCCCAGATGCAGCCACTTCCATTTGGGTCCCTTGGTGTAGGCTTGGCTCGCCGACAACTCTAGGCTGTTCCAAGTTGACAATCAAAGCTAGGGAGGACAGTTCCTTCTGCTGGTCCTGTGAACCCTGCTTTCCAGCTTCACCTCATGAAGGTTCTCTCTGCTCACTCCCACAGCAGTTCTCACATTAGCTGTGCCTGGCCTTCCCCCCATTCTTACCCTGGTGCTTTCTTAGGCAGGATGCATCCACCATCCCCAGGATCTTTGTTTTCCAAACACCACAAGGGCCCAAGGCAGGGGCTGGGGAATTTGAGGTTTTGGTACTTCCAAAATCATCTGCCATGCTTACAGAAACTCAAATTCCTAGGCCCCCCACCCCCAGCTATGCCATACAGTTGGTGTGAGGTAGATCAGACAGCTTCACTTTTAATAAATCAGGTGATCACACCCTGGCAGCTACCACTAGCACACTGACACTCAAGCTCTTGGCAGCCATCCTTTCTACAACTATCTTCTGGGGTTGCTCTTCCTCAAGCCTCCTGGCTGCCCTGGACCCTGGAGAGTCTGCATGAGGACAGGCACAATGGCAGGCACCAGGATCACAGCAGGAAAGGAAGAGGGAATAGCAACAAGCATGAATGGTCCTCAGGACTTACCTGTGGCCTCTGCCGCCAGTGGCGAAAGGTACCTGCACATATACCTTTTGATTTGACCTCTGATGACCACCTGACCCCTTTCTCTATGGAGAATCCTCTTCTACAGATAGCATCAAAGCCCCAAACTAGGAGTGCCTTGTGTTTCTTGGGACTTTGGAAGGTGTGAAATGCTAGGGCGCTACATCACAAATGTTAGGGATTTACTGTAAATAAGGACATCTGAGAAAACAATGTCAGCGAGGTTCCCTTTAATCCCAGTGACTCAATGGGAGACTGTGAGTTTAAGTCCAGCCTCGGCTACATAGACCCCATGATTTAAAAAAAAAAAATGGAAAAAACAAAAATGAAAGTAATGTCTTCAGCCAGAAAACTATTGTTCAGTGCAGGAGTGACTGTGCTTCTTGTGGTTCAGTAGTGGGTTCTAAAGCCTCACCCACCCTTCTTTAGGAGGCCTCTGTTCCCTGGAACTCTGGTAATTCTGTCCATGAACCAGTCTGTCTGCGCTTCTTCGCAGCCTCTTCTATCGCTGCCTAGGCTTCTGGTGTCCACTCCCTATGACACAGTCTGAAGAGGATCCACCAATACTGTGTCTGTCACCCACTGAGCAATAAGGAGAGACTTTGTGCGGCAGTTTTTTCTGATGGGTAGCTGGCCACTTTGTATCTAACTAAAAGACCACTAACCTTCTTTTGTGTTCTAATCCTGAGTCCTGACAGTTGTGGCCAGAGTAACAAGACACAGGGCAGGACACTTAAACACAAGGAGCCATCTGCGTTGCTTTCTCTAGGACAATCTGTCCCTCCTGGGGAAGGTTTGCACAGGTAAGCAGAGCCTGTCTGATTCACTTGGTCAGCGCATTGTCCCTTCTGCACACTTTTTTTGTGAGGCTGTAAATTCCATTTTGGCTTCTCTGTTTTCCTCACTGGGTTGCACAATCATGAAGGCCCTATTCACTGCGCCTCTTTGAGTAGACAGTTCTTGTATGTGTGTTTGCTGAAGCCGGTGGAGAATAGCTGAACTCCAGCCATGTCTCTTTATCTGCTCAGTCTTCACTGGGCCAGTCTCTGTGACCATCTCTAAATGAGTGTCCTGCCACTAAGGCTAAGTTCTGTTTGGTAGAGAGTGAGTGTGACCGTCCCTCACAGCACCTGGTCCCCAGCTGACGGAAGTGTTTGGAGAGCTTATGAAACCTTCAGTAGGTAAGCCTAGTGTGTCACTGAGACACCGGCTCTGAGGCCTTGCTCCCATCCAAGGCCTCTGTCTCCTGATCTGGAGAGATGTAACAAACTGTGTCACAAGTTTCAGACACCATGGACAGGGCCCCAGCTGCATGTCTTCTCTCCATGCCAAATTGTGGTGCCTTAAACCACCATCCAAGATCACCCTCCCACAGGTGTTTCTGGTGAGAAAAGTAATCAGTGCACTATCCAGAATCCAATTCCTTACTCCTCTCAACTAATTCCTTCAGCAAATTTTTCCATCTTACCCAACTGCCCCAAAACATTAGACTGGAAAGCTTAATTTTTAGTGCATCTTTCCATTCAAAGCCCCTTCAATCATATTGTCAAAGGATTTCTTTTTATACATGTTTTATTTTTAAGCGTATGTGTGTATTAGTATGTGCGCATGACTGCTATGTTCAGGGAGTCCAGAAGAGTCCATCAGCTCTTCTGAAGCTACAATTACAGGCAGTTGTGAGCTACCCAACATGGTGCTGAGACTAAACTTGGGTCCTTTACAAAAGCTGCGGATGCTTCTAACCCCTGAGCCCTATTTCTCCAGAGCCCATTTTCAAGTGTTTTCTCATGTCTTCTATATTTCTTCCTTCCTGCGTCTCTGGAGCACCTCCCTTGCTGGCGTCTCACATCTCGGGCGTGTTCTTTTCTATTCAGGCCACAGGCTGTTGTCATCCTGGTCCTGTTTATGCACAGCAGCTACCACCGTCACCACTCTCACATCACCATCGCCGTCAGGATTACCGTGTACCCACTCCATAAAGGCTGTGCACACAGGGTGTGTCATTTTCTAAATGCAAGGAGTTACATACCAAGTTTTTAATAACTATCTAAAAAGATGATAAATACCTAAAATAAATTATATAGTGATGCCGGGTCGATATCCGGCAGGTGGAACTGAGAGGAGGGTGGCCTGTCCAGCTGGACGCCCTCAGTGGCTGAGTGCGATGAGGAGTGTCGATGGCCCGAACCTCCCTGGATGCCCCAGGGAATAAAACACCATCGAGCCGGGAGATCTGTCGAATCAGGAACTCGGCTTATTGAACAGAGCGGTCCTTTTTATAGGTTTGGGTCAGGAGGCAGGAGGCAGGGTTAAGGAAGTGAGGTAAGATGACGTAGAGGGCAAGGTTAGGTAGTGCAAGGAGAGGTGGGCCAGCGACAAAACTCCACGTAACAGTTAGCAGGCAGGGTTGATTTTAAGGCGGATATGCTGAATCACTTTTGCCAAGAAGTGGCCCCTCTTAAATCAGAAGCTAAAGACAGGTCTCCAAACTCGAGCCAGGCTCAGGTAGATGCAGCAGGCCCAACATGGTGTAATAATTGCTAATGTCTGAGAAGCCTTTGCTAAGTCTCGGTCTTGCTCGCAAACCTTTGGTGACTTCTTACATCCAGTGGACTCAAGTCCAAAGCCTTGGAACCCAGCTTGAGGGCATCTCTAGTCCAGCACTCTCTTCACTCTGGGACTTTGTCTGCCAGACTCTCAAAGATGTTCTCCTCTCTTAAAATGATTTCCACATTATCCCCTCCCCCCTCTCTCCCCCTCTCAAATAAGAGCGTAGTATGTCTCTCTTTTTCTTCACATGAGGCTCTTTGCCCTCACTGCTTCTTTTTCTTAACAGAGGCCCCTTGTCCTCACAGCCAAAATTCTCTTTCATTCAAGAGGGAAAAGCAAGCCCTACCTTCTCCATGGGCTCAGTTAACTCTGATTTCCCATTCCATCATTTCACATTTTAATAGCATTTAAAGCCCAGGAGATTCTCATAAAATCCTGGAGGAAGTAAGGGCTGTACCTCAGGTGTGTGAACCGCACCCACGCAACCAGACTAGCTCACCGCCATTACTCAACAGCTCCACGAACACACATACACGCTTATCAGCAAAGTAAATATGACGAAAGCAGTGTTTGAGGGAGATTAGGGTGGCAGCTACAAGAGGAGAGACTGACATGGGAAAAGACCTGGGGTAAAACATTTTGAGGATGGCAACAGCATGTCTGATGGTGGTAGGAATGGTGAACTGGATTCATTGATCTCCCAGGGATGTCCGAAAGCTGCATGTCTGAGGAAAGCGATGCCCCGTGGCTGCCACTTATGGAATGCATCTAATGAGGCACGCCTCCTACACAGCTGTGAATAGACCTATCCCCTATCTATTCTTCATCTTCACATCTGCCCCACGGTTGCGCTTCCCTGGAGAGACAGGCAGCTGCTCACCAGTGTCCTTGCTTCTGCTAGCACACCCTATTCCACAGGGAGAAGCTGGACTGACTCCTACAAACGCAACGAGGATCTTGTGTCCAGAGCCAGCACTCCAGTGACACCTTAAGGGACTGGAAATGAAATCCAACACTACTCTCCTGACGTAGTTTCTGCCTACTTCTGACCACGCTGTGCATGACCCAAGGCCTCCCTAGGCTCCAATGCCCCAGCCTCTTCCCTTCCCGGCACACTAAGCACTCCCTCTTTTTAGACCTGTGAGTTAGAGCGAATTTGTCCATGCAGTTTGCAAATGACGGGTTTGCAGTTTTCTCGGGGTCGAGGGCAGCTCTCACTGCCAGAGAGCTCATTTTCCTCTCTCGCTTCTCAGCTCGCTGCCACTGATTCACTGAATGACCCCAACACCCTGTCTGAATCAGCCCTGCTCATCCTGGTCCCTAACTCACACCCTGAAACTACTCTCCTCTTAATGCCATGCCCTGCTTTGTCCTTCTAATTCATGGCTTTCATATCTGAAATTGCTTCGACCGCTTGTTTGCTTGTCTGCTTCCTCCTGTGAAATATAAATTTCACGAATCAGTGACAACTGAATCCTCAAGGCCAGATGATGCTGGCACACAGAAGTCGTTCATTGAAGTGTGTTGATCGTGTATCTGCTTGATGATACGTAGTGGTGGCAGTGGTTTGATCAGGCTGTTTTCACTGATGATGCTCAGGATGCTTTCTTTGCAGGTGGCGATTGAGAAGCTAATTTAAAAAATGGGGCAAGGTGCCACAACAGTAACAGAATTGTGCTGTTTTCTGGGATTTTTTTTTTTTTTTACTTTTTTTTAATGGAGCATGTTGGATGTCTCTACAGTTTTGTTCCAGTGACTGCAGAACCTGGAAAGCTGCTGTTGCTGCCGCCGCTGCTACTGTTGTTTACCATGATGAGGTGGTATACAGAAGCTAACAGGCATATTCGTGTAGAAACATTTAGACTTAATTTTCTTTCGTTGGTATGGTACTGTGTTGCATTAGCTATGTAAGGTTTATCTGTGTGGCACTGAGTACAGAAATTAATGAAATTTTCTCAGTAATGAACAATTGTTGAGAAGTGCTGTGAGGAAGACGGTACTAAAAACCCACTCAGAAAGGTCTCTGATAGTTAATGTTGGTGACTTTCTCTTTGTTCAATCAGCCCAGAGACAGTGTGTCATTCTGCATTCAAATTCTCTCTGAGCATATTAGAAGTCCCCGGGATCATTTAAAAAGTGTTTCCTTCTAACATCCCCAGGGATGTTTAGACTGAATCTACCTACAACTAGCCTAGTGTTCCGATTCTGTGTCTTTTCCTTCACCGTGATTACCAGGTCAAGGACGGGGAGTTTCTGTCCCATTTGTGGGATCGGCTCTACAAACACAAGCATCCTGTGTGCATGGGATATTCGGCTAACAGTGGCCTGCACGTGGGGCGGCATGTGCCACAGAGCCGAGGTGTATACAGAGTGAGCCATGCCTGGGCCGCGTGCGGGAATTCTGCAACACTGATGCAGGAGATGACGCTAATGGAGCCCTGTCACTCTACATGTGACTGGGGGGCTTCCCCCTGTCTTTAAACATTCACTCATTTACTGTGTGTGGCTGTGTGGATGTGCTCGTGTCATGGTATGTGTGAGGTCAGAGGGTCTGTGGGACTCGGTTCACACTTGCCTTCTGCTCTAAGGACCCTGGGTTTGAAGTCGGTACATCAGGCAGCAAGCGTTTTCACTAAATGCGCCATCTCACTGGCCCCTAGGGAGCTCCATTCTTGTGCCTCAGTTTACCAGCTGGAGTCCAGCAGCGTGAACTCCTTCACGATCTACGTGTCCCCAGCTGAATGAGGCAAACCTCTTTTTTTACGTTAATTTCTCTAGACTCTCTGGAAGATCACCGTGATTGCCAAATGCTTTCTCCTGTCCATGGTACATTAACGTGGAGAGGTTTAATTGGAGACAAAAAACAATTTTGCTTTATTCTGAATTCTTTCCACAAGTAATTCTAAGGCTTGCATAAAATAACCCTGTTAGCAACCTTTTGCTTCGGTTGCTAATCTAAACAATGAATAATGTAAGAAAACACCTATCTTAAAAATTTTTAAATCTTAACTGTAAAACTCACTAACCTGAGTTTTGCACTCGTAACAGCTAATATAACCTGAGTGAGCAGCATTTCATTCACTCAGTGCTGTGAGCACTTCACACAGGCCGCACACTTGGGGTATCCAGGACATACCGACACATAAGCAGAACAAAACCCGCTGCTCTCTTGGAGCTCTGCTTGGGAAGAGGTGGGTTGGAGGCCTTTTGACGTCTCAGTCTTCTTACACACTTAAAGTTGTCTCTTACCATACACGAGCTGTTACAAGAGAACTACATTTAAAAATAACGAAAAATACTATTAGCTTTTAAAGCTTTTGGTATGTGTATTTATTTTGTATGTGTGTTTGTGTGTGCACGTACAGGCATGGAGGTCAGAGGACAATCTTCAAAAATTGTTTCTTTCCTTCCACCAAATGGGATCCAGGAATTGAACTCAAGTCATCAAGCAACTTTACTGGCCCAGTCTTGCCAGCCCTCTTTTTAAAACAGCTTTATTAAGAATTACAACATATCCATCCATTTAAAGTGAAAATCTGGTGTTTTCCAGTATGCTCACAAGGTTGTATGGCCATCACCACAGTTGATTCTGGTACATTTCATCCTCTCCAGAGAATCTTGCTAGCCATGAGTTCACCTCTGCCCCTCCCTGTCTGTCTGACTCCTCGCACCTCCAACCTCCGGCAATCATTTCTTTTCCTTCTGTCTACACATTTGCTTATTCTGGACATTAGGAAAAAAAAAAACACATTTCCTCTGTAACTGTAGTTGCAAGCCCTCTGACCAGCATTTTCCCACACACTAGCCATCCTACTTCAGGTGACCAACATGCTACTCTCCTGTGTTGTGACCTCATTGAGTCAGACTCCACACATTTTAAACTGTGGGACATTTGTCTTTCTGTGCCTAGCTAAGTCCCCTTCATAGTGTCCTCAGGTTCGTCCACACCATCGTAAATGATGAGGCTTCACTTCTTTTCCCAACCATAGAGCGTGCCGTCCTGTACACAAACCACATTTTCTTTGCCTGTCCACCCACTGGTTCACACCTTGTTGGATTCATTGTCTTTGCTCCTCCCCCGCCCCCATAGCACTGGAAAGAAACATAAAACAATAGTTATCTCTTTGACATACAGATTTCATTTAATTTGGCAACATACTCAACATTCAGACCGCTGGATCAGCCCTATTTTTAACAGTTGAAGTTTTTATTTTCTATTTTTAATAGGTGAAGCACTTTCATAAGCGTCATTTCTATAATGGCAGCACTTCCTGACCTACCTACCAACCACAGCAAGGAGTCCCATTTATCCCCACACCCACCAGCACTTGTCATTCTTTGTCCTTCACACAGCACAGCTAACAGAGTGAGCAGATAGCTCGAGGTTTTGATTTCTGCTCCCCGATAATGAATGATTCTGAGTGGTTCATATACCTGTAGGTCATTCGTGTCTTCTTTTGTGAATCATCCCTTTGAGTCTTCTGAAGAATGACATTGTTTTAATTTGCTTGCAAATCACTGTGAAGTCTTGCTTAGCAGAAGGACTTAGAGACCCCAGATCTGATCCCTGTTTAGACATCACCGCTAGCTTCTAGAAAGTCTTCTATACATTCATATATGAAAACAGAACAGGAGAATAATACTTCCATATCCTAATGAGGCCTATATAGACTTGACTTTGCCAACTTCTTGCAAAGCTTCTAGAATTTCTAGAGTCCCTGTGCCACACTGCTGTGCAAAAGACAGTTGTTCAAACCTGTTTACTAGTAAAACAGGGCCAGACCTAAGAAGAGCCACTCAATAGTGAGCTTTTCCAAACATCAAAGAGGCTGGGCCCTCATTATATAGCATCTGTCAATAATGGTGACCAGGCACAAACACCACTAAGACAAAGCACAAGGAGAACACGCGAAAATCGGCCCCTTGATTCTAGAACTGTCGGGAATAACCAGCATCCTGAAGTATTTTACAAAGATTAATTGACCCAGCTTCTCAGACTGTTGATGAAATCTTTCCAGATGAAACTGCAGGGCACCTGGAAGGCTGCATAACTGACAAGCGGTAGGCAGTGGTTCTCAACCTTCCTAACACCGTGGTGCTTTTGATATAGTCCCTCATGTTGCGGTGACCCCAAACATAGAGTAACCTGCTGCTACTTCATCACTGCACTTTTGCTACTGTTATGAGTCATTGTGTAAATATCTGATATGCAGGATACCTGGTGTGCCACCTCCAAATGGGTTGCGACCCACAGTGTTGTGATATGAGTATTATGGTCACTGTCTTCATCACTCTTGACGGTCTTCATTTCTTCTCTTAATCTTTCCTCCCCACACTTCCTTCCTTCTTCCTCTCATCCCTTCCTTCCTGTCTCCTTTTAAAAAATTTTCCTTTGCATTTTCAGAAATGGCTTCCCTAACCACTTGAACTGTTTTGTTGTTGTTATTGGTTTTGTTTTGTTTTTATTTTAAACCAATGTCAATTGCAGAACTCTGTCTTCCACACTTCTTTTTCAAAAGAACTTATCACCATCTGTCATCCAATATGTATGTACCATTTAGTTATTTGCTTACAGTCTGTCCTATTCGTACTAGAAATTAACCTGGGGGATATTTTTCCATCTATTTTATTCACTGTGGATTTTTCATCACTGGAACACACAACAGTCACAAAAAAAAATGTGAAATGACAAACAGTCAAGTCCTACAGTTTGACATATGTCAGAATGAGTAAGAACATGGTCAAAGAAAGCATGGTTCCTCAGCGTGAATATGTGTTTCCAGAAAGTCCTTCTGACACAAACTACTCCATTAACAATGAAGGACAAAACACTCCATTAGACTGTCTCAACAAACAGGAAAATGCTCCCATGTGGGGTGACTTCAGTGCTTTGAACCTCTGCTGAATACTTTTCTTTCCCCTTTAAGATTTAGAAAAGCTGTTGGCCTAAAATCATTTTTTAGCAAAACAAACAAAATTAGTAAACTTTCAGTAACCAATCTAACTTTACATTCCCCTCTCAAGTAGCCTGAGCTGGCATCGCCAAGGATGCCTGTGAACTTCCGAAACCCTCTGCCTCCACATCTATCTAGAGTTCCAGTGCTGTGGGCACCATTGTGCCTGGTTTATCTGGCGCTGAGGCTCAAACCCAGGGTTTTGCACATACGCGGCAAGCACTCTGCTGCCTGGCCATATCCTCAGCCCCGTGTAATCTTCTAAGCGAAGAGCTGTTGTGTAAGTTCTTGTACAAGGCCCCGTGGTGTGGGCAATGCCATCTCTGCAGTCTTGGCAGAGTTTGAAAGGATAATCTAGAATATAGAGATTAAAACAAAATAAAAAGTAAGAGCGTGTGTCATATGCTGGGTATGCGCACGTGCGTGAGAGTACTGGGGAGTATGTGACAAGTGTTCCCTGCACACACTGACCACGGATGGCAACAGCTTTGTAAAGCCGGCAGCCGGCAGCCGGCAGCCAGGCAAGGTGTTGCGACCGTGGCTGGTTGATTGGAAAGCCCTTTTCTATGCTTATGTGTTTCTCCTGCATGTGTGTCCGTGTACCACACACATACAGTGCCCATGTGGGACAGAAGAGGGTATTGCATAGCCGGAGACTGAAACGACAGCCACATGTGACCCGCCACATGAGTGCTAGGAGCCAAGGACAGCCAGCACTCCTAACCCCCGAGCTACCTCTCTAGCCCAGGTTGAAAGGATTTTCATAAGTCACTATAGCCAATGTTAAAGTCCTTCAGATTTGACTGGGCTTTGAACGCTCTAACTCATGTTCGAGGCTATGACTCCATGGCTGCCTTGCATACCATAGTGTTCCTGAATGGGGGTGTTCATTCTGAAAGGGGAGTGTACGTATGAATATGGTGCTCTTTAAATATCTGTGCCCCTCCAAAAGAGAAAACTGAAAATTGTCGGACTCTTTCTCCGTAAAATAAACACAAGGAAGGCTTCGGGCCTGTTCCCAACAAACTGTTGGGCCATCTTTTTCAGGGCTTCCTAGAGTGAAACCCTGGAGTCATTCGTCACAAGTGTGACTTTACACAGCCAGACATGGCCCTTGGCAGTGAGCAGGCCTGATGGTGAAATATGAGTTACAAACCCCAGATGGTTCAGTGTAATATGCCGAAACAGGAACACAGGAAACTCAAGACCCCAAAGGTAGACAGCTTTTAGAGATTTGGTTTGGTTTGGTTTTAGTTCTGATTCTCGAGGTTTCCAGGGAAAATATGCATTTACTGGTGAGAACGGGAGACTTTTCTGGATTCAGCAGCGTCTCCATACGCAGCTACCCAATGTGCGGGGCGGTTCATAGTTGTCCTTCAGTTGAGCTGTCAGAGCGTGGCTCTGAAGTACCACCTCAAGGCCGTAAGTTATGTGTGGTGTTGCTGTGGTACTAACTCACCACCAAAAGCGGCAATAAATATATGATAAAAATGTACAATGCAGGCACCAGTTCTCAACTGAAATATGGAAAATTCGGCAGTTTACATTGGCAGCCACAGGCGATAGCTCACCCAGGCTTTCCCACTGGGTTCCTAGCGGGCTTCTCTAAGCTGTGATTTTTTTTTTCTCACTCTCATACTCTGTTCAGATTCTGCTGAAAACCCTTTGTCTGTGTCTCTTCCTTGTTTAGAATCCACAACTGCCTTCAGCATAGATATCTGCATGAACATTCCAGCCTGGATCTGCTGTTCCAATCTAATCTCCTCTTAGGTGCCTTGCTTGAAGATAAACTATCACAGAGTGGGGGCCGGCCTTGATCTCCCAGTCCTGGAGCTCAGTGTCAGACCACCACATAGCCTGCAGTTCTGATTTCCAAACCTCACTCTTCTCTGACCCTTTCAGCACAGTCTTTACTGTTCTCGTCGCCGTGACGAAATCAGCTTAGGGAGGGTTTATTTTGGCTCACAGTTTGAGGGTGGCACAGTCCACCGTGGCAGGGAGGGCTTGGCTGCAGAAGTGTGAGGCTGCGGAGAGAGGAGAGTGATGCTGCTCAATGCTCCCTCTATTTTGATGTCTTATTTGGTTCAGCCGAGGATCCCACCTCAGGGAACGGTTCCATCCTTGTTCAGGGTGAGTCTTCCTGCATCAGTTAAACCTCTTTAGAAATGTCATGCTCAGATTCTGATTAATTGCCAAGTTGGCAGTGAAGATGAACCATCACAGAATAAGGACCTGACCATTGTACCAATTTCTTTGGTCTGTAGGGCAAGTTGTCACACAACCCTTTGACAACTATGGCAAAGTGTCCTCTCTGGGATTTTTAATGTGGCTTTTGAAACAGGACAGCTTTGTACCTCAAAAAACAGCTTCCAAGGCCTTGTCTCAGGTTGTTTCAGGGGAGCACTTTTTTCTTCAATTCCAGTGAGGCACCCTCTCACTTGAAGGTCCAGATGACGCTGTCAGCATAAAACCTGCGTCTGATTCTCTGAGTGAAATAATAGTAACTCCTCTTATGTCTCATTCTGTTTGTTGGCCTTTTTTGTTCATTCCAGTATCTGTGTGGCTCCCTTCTGGTGCTGAGACCACCAGCAAGAAAAGGGTCCTGCTGCTAATGACATCACTCTTTGGTGTGTCCCTTATGTTTGGAAGGGGCTCTTTAGAGTGCACGGAAGAGGCACACCCAGGCCACTCCCTAATAAAGAGGAATATATGCTCTGCAGGGCGGGCAAAGAAAGAACAAGTGGCAGTCACATCAGCTGATGACAAAACTGTCCTCCCTGGGGCAGCGTGGGGCTTGGGACCCTCCCCTCAGAAGCTCCAGCCACCTGCTTAGGGAGTCGTCCTTGTCTGCTTCCTCAAATGACCTGCCACTAGTTGCTTGTTGTTTTGGTTCTCTGAGATCTGGTGACTTAGCAGTGCTCTCCTGGAGCACCACCTGTTAAGACTGGAAGGCAAACTTGAATGGCCACTGAGCAGCTTACCACCTAGATGCCTGTGTTGAGCAGAGGTCAAGGGTCAGACCACCCAAAGTGGGGTGAAACATATATTCATTCGAGGGAAAGTTGAAGCTATTTTACTTTGACTGGGACCATGAGTACACTAGGGAATCAGAACTCCTCATTAGACCTAAAGCTATTTTGCTTGTACACTGCTTTGTGCTCCTACTTGACTTTGAGTCCTGGGGGAGTGAGCTTACTCCACTCAGATTGTGCTCTCCACAGAGAGTGGACCAATACTGTAACGGGGTAGATGCCCAATAAAATATGTTACTATGTACCTAGATCACACACTCCATATAAATCCATCCTACTCGGGAAAACATGCGAATTATTATCTGCTATTTGTTCCTTTCCAAGGAGAATTCCCAACATTCTTCGTAACTTTCATGTTCAGGTAGTTTCAGTCTTCAGCTGTAGTTACAGCCAGTAGTTCAAAGTCAAAGTCAGAGCAGAAGTGGGAGCAAAGGTGGGGTCATTGTCAGAGTCCCGCCTTCTCCACTGCAGACAATCCTAGGCACACTCTTAGCAAGGTCTCAGGAAAGCATGGGGCTCCTCTGTATATAAGAAACGCTGACATAATTACCAGGTGACTTTTAAGCACAGAACACACGATGCAGAGGACGTGAGGGTGGCAGAGAGGCCTTGAGACCTCGTGAGTTTCTCGTTTAGCAGACGTGGTGGCCATCCAGCTGGGCCACGTGAAGGTACAGCCGACACCGTTTTAGAAAAGGGGGCTCCCTAGCACATGTCTCTTTCATCTTCCTCTGAGGAATGTGCTGGTCCCTTCTATCTCCCAGCACACATGTCTACCACAGGGCCCTATACTTAGAACATGAAATGCTTTTGCCCAGAAAGCAGGTCTTTGAGAAACATTTTTCCCATGTATAAAGGGTCTTCCTTAGCTTCTCTCACCAAATTGCAAGCATGCATTTTGTAAAGTTCCTTTCTCTAAGAGGAATTATCCAGAAGTGAACTTTCCTCACCTAGGTCTATGAGCATAGCTCCATTAGCAATGACCACCCTGAACAAGCACCATGAAGTAAGCTCATAAAAGCACAAAACACTGACATAAAAATATTACTCAATTTCATATTATCATGTACAAATGACTTTACCCTGACAGTTGACATTATAGCTTTTTGTTCCTGATTACCTCAATGTGTGGAAAGAAAAAAAGAAAAGCCTCATTCTATCAGAGTCTTAGCTTGGTTGGTTTCCATTATAGCCAAGGCTGCTTGCACAGGAAGAGTGAGAGGGATGGATGTGAGAAAATGTTTATGGCTGCACAGAACAACACTAGCCCACAGCTAAACCTGAAGCATTCCAAAATTACATAAATGGATATTTTGCCTCTCCATTGGAGATATAAATTCTCTTCAAATTGACTTTGTTTCTGAATAAAAGCCACCAGTTTTGTTTTAATGTTTTAAAGATTAAATTGTGTGTGTGTGTGTGTGTGTGTGTGTGTGTGTGTGTGTGTGAATATACACATGAGTACAGGTATCTTTGATATTCAGAAGAGGCCATCATGCCCCCTGGGGCTGGAGTCAGAGAAGGTGGGGAGCTGCCTGACATGGGTGCTGAGAACTGAACTCGGGTCCTGTACTAGAGCAGCCAGTGCCTTTGACCACCGAGCCACCTCTCCAATTGGCAAGCCACCATCTTCCGCCCTTAGAGTTGACCTCGGGAAGTATGCATGCAGTTTCCACAAAGAGTGCCTCATTACGGTAAGAACACTGGCCTCTGTGGCCGCTTAAGTCCTTGGTGCCATGCGTGATATGTGGCCATTACTAGTCTCCCTGTCCTGAGTAGTCTCTGTCGTATAGCGTTGGCACCATTAACAGAGGCAAACATCTTTACCCCCAACTGTGCATCTGGGTCAGCATTTTCCATCCTGATAAGGTAAATAGCCTTAATGCCCTAAATGGCATTCTGCTTAACTACCAAATACTACCTGTTATTCGCAGATTCAACTCTGTCACTAACACCCTGTGCAATCAGAAGACAGTTCAGGAATCTCAGTATCACACGCCATCTGGACCTCAGCTCCATTGGGAGCTGCCAGCACGCTTAAATCCAGAGCCATCCTTGTCACTGTGAATTATTCCCTGGGAGGAAGGACGCCGCACAGTGCCAAACAGCACAGTGAGCCTTAGTTTAGGAGATGCTTTTCTCTGTTAAAACAATGAACTTATCTCCTGTTGGACTGAACCAATGCAGTTTCATAATGCAACAGCAATTATCTTTTTACAAGGCGTAAGGGAGAGGGCACAGCTGATGGCCCCAGCTTCTTCTCGCTCACTCAGGGTAGGAAGAGTCGGCAAGCATGCTGCTCCTTTCCAATGTGTTCTTGGTAGGGAGATTTCCTTTCAAGTATGAGCAGTTTCAGAAATTAGGTGAGCAAGAGCGTGAGCCACACGCACCCTCCTTCAGGTATGGGTCCTCAAGGTTCTATGCTGTTCCTTTTCTTCTTCTTGGCTCTCCCACTCTACCCCTTGCCCCAAATGGATAATGTCCCCACCAGAGGTTAAGAAAAAAGAAGTCAGACGTTTAAATGATTTATGGTAATTTATATCTGGAGTTCAATGATAGATTCTAGCATGGAGATGGCCATTTTAAAGACCAGTCCTGAAGATATGGAAAAGTCACAGATATACACCCACAGCAAACTCCATTCAACACAGTCATCTCCTGCACCGACTGGTGTTACTGGGAAGTAGAAACTTCATTCCTTTCTCTTCCTGCACCATTACAGCCTGGGGCACACCAAAAAGACCAAACCTTTTCCCCCAGTCTTTGGAAGTCCCCTCAAGATGGGACCAGGTCTGCACAGCTCCTGAAGAGCACGTGGAAGATGTGCTCAGAATGTCGGCTGGACCTGGAGGAGTGGCCTAAGAGGGACGTGTAACAGCCTTAGATGCTCTTTCAGTGGCTCAGGGAGTGAGCCCATGGAAGCTAGGCCCAAACCAATGTGCGAGAAGGAGGTGGATCACACGGAGAGGCACAAACATTCGTGAAGTGATGGGATTACTTGTCAGAACTGCGTCTTCTGGCTAGAGATGGAGATAAAGGAAGGCCAAGGGTGTAGATGAAGAACAGATGACGAGGCTCCCCTAAAACACGGTGTACGGAAATGATAACACTTACCTAGTAATGCTAGGCAAACAAAAAGTGGGCGGAGACAAGGGGCTCTGTAGGTGGGGCTTCTGGCCAGGACAAGGTGACTGACGCTCACAGGCTCTGTGGGCCTTTGTTTGGTTTTGATATAGGGTCTCATCCTGTAGTCCACGCTAAAAATAAAGGCTACCATGTGAGCCTTCTGAGTACCGTGATTAGGAAGTGAGCCTCCGCACCCAACATTGAGGCCCTCGTGAAGGGCCTAGGGCTTGTAGAGTGAAAGCTGCCATCTCCAGAAATCAGGTTAAACTCTCTGTATCATTGTCTTGTCCTGCTAAAGTCACCCACAACATGCTACACAGCCTGCTGAGGGAGAAGAGCATCAACACTCTTACCCAGATGTGAATCCTGAGAGCTACAAAAACATCTGGTCTACCGGAGAAATGCTTCTGGATGCAAGGGTGGCACTTTCTGATTGGATTTACGCCCTGCTCTACAGGAGGACACGCACACTTTGTCCTGTAAATCTGACCAAGAACCCACAGCTGGGAAATCCGCAGGCCACGGGGATCAACCTACTACTATTGTTTGGCTAAATGGATGGAGCCACAAACTGCCCTCTGTAGAGGTTGCAGCAGCTTTGTCCATGGCAGAGAGGCTTCTTTGCGTAGCAGACAAAGTCACAGCTGGCCCAAATGCACAGACCAAACGTCTGTGCTGTCTCAGCCACAGATGAGATGGCCCCCTCACATCCCCACCCAGGCTCAGAGAAGACCAAGGAAGAGAGAGTGGAGAGACTGCCAGAGCTAGCAGTTGGGAGGAGTGCAGTAAAACGGTGGCTTCTGGACATGACAGCACCGCCATGCCCGTGAACTCAGAGCAGCCGCACAAATCCAGCTGGTCAACCTCCCAGCATGGGAGCATTGACAGTGGCTGGCTGCGGGGGGGGGGGGGGCAGTTTTTGTTAACAGTGCGGTCCCTAGAGCACCAATCATGGTCCAGTGGGTAGCCCACACCTGTGTGTATTTGGTAGCACAGATTGCGTTAAAGCATGAAGTTTGGAGGGAGCAGGTGGGAGGTGGATCCTGATAGAGGTAGAGGAAAGGATGCTCAAAAGACATTTTCAGCATATATGAAATTCTCAAATAACTAATTTTAAAACCTTGCCCTTCAGTATAGCCCTAGCTGTTTTTAAGAAGACACAGATTTAGCGTTATTTGCTGTAGCACAAAGCAGACCGTAGAGATGCTTAGTATGTGACATAGTAGCAATATTTATAACTGTCATGAAGCTACTTAGGACTATGGTTTAGAGATATGACTTTTTCTAATGTATTGTCAAGTGAAAATAGATTTTCAAAGTCTATGATCCTACTTTCGTAATAGATAAACATTTGCATCTGTACATGGGAAATGTTTAGAAGGCTGCTCCCGGAACTACAGGTGATAAACTGTGGGTGGTGAATGCTAAGGGCATGATCAGTGGCTGAGAGAATCTACCGTGCACACATCTGGACCGGGGTTCAAATGCACCTGTACTGTCTGGGGCAGCAGAGTCAGGGGACTCTCTGGACAGACAGCCTAGCTCAAATGCCAACCTTCCAGTGAGAGAGACCTTGGCTCAGGGTGGTAAGACAGAAGATGAGGGAAGACATCCAAAACACTGCTCTGGCGTTTACGTGCATATGTATGGCACAGTCATGTGAACTCACACATGGACACACACAACTGAAGACAGAAAAACTTCTTAATTTGTTTTATGTTTAGAACAATAAAGCAGTGTACGGCTTCTAAAAACAGAAATAATGAGCAAAGGTAGTGGAGTGTGAGAAAGTCCAGAAAGCCTCCTTTCTTTCTTTGACTTTTTCCTTTCTAGAGTGATTAGGGTTAAAATTCTTTTAAAAACTTGGCTTGCTCTTGCAAGTGATAGCTATTTACTAGGCACTTAGTTGGAACAGCTCCCGTTAGCTCAGGGTATGTTGTGAACGGAACTGATGTGGTTGGTCTCTGCTGGAGCTGAGCCGGTAGCCATCTTAGCCCTTGGCCATCCGGGAGCCTGGCTCTGGTTCACACTATCATGAAGCCACCAAGCAAAGTACCCAGAGACAGGCAATCTTTACCCATCCTTCCCACCAAGGTCTGAGCTCCTGCAGGTTGTCCTTTAAATTGTCACAGTTCCTGTACTAATGGTCTCCTAACCCTATCTAAAGTGCAATAAAGACTTTCTCAATTGTCTTCTATAAATTTCTATCCATTTGAAAGAGCAATTTTTTTTTAAGAAGTGTGTGTTAGGCAGTATGGCTGTGAATGCAGCGAGTTTAAAGGGCCAGTGTGTGGGTGCTTGAACAACGCACTCCTAGCACCCCTCAACCTGCTCTTCAACAGTGTGGCAGCCCAGCCCTAGCACACACCTCTGTGTGTGACAGCTGGAGCACAGACGATACCTGGCCGTCTGTGATGAATCATTTCCTTTACCAACCTGACCTGATCAACTGTCACCCAGGACCTTGGGGATGCCTATGAGGATGTTTCCAAGGCCTTGCTTGGATGTGGGCAGCAGCAGCCTATGAGCAGAGCCCCAGGCTAAGACAACACAGGGAAGAAAGCCAGCGGAGCCTCAGTAGCCACGTAATTAGCAGCAAATTATTAGATATCATTAATTAATTGATAATACCTACCCATTGTGTTTCCCAGAGGCCTCCAGAAAAAAAAAAAAAAAAAAGGAGGGTACAGGTCACTCATTCAACACATTTTTGTCTTAGGTTGAATTGAGGGACAAAGAGCCAGCAGGCAACACTCCACCCGAAAATTGGATTACATTTTATAACGGCTCATTCTTCCCAGTTCCACGCCGCACAACACTGAGGCCACAAAGCACAGGGACTTTGCCTGGCTTGTTATACGGGTGCTGGGGATTTGAACTCACTCTTACCCTCCAAGCCATCTCTCTGGTCCCTGCTCAGTCTCTACCCAGTCTTTGATTTAATCTGATTTTTAAAACTAATGCTATATTTTAGAAGCGTTCTAGATTCACATGAAAGCTGTGGAAAATGGGCCAGATGTAGCTCAATGATAGAGTGTACAAGGCCCTGGGTTCAAGTCTCACACACTGCAAAGAAAGCAACTATAGGAATGACTCCATTCGGTCATCTTTGAATAAGTGTGGCTTTGAGCATGTGGCCTCCTTGGCTTTCAATGTCCTTCTCTCCGAAAGGAGACTTGACATGCAGAGCCGCTTTCTGGGTTTGCTGCAGTAACTTTTTAAATCCTCCTTCTTGTTCAATGAATGTCAGCTCTTAGCCTGGCCCCCAGCTCCGTCGCCGAGTGTCATTAAAGCCTGCTTGTCATTCCTGGACGCACAGGCCAGTCACCTACTGCTTCCCAGTCTCTGTGTCATCTGTCCAAGCGCCTCTTGGGCGATGGCCACACCCCTAGAGGACCCAGATTACCTAAGACTCCTGTCAGAACTAGAAAAGGAAAGTTCTTATCCTCGGAATTACTGACTGTGTCACCGTGAAATTCTGGCTTTTTTAAAGGGAGCTGACACACTTAGAAAGCTGAAAGGAACCAGAAGCAAATACTTCAGATTCCCCGGCATGCTTGCTCCCAGGCCAGTTGAACTCACCTAGAAATGAGTAAGTTCAAGTGACTCACTGCTGTGGGAAGAGCCAACCAGTCAACCAGGATAGAGAAAGATTGTCAAGAGCCGGCCTCCTGCGATGCTTCAGGCTGTGCTGAAAATGAGCGCAGACACAACCTACTTCTCTTTGACTTTTATTTGTAAAACACCTTCCTAGTTTTGAAATTTGCTTAGACCCATTGTTATGGGAGACTACTCAACATTATTTTTAAGGCAATGTTTTCAAGGGTCAAGGCAAATGCTGCACACGTATTTTCCAATGCGGCTCATCGCGCCCGCTATGCAGATGGCCACGTTCTCGGGCCTGGTCCCAGAACCTGTGTCTTTAGGCCCAGTGAGGACTGTTGATGGGGTTTGAGCAAATTTTCAGGGGGCTGATCACAGGCAGGAGTGCTGGGTGTCAGGCTGACGGTATGGACAATCAGGAACTAGGCAGACACGGACCCCCGCCCTCACAGAGCAGAACAGACGTGAGGCAACCAGGGAGCTATGGTACTAAACTCTGATGAGCCTCATGACGGGTCACAGTACGCTTTGAGGGTGCCGTGTGCCGAGGTGACGCACGCCGTGAGAAATACACATCATTTAAGCCGCAAACCTCCAGTCCTTTAACATCTCAGCTCCCTCCCCCACTTTCCCCCTCCCTCTCTCATTCAATTGTTCCCTATTTTTTTATACCTAAGTTAAGGATACAGTTTCTCCTTTATTAGAATTCAAATTGCTATTTTGTTGTTGTTGTTGTTGTTGTTTTTAACTGGAATTGGGGAGCTTACTCAGATGGGACACCATTTTCAGTAACCAGAAACTAAGTTCTCTTTTAAAAAATTTATGTTTACTTTACATCTCGTCATGACCCCCTCCCTCCTAGCCCTTCCCTCCACATGGTCAGTTGTTATTAAACAGTACAGAGTAAGGAGAAACAAAGTCCCCTGAGACCACCTGAATTCTAAGAAGTTTTTCTATTATTATTAAAGCAGTTCACTTTTTTCTTTGCCCAGCCCATAACATTGGGAAAATAATTTAAAATATTTTCTGAAACTCCATATCTCAAGTGATCTCTCATTGTCCAATTTGTCAGAATGTGTGTCTTGTTTTCACACCTAAATTTGTGCAGTTTGGGGCTTCACCTAGAAGGACATAGGCAGACTTCCCTGCAAAAGCAAGCAAGCAAACACGGGAGGGCCCCGCCTCCACCCCTGCCCCACACTCGAAAGCTAGATAAGGAAGTCTCGTAACCAAAACTCCAAAATAAATGTGGCCTTGGATATGAGACTTAGTCCGAAGGTTTGGGTCTTTCTTGGAGGAGTTCTTTGCAAACCCCAAGGCCACAGTGTCTGGAGCACCTTTTCTGCCTCAGGCTCTGTGAAGGTTTCCTGAGGAGGCAAAGAAGGGGGAAGCACTCACCCAAAAACTGTTCCAGGTTTGCTTAAAAGCATAAGAAGCAGGTAAACGGGTGAGGGGCTCACTGGCTGATGGAGAGCTAAGCAGCAGTTGAGGAGCCCTGAGGAACAGCTCCAGTGCGTGGAGTCAGCTCCTCTCCCATGACCTCACAGGAGACCTGGCTCCTCGCCACACCCGTGACTCAGCGCTGCATCTGCTTCGCTGTACCTGCTAATTTTCTAATTACTACTCCTGACCCGACTCACTTTCTCTCTGTCTTGTGGCTTTGCTTACTCATGGCTTCTGTTTCCTGTCTTTCTTCCCTCCACTTCTGCATTTACCCAGAGCTGACCCTCCCAGGATGTTTCCTACGCAAACTCTGCAAGATAGAAGAAAGCGCTTCATCCCAGGCCTTACGTCCACTCCCTGTCCCCTCAGCAGCCGAGAGGACAGCAAGAACATAGCAGCACACGTGCAGGGAACATCTCTCCAGGCCACTGTGATGCTTTCATGGGAGCAGCACAGGCTGCTGGAATCAACGATGCTTAGCCCGAAAGGCTTCCCCAAGCCTTATTACCTAATTTTGAATGTAAACAAAGCCTGGTGTTAACATACATGGCTGTACTTCCTGCCACCACACCCACAGCCACCATCACCACTGAACCTACGTAACACAGAAACATCTAAAGCTTGGTCTAAGGTGAACCACTTGGGCCAAATTGTTTTGTGAGGAGAGAATGGTTTGGTCTATGTACCGAAGGAAGGTTGCTGACTTCAGAAAAAAAAGTAGAGTAAGAAGGGAACATGAAATACCTCCTGAGCTTCCCAACCGGGATGCTACAGGGAAGCGAGAAGGCAGAAAGAGGACCAGGATCAAAACAACAAAACCAGCTACTCACCAAGAGAACCCCGTTTTGCTGGGTTGGACTTTGTATGTACACAGGTATATTTTCTGCTAGAGAAAGATTCCATAGTATAACAAAGAGTTTGAAACTCTCATTAGAGAGAGAATCTCAAATCCAGCTCCTGAGTGTGCTCATGTTCTGTGAAACCGTACTCATTTTTTTCTTTGTTTAAACACTGTGGGTGATGGGGGCCCTTTCACAGGTTTAACGTGTGGATATAAGAAATACGGCAGGCTGTACATCAGATGAAGTCATACGTTAACTCCTGTCAAACATCCAGTCGTGGGTTAATCCTTCATTACTGACTTAGAGAGAGAACTTTCATCACATCCATAAGTAAATTGCCAATTTCAATTTGCACACAATGGTTGGCAGAGAAATATTTGTGGTTTGTCATACAAATATTCATATGTATCATAGACATTGAACTTGATTTTTTTGTAAAATTCCAATGTTTCAGACTCTTTTTTTTTGCTGTACAATCAAGGGATTAGGAAGAAGATAAGAAAGAGACATTACCTCATAGACTATTCACACATATTATCTATTATGTAATTGAGTTGTGATTATAATTATAATTCCCTGAAAAGCATTCATTGCTTTTCAAATATGAAGCATTATCATTGTTATACTTATGAATCACCCCGAGTTTCTCTGTATTCTTTCTAAAGAGCATTTCAAAACACCAGTTTCATCTGATTGATAAGGTTTTCTCTTCAGCTTCTTTCCAACAATGAAATCATCATGAAAACCCAGCTCAACAGATCTCAAACCCCAGACATGACCAAACATCTCTTGCTGTTTGCACGCGGGTGTTGGTGATTCTGACTGAGCTCACACTAACAAGAACAACGTATGGCAGGAAGAGTTTCCTGCCTTCCAGTTCTGGAGGGACGTGGCCTGTCACAGTGAGGGAGTCGCAGCATCAGACTTCCACCCGTGAGGCCGTGCTGGCACAGGCAGGACACTACGAGTCTACACTGCATCAGTAAGTGAAGTGTGGATGGGAAGAGAGACCCAGTTCCAAAGCAGAAAGGCCTGTCCCTAGTGGCCACTTCCTCCACCTTCTGAAGGTCCCACAGCCTTCCCAAACTGGAAGGGGCCCAGCCGGGGTCCAAGCATTCAAATTTGTGAGCCCACAGGTGATGTGACTTCATGTCCCAACTATAGCAGCCGGTCCTTGGCCACTCAAAATTCAACGGTTTGCTTAAATTCCACGTCATCTTAGTAGTACACTTGCCTGAGGTACTTATTTAATAAATGAGGAAATCAAGTACAGGTACAGAGTCACACCAGAGCTAAGGCTGGGGCCACGGAAACGGATCTGTTGCCGCCATCAGTCGGCCTGACATCAGGACCGGCGGACGAACCACGCCACTGACGTCCTGTCACCGGCCTTAGTGGTGCAGCCAGTGCCGTCAGTGACCAGCTGTTCACACTGTTTGGTAACTCATTGAATGGGAAGGTGAACTGGACTTCAGAGCTGGGTCAGCAGGTAAGACTGCGTGCTCCTCCATGAAAGGGCTTGAACTTGATTCCCAGCACTAACATGGCAGCCCACAACCATCTGGCCTGGGAATGATCGGACAGTGGGTTATAGATCAGGCCTCTCACCACTGTGGGGACATCCAAAGGGTCTGTATGGGTTGGAAGAGCTAGCTCTATGGTGGACCACACACACTGGCACTGGCTGCAGGCACATGGCCATAGTCACCTCCCATAGGCACTTCTTCATGGGACTGCGAGTGTCTTTACAAGATGGCGCCCAACTACTTCTTCAGTGAGCAACCAAGAGACTGAGAGGAATCTTAATGTGGCGTACTTTTTGCCACCCCATGACAGTAGTCGCACACCAGCAGTTCTATGTGTGTGTCAGTCCTGTGCTTCCAAACCTTGGCTTCTGGGAGAGCTTGAAGGGAAAAACCTGTTGGTAGGACATGAATTATGTGACCATTCCACTGACCCCTGATTTGGTTGTTCTAACTAGAACCAATTGCTTCGAGTTCAAAGCAAAGAGATTTTCTGAAGTGCTTTGTGCTATTCACAGAAAAGGGGAAGAACTGCAGAACAAATGCTAGTGGCCTAAAAATTGACTTACCTGTGTGTCATAGCTGGCCACTGCTGGGCGCTTTCCTCACAACTCCCATTTTCTTTCACTAAATCTGTTTTCTCCATTAAAGGCAGTGTCTGTCACCAAAGAGAAAGCCTCTTACATCTGGGTGCAAAGCTTAAAAGTTATGCATCATTTCCACCTGACATTTTGCAAGTGGCAAATGGCTCAAGTCACCAATGCAAGTGTGAAATGACATGACAGCCACAGCGATCGTAGGCAAACACCATACACAGAATCCAGAGGGGGCTGAGATTCAGACTATTTATCAGGACATCAAAATTAGGTATTTATCTATCACTTATCTACCAATAATCATCATCAATCGTCTCTATTTATAATCTATCTATATAATCGTATCTCTATCTCTCTGTCTACCTATCTATCATCTCTCTCTCTATCTACCCATCTGTCCACCCATCATGT
Organism: Rhombomys opimus; assembly: GCA_010120015.1. NCBI lineage: Eukaryota > Metazoa > Chordata > Mammalia > Rodentia > Muridae > Rhombomys > Rhombomys opimus. The sequence goes on from REGO01000124.1 coordinate 1,836,791, forward strand.
TTATCATCTACTTTCTACCTATCATTTATCTAGCTGCTTAGAATATTACCATGTGTAATATTCTCAGAGGGAAGATAGACATGTACACTAACATACATGTATATATTTAAAGATGTGTTTGTATATAATATGTATTTACGTACGTATATAGGTAACACGTATACATGCATATAAAATGTGCATACATACAAATAAACATTTAATATATTCAGAGTGGAAGAGCAAGAAGGAGACAGATTCATTGCTGATGTTCGTTGACTGAATAACTGACCTCAGCCCCCTTCCTCCAAGCACAGGAGACCGATTTGCTGCCGGAGAGTGTAGCTCATGCACGTCTGAAGGAAACCTGCTGCCAGTGATGGATGGAGGTCGGCTTGAACTGTTTTGGTGCAAGGCGGGACACGCCAAGTTTCCGAGGAACAATAGTTTCTGTCAGCGCAGCAACACCTGTGGTCCTTCAGCTTGACTTTTGCTGACCAGCAGATATTACTAAGTCTTACTTGGAAATATCCGGTGAACACGGATGAGGCAGTGGTCCTCACCAAACAACGCTGTGAGTCATCTCTGCCCAGGAAAGCAGAGCCCAAATGTGCGCCTCAGCCTGAGGTCGGGAGGGCCAGCACCGTCCAACCCTGAGTCAGGGCATCCGAGCTCCCCTGGCAACTGGCAACATGCACCCCTCAGAGAGTCAGAGGAGAGTGAGGGATGGGGGTCAGGGAGGTCAGGGAGGAGCATGGATGGCATACAGACCAACACCCGTGACATCTAGAGAGAACTCACGGGTTCTTCCAAGCCAGACTGAGAGGTCGATTGTAGGAGTCTGTGTGGACCATTGTCCATTTCTGCTTGCTTGAGGTTGGGTCACTGTAAAGGAAAGAAGGTTATCGGGTTCACAGTTATGGAGAAGGTCACTGTAAGTGAAAACAAACAAATAAAAAGACATAGCTACGCCTCAAGTATGGAGAAGGTTTACTATACGTAAGGGTGAAAGCATACGAGGAAGCGGGTGTCTGGAAGTGTGCAGGCTGGACCTTACTGAGAGACTGAGCCAGCAGGCCATGAGAGAGCAGGGGGAGGGGAGTAGGGGAATAGAAAGGCCAAGAGACTGGGAGACCAAGACAGGAGTTGGGAACCAGGAGAGCAGGAAGTCGAGAGAGCGGTGTAGCCATAATGTGTGCGTTATGTGGGGTCTGGGAGTTTGGGGCCAGGGGTCAGAGCAAGCCAGGCACTGAGAGAATGGTGGCCAGCATCCACTTTGATAAATTAACAAGCACCTTAGCTGCCCTCCATCCCCGGTTTGAGACCTAACACACAGTACCAACATCAGCGTGGCTCTTGGGGCGCCTGGCATCAACAGATAAAAAGTTCAGCCACCTGTGCCAGGTGCTTTGAGACGACAGACTCAGGAGTGACAGGGGAACGACTTCAGAGCTTTCTGGGGCCGTGTCCCCAGAGGGCCTCTGCAGGCCTCACCTCTCCGGGGCCCACACCCTATCCCAACACATGAACACACGGGGGCCAAGCATGGGAAGCCACAGCTTTCTCAGGACAGGGCTGGCTCAGGAATTCTCACAGGAATGCGGCTCAGGTGGGGCGCCTGCCTACCATGCACACAAAGCCTTCAGGTCAATTTACAGGACTAAACATGCTGAATTCCTCACACATCAGCAATGCAGCACTCTGGAGGCAGAGCTGGGAACGTCAGGTGTTCAAGGCCATCCTCTGCTTCATGCTTGGCTACAGTCTGAGAAAACAACAATCACACATGCACACATATACACATACACAAACAGACACAGACACAGACACACAGACACACACACACACACACACACACACACACACACACACACACACATACTACATGGCTGTATGAATATTTGTATTCCTGCATCAGAGCTGCAGCTTATTTCTTCTTGGTATGGGCTCAAAGTAATGACTGTCTTTCACCACTTGAAAATAAAAATAATTCCAGAAAGAATTGCTCAGAGCTTATGGTGGAGAAGCCTGGCTGAGACAGGGTGGCTGACAGTGGCAGCCACACTGCTGTGGCGTTCTGACACCACCACGTGAAGATGGCCCTTCACGTCTGCAGGGTTCCCTCCCAAACCGGCACGGCTGAGAGTGAGGAAACATCAGCCAGATCCAGCCTTAAAACCATCAAGGCCATCAAAGTCACGAAAGGAGGAGACCGGAAGACATATGAGTGTCGTGTGGCTCTGGAGAGCGTTGTGGACTGGAGGGAGAACACTGGTGGAAAATTGGCGGCATCAGAGTTCCGTTAATACTTTCGACAAACGTGCCATGGTTACATAAGGTGCTGGCATTGGGAGAATGTTACCTGAACACTTGTGGGAAGATTATTAGGGCCCAACACTATTCTAAATTATAAACATTTGTATATGTTTATCAATCCACAGGTACAATGGCACCTGAGCTCATTCGTCAGACTGTGCCTAACTATTAAATGTGAAGCTAGAGAGGTTGGTCAGCAGTCAGGAGAGCTGGCTGCTCTTGCAGAGGACCCAGGTTCTGTTCCCAGCTCCCACATAGAGGATCACAACCTCCTGTAACTCCAATTCCAGGGCAGCTGATGCCCTCTTCTGGTCTCTAGGCACACAGCCACCTATTCAGGCAAACACACACAAATCTAAATCTTTTAAAAATAAATAAATAGGAGATGTTTGCTTGTCCTCGGGGAGTAAATGTGTAAAAGCTAAATTAGACGCAATGGAAGTTGCCTTTAGTAACAGGCACGTAATGACGTGCCTCGTCACGTCAGGTGCTTTTCTAGAAACTTTACACACATGGAAGAAAATCACTTAATTGTCCCCAATCTCATGACGTAATTATTGCATATTTATAATTTTCCAGCTTTTTGGACTGATTTAAGGTTTCTGGTAAGTTGCAGGGAAACGTACTGAGGTCGGGAAGGCTCCCCCCCTCCCCCCACCCCCACGGTGGGCTCCGGAGATGGTCAGTACAGGGCCTGCCGTGCGAGCATGCAGGCATGAATTCAGTGCCCAGCACGCTCATGAAAGCAGCGGTGTTGGGGGAGGAAGCGTGAGCGACAGAGACGGGGCATCCCCAGGGCTCGCTGGCCAGCCAGTGTTGCTGAGTCACGGAGCGAAGGTTCAGGGAGAGGCCCTGCTTAAAAACCTGAAGCACAGACGAGGAGAAGGCACTCCATATTGGCCTCTAGCTACACGGGCACTCGCACATCGAGCTCATTAAAGACCTAAGGAAATGGTGGTTACAAACGCACGTGAGGATCAGGGACGAGTAGCACAAACACACCCGAAAGCCAAGGCAACTGTGCACACCTACGCCCGTGTGAGCAGATGTGTGCCATTTCCTTTGCCTGTCACCCTTGGGCTGGCACATTCTGGTCTGCACGCAAACGTCCTTAATACCATCCTCGAGGAGGCACTGGCTAACAAATGCATACTTTGCCCTTGATCCCACTCTGGTCACTGTGGATTGCGTGTGCGCCCTCAGATGGCATCTGAGGTCGCTGCTGTTCCCAGCCATCACTTCCCCGTCTGCTGAGGTCACATGGCTGTGAATACTATGCTCTAAAGTAGCCACGGATTGAGGCCACCAGGTAGGCCCAACTCCTCACAGGCTGGCCTCCTGTCCGTCTTTTGTGTGATCCATCTTCCTAGGATTCCTGGTCACATAGCTCCTCCTTCCTCGGCGCCTCCTGTCCCTCTGCCCTCGCGCTCCAGCCCGGTGGTTTCAGATGCCCTGGCATAGTCAGGACTCTACCTCTGACCCTTCTGAGTTGCAGAGGGACACATCTGCTCACCCGCCTCACACATCTTGCATCCTTAATGAGTGTCTGAAAATCGACGTTTAAGACCTGCACGCCTGTGAGCCCTCCCTCCTTGCTCTCAGCGCCTGCACACACACCTCCCATCACCAGACGGTGCCTTTCCCAATGCATTCCTTCCTGACAGCGCTGCTGCTTCCTGACCGCCTCGGCTGCTCTCCCGGCTTCACCTCATCCACACGAGGCACACACTGATATCTGTGGACCTCAGTGAGTATCTTTTCAGTCGCAATAAATGCCTTATCAAATGCCTTTTCTTTGCAACACCCTCTCTCCTAGACCTGCATGCTGACTCCTGCTTCGGCAAAGTCGTGCTCCCCGCTGCTGTCTGCTTTTCTTTGACTTGGGTAGCACACCCTGTTTACACCATTTTCCCTCTGACAGAATGACACTCACTCATGCTGTCAAGCGTCAGCCGGGTGAAGTTCTCACAAATGCTTTCCTTGCTCGACACACTTAATTGCTCGGTCACTATTCCTTCCGGGTTCTTGATTTCCGCTCGGGGCTCTTGTGTTTCCTGTGCTTTGGTGCATATGACTCTGCTCCCCAGACCTTCTCAGGATGCTCTGTTTCCCTCAGCTCAGCTGCCTCCTCCTCAGTCTCATGCCACCCTGGCTGAAGTAATGCCATCCTGCTTCCCAGTGCCCTCTGCTCCCACTTTTATCTCTGCGTTATTTGACATTATCTGTGAATATTTTTATTTTATATTTTTACATGTTTACATGTGTTTGTCTGCATGTATGTATATGCATCACCTATGTGCCTAGTGCCCATGGAGATTAGAAGAGGGTGTTGGATGGAATTAGATTTAGAGATGGTTGTGAGTGATCAAATGGGTGCTGGGAACAGAACCCAGCTCTCAGGAAGAGCAGCAGATGCTCTGAAATGCTAAGCCATCTCATTAGGACCCATCTTTGATTTTTTTTTTTGTTTGTTCACTTATCTATAAAGGTCTGTTTCTCAGTTCCCAGCTAAGATACATTATCTACTATACGGTAAACATGAAATAAAAAATTTAATGAATACAAATTTAAAGCTAGCTTGGTCTGTATTAGTCGCTCTATTAGGTGATGTTCACACACTCATCCCTGACCAGAAAACGAACCTTCTGAAGCTTCAAAGCCCACCCCTGGCGACACACCTCCTAACCCATACCCAGCACCAATCTGCCTAATCCTTCCCAAACAGTTCCACCAGCTGGGGATTAAGCATCTAAATATAAGAGCTTGTGGGAGCCATTCTCATTCAAACCACACACTTTGTTTTACATGAGTTATGAGTAATGAACTCAGGTCTTCATGCTTTCATAGCAGGAGGTTTACCAGTGGAGCTGTCTGCCCAGCCTACAAGAAAGTCCTGAAACAAAAACACACACAATTCAAAACAAACAAACAAATAAACACCACCCACAGAGACAAACCTCATGTATCGATTAATAACATTAAAATAATAATCCAGTTAATTTTTCAAAAGAAGTTAATACCTGCTTATAAGAAATACAAAGGACTTACAGCTCAAACTTCTAAAAAAGCAAAACATTTATAATTTATAATTTCTGGAGGTGTAAGTGCCAAAAAGATCCTTGCTGACAGGGTGGCTTGATTTCCCACAAAGCACCAGTGCAATCACACGGGGAAAGGTGGTTTTTGCCAATAAATGGCTTTTGAAAAAACCATCTATCAATATGGGAGAAAATGAATCCCACTTTGTACCTCACACCATACTCAGAAAACAAATCAAGTGGGATTGCTGTCTAAACATAACGCCTGTCCTTGTTAGCTTTGACTATCAACATGATATGGTCACCTAAGAAGGGAGGGTCAACTAAGGGTTTTCCCAGATCGGACTGACCGGTCTGTTGGGGGCATTGCCTTGATTACCAATTGCTGTGGAAGGGGCTAGCCCATGGTTGGCAACCCTGTTCCCTGGGAAAGCCAGTCCCGGGCTGCAGAAGAAAGCGCCCTAAGCGTGGACAAACTACCCGGTGCGTTCCTTCAGGGCTACTGCCTGAAGTTCCTCAGCTATGGATGGAAATCTGGATACATAAGTCAAACAAAATCTGCCTTCCCCTAAATTACTTTAGGCCAGAGTGCTTTATCATAGCTACAGAAGCCAAACCCAAGAAACCTTCAGGGGAAACAGAGTATGTTTGTGACTGGGGAACTGGTAAGGGTCCCTTAGTAAGATGCGGAAATCAATGACCAGGAAAGAAAATTTGTATAATTTAGACTCCACAAAATTTGATAATCTCATAAAATTATTCACAAAATTGATAATCCCACAAAATTATGAAAAGACGACAAGTACACACAATAAAGATGAATGAAAAATACCTAAGCTTACAGTTTTGGAAAAGGATTGTGAAACAGGACTATAATGAATTCCTATAACAAATAAGTAAAAGGTAAAGGTTTGAACAGACACCCTGAAAGGAAGGAACCAAACACAGTTATCACATGACACGCCCCAGCGTGAGCCTCCCTGGAGAATTCACATGGAGCCACGCAAGCACTGCACACGCCTCAGAAAGGATAACAGGAGAATTTCGGCCATATCAAAAGCCAGGAGCAACTGGAAACCCCACAGGAGAGAGATGTAAAAACACGAGAACAACCTTGGCGGTTACTTACAAGGACATCTGCATGTAATTTATAAAGTTAAATGTATTCCCATCCCAGGACCCTGCAGTTCAACCATTTCCCCAAGAAAAATGAAGACATGCTTCAAAAAAGACATGCACAGGGATGATCAAAGCTTCACTAGCAATGGCCACACACGGGACAGCTCGGGTCCCTGTCCACTGGAGAACGGATAAACAAGTTGTTGTGTTTATATAGAGTACACCATTGAACAATGAGGGGAAAGCACCAATACGCTTGTCTATGCTCAAAAACAGTTCAACTTCAGCTTCTTGAATCTGTGCCTCTGTGTAGGTATGTGCACACATGAGGGCAGGTATGTGAGGTCCAGAGGAGAGCATCAGAGCCCCTGAAGCTGGAGTTACAGGGCATTCGTGTGCGTACTGGGAACCAAACCCGCGTCCTCTCTAAGTGCAGTGTGTGTTCTGAACCGTGGCGCCATCCCCAGCCACATATACATTTTACCTAATAGGAAACTATAGGCTCACAAATTTGTGAGCTCATGAACAAGTGTGTGGAGAGGTGGGAAGATGACCGGTGACTGCAGTTTACTTTGGTACATAAAAAGGAAAGTGTGATCGTTACTTTTTCCTATCACCAGACGGAAGCAAGTTAAGGAAGGGGGGTTTACTGCGGCTCACAGTTTGAGGGCTGAGTTGATCGTGGTGGGAAGGCATGGGGCGGGAGCTTGAGGTCACACTGTGCCTGCAGCCAGGAAGCAGAGAGGATTGAACCTTTAGAGACACCTTCAGACCCGCTCGGAGCTGTGCTTCCATGGTGCTTCCAAATCCTGTCAAGCTGACAGTGAAGATTAACTGTCACCAATAGATAAATGGCTGTGATAGAATAAATGTGCTACAATAAAAAAATGCCTGCCTGAGGATATATGTTTGCTTTCCATAAACTTTTGTTTTGTTGAAACAGGGTTTCTCTGTGTAGCCCTGGCTGTCCTGGACTCACTCTGTAGACCAGGCTGACCTCAAATTCACAGAGATCCACCTGCCTCTGCCTCCTGAGGGCTGGGATCAAAGGTGTGCATAACTGCACCCGGCTTAAACTTTCTTAAAACAGTTTGAATACACTGAGAACAAAACGTTGGGCAGACAGCAGCGTGGTGACGTGAGGGACGCCGGGATGTCACGGGGCATGCGGTTACTAAGGCATGGTGGAGAGCTGAAGGGGACCGGAAGCCTGGCTGGGACCAGCTTTAGGGCTGTGTGAAGAGGTCTCACTCATGTCAGGCAGAGACAGTTCTCAACTACCAGTCTCGAGGCTGCTGTCTTCTTCAGTCATGGCCGCGTCAGCCTCCCCTGTCTTCTGCACTGAATTTATTTAATCAAATCGAACAGAACCGAATTGGTGTGAAGAATATTCTTACATTTCCCATGTGTTTGCATAGTTTTTCCTGCTTTCATGTCATACAACTTTAACATTTTTGCATGTAAGTAAAAATTTTCTGTTTGGATGCATTTCTAGAGGAGAGAGGTTTTAAAGACCTTTGTTTCTAGCCCTTGGGGCATTTTAATTTTTTCCCATGAATAAGCAAGGGGTTATTACAAATGGACAATAGAAAATGATTTCTCTTTATGTTTCTCTGCATAAAACATCCCAGCAAGAATACCACGGTAAACACTAAGAACCTTCACAGATGACCTAATTATGAAAATGGACTCCCAGGCTGGACAGTCAAAATGTTTTTAAGTTGAAAAGCAAATATGATTCTTTGAAAGTCTCTGCAGTCTTGTTTTGCCGCCTTTCATTTTTCTGCTCCCATTTGATAATGCGAGAACTATTTGCAAAGGTGTAATAGGCGATGATGTCATAGGCTTGGCAACACCAAGTGTTCCCCATGCAGGGAGATGGAGCAGCAGAGGCCAGGCAAGCCTCGAGTTTCCCAGCAGCTCCCTCCAAACCGCAAAGCTGGTCTCACGTCTCGCGAGAAGCCTCTGGAAATAAACACTAGCTGTATGTATAATTAGATAGGTGAAACAGCCACAATGAAACTGAGGCTCATGTCTCCAGATATTAAGTTTAAAACATGCAATCTGGCCCTAGCACCAAACGATGAAACATTGAATACTCACGCACTTGTGAGGTGAGTCTTCTTTGTTTGAATCGCTTTGATCTTCTGAGGCAGGACCTTGTTGCAGAGCCCAGGCTGGCCCCTGGCTCACCTCGTAGCTCAGAGTGCAGTTTAGATTTTTATCAGCTGGACACAGGCTAGGTCATCCAGGTTGGGCGAGCCCGCAGCTGAGCCAATGCCTCCATCAGGTCGGCCCGCAGGTCATCTGTGAGGTGCTTTCTTGATTAATGATTGACGTGGGAAGGCCCCACTCACCATGCTCAGTGCTGACCTTGGAAAGCGTAGCACTCCTCCATGCCTGCCATTTAGTTCTTGCCTCCAGGCTCCTGCCTTGACTTCCCTTTGTGGTGGACTGCGAATGGGCCACGTAGTCAAATGAACCCCTTCCTCTCCAAGCTGCTTTTGGCTGTGGCATTTTATCACCATACTAGACTGCAAACTAGGACACCACGGTTGGCCTCAAACGTGCGGCAAGCTTCTCCTCAGCACCCCCCCTCCATGTGCTGGCACCACAGGTGTGATGGCCATACCTGCAAAGGATGCATGATAGCTAATGACTTCTGCACGTTTCTGCAATCCCTACAACTCCCAATTCCACTTCACAAAATGCCCACGGTGTTGGCCTAAAAACCAGCCAATTTCTTTGCTTTTTCATCCTCATGGACTCCAGTGTTATTTTGGTTCCTGTTTCCGGGGCTGGGGCTGCCAGGCATGTTTGCCTCAGCAGGGCAGTTCTGGGTCTCCGTGTTCTAGGAGTCGTGCGGTTGCCCAGCCACAGACTGATTGATGCCATTGGAACATAACTCTCCTAAGGTGGACGCCTGCCTCGGGGCTTTGGGAAATGCCATCCCAGGTGACACACAGAAAGGATGGTGATGTCACCATTTGGAATCTCTTGTGCTGTGTCTGCAGCTGGCACCTGGGATAGCCTTGGTTTCCTAGTTTTTACCCAGCAGGCAGAGAAAGGCATAGGGTAGAGATGACGGAGATGTGGCCTGGTTCTGTGTCCAAAGCTTGCCTCCCCATAAGCCAAGTGTGATAGAAGTGTTGTAATGCTGGCTGCTGGGGCTCTGAGACAGAGCTGCTTGGAGCCCACCAGCCCTAAATCTTTCAATCTGATCACCTACAAATGGCCAGTATAGGAAGAGAATTCACCACAATGTTTGGACTTTATTTATATTTTTAATACTCTTAAAATCTGTATTTATTTTTCTTGTGTGTTATATGTGTGGGCAAGTGAGTGCTCCTGTGTGAACTCAGGTGCTCCCGTGTGCATGTGGGTGCTCCCATGTGCACACTCGGGCGTGTGGGCTTGTTTGGAGGATCTATCGGGCAGTGCAGCTACTCTTGTGCCCTTGAGGGAAGACAGTCTTCCTCTGTTCAGAGAAGGCCTATCCTCTGGAGTGGGAGGAAGGGTCACACGCCTCGTGAGCCAGATCGGCCGATCAGCAATCTATGGGGCGACAGATGTCTCAGCCAGATGGTCCTCACAGCCCCCGTGTGCATGTGGAAGTCAGGGTAAATTGGGGTGCTGGTTCTCTCTTTCCTGTGGGTCCTGGGGACAAAACTCAGGCTGTCGGGCTTGGCAGCCAGCATCTTACCCATTGAGCCACCTTGCCAGCACTTGGTTTTCATTTTTAACATGGCTTGATAGGAGACAACTCAATCTACATATTAAAAAATGAACATAAAAATTTTCTGATGTGATTTTATTGAGGCTAAAAGGATATAGGATTTGATTTTATAAAAAGGAAGGAAAATTGTTTTCTTAAACCATAGAAAATCTCACTATCATGTCTTCCATTCTGGTTTTGTTGTTGTTGTTGTTTGTTTTGTGTTTTTTTGTTTGTTTGTTTGTTTTGTTTTGTTTTGTTTTGTTTTTGGTGTGTGTGGGGGAAGGGGTGGAGGAGACAGGGTTTTGTGTTGTCCAAGCTAGACTTAAACCTTCTATGCAGTGAAGATGGCCTTGAAATTGTAATCCTCCTGTCTCTACCTCCAAAATGCTGGGTTTACAGGCAGCACCATGTGAAATTTATACAGTGCTGGGGATAGAGCCCAAAGCTTCACTTATACAGACAAGCAACCAACAACCAGACCAACAGAGCTCCATTCCCAGGCACATAGTGTGCCTTCCATCGCATCCTAGGACCACAGTGCTGCCAGAAAAGCTTGTTCGACAGGCCTGGTTATCTATTTTATCCACTATTCACAAAGCTAAACGGCTTCAGGCAGTAGGTAAGGGAGGGAAACAGCATCACCTCACACAAAGGGTTTGCCAGTGAAACCACAGCCATTTACTAGGATGATGGTTCATGCCGCTGTCAGTGTCCGAGTTAGCTGGTCATGTGACACAGAGTCAGTTCCCCATCACAGAAGCCACAATTAAAGGCTTCTTTCACCAAGTCAGTCTTCAGGCAATACTTTGAAAACATCAGGTCAAGTGACAGGGAAGCTGTTTTTATTAGCATTTATGATAAAAGGGGCTATTTTAAGGCTGAGGGGAAAAAGCTGTGCAGATTAGAAAAATGATAAGGAAAAAGAGCTGTGTCCTATGGAGCACTGGCTATGTGCTAGGTATTATTTGAATGTGAAAATCATTAAGATGTTGGCTGCTGTTGAAAAAGAATGTTATTACAAAACAATACTCAAGAGAGTGACAAGGGGTGGGAGAAGGTCACTCAGAAAGTCAAGTGTTTGCCTTAAAGACCCACATCTCACCCCCGAACCCACCTTTGTAAAAGCCAGATGTGGTGATACATATTTGTAATCCAGTGTTGGCAAGGCGGAGCCAAGCTGATTCCTGGCGCTCACTGCTCAGCGTGGTTCCAGGCCAGCAAGAGACCCTGTCTCAAGAACCAAGGCGGACAGTGCCTGCACTCAAGGTCCCCACCTGGGCCATGAACACACACAGTGAACACAAGCTCCTGTGCATGCACACAGACAGAAAATGTTATGAACACTCTTCATGCCTACCTGCCTGCTGGGGCTCATGAGCTCTAATCTTCTAGAACCACAAGCCCCAAATTAAGAGCTTGTTTATAAGCTGCCTTAGTCAGGGCCTTTTATCACAGTAAATAAGTGACAACTGAGACACAGAGAATTGAAAACTTTCACTTTTCTTGGTCCTGAAGATCAAACAAGGAGTTGGCATCATGCAGACAAGGACAAGCTTTGAGCCCTACCCAGCCCAAACCTTCAGACATTTAAAAGTAAAGATGCTATCAGAGGTCCAGCAGGCTGGTTGGCAGTGGAGGGGGCAGGGGTACTGCAGATCATTCCCAGGCTCGACGTCTGACAGACAGTCCAGAGACATAGAAACATCTTCCAGAGAGATGGCTGTCTGCACTCACTCCGCTAAACCACCAAAGAGAGGCCAGCAGTTAGGAACCACTTTATTAGTTTCTAAATAACAGCAGATAACACAATTTAGATGTAGAGTGCATGGAATTTAAGATTCTCCATGGAGCCACAGAAGACGGGACTTTGGGTAAGAGTCCCTGAAACTCAGCGTGTACAATGCTGCTACTGCTGAGATCGAAGGAGCTGCCAATAAGAAGCAGCAGCTGTTTAAATGAGTCAGCTGTGCACCAGCCGCTGGCCATTTTAGCTGCTCTGAGTTTTCCTTCACAGGCAGCCTCCTTGGGCTTCAACCGGACCTTGAGTTTTCTGGCTTCTTCTTTGCTGGATGCAAAGTCCTATCAGTGAACACTGCTAGTCAATTTCTCTAAAAAGGAAATAGCTGAGTCATCTGCTTCCACTTTCCAGGCGGAGCCGGTCCAGACAGGACGGGTTGATTCGTGTAGAGCTTTTTGGCCGGTGGCCACCTGCCCCTGGAGCGTGATATTTCTGGGATGTGCTACTCCAGTATTGTCACTGTGAGGAGCGGCCTTTTGGCCCTCGTAGGTATTTGTCTATTGCTATTCACAGAAATAGCAACTACGTGGACACATAGTACATTACAGTGTCAAAATCCATTTATGCTTTTAGCTGTTTCATAATAAAGCATCTGACATAGACAGGACTGCTGGAATCAGAGTCTTTAAAATTAAATTTGGCTAAGCGTGTTGGCTCATGCCTAGATCCCAGAAAGTGAGAGACAGAGGCAAGAGTTCAAAGCCAGCATCCAGTTCATAGAGAATCTGGCACCAGCTGCATGAGTGCCCGCCTTTCAAAATGCAAAAAAAAAAGGGGGGGGGGACCCGAGGAGGTAGCCAGCTCAGTTCATAAAGCTTGTTCTACAAAAGCATGAGTTGGAATCAGATCCTCAGCACACATAAATGGCAGCTTGGTGTGCTAGCCTGCCTGCAACGCAACAAGGCACAGCCTACACCTGCACTGGAGGAGGCAGGGACCCCGGTATGAGCCGGCGAGCTGAGCTGGCCAGACAGGCGAGCTCAGGACTCAAGGGAGAGCCTTGCTTTAATATATGGGGCAGAGAACACTCCAGCCTCGCTAACCTCTGCTCCCCCCACATACACATGTGCTATGCACACACACACACGAGAGACTGGGCATGCACACGTGCACACGTCATGCAGAGTTACACAGCAGCCCCAAAAGGTAACAGAGAACCTGACCTTTTGTTATGAAGTGTAATATAAACACATGTGATAAGGAAAAACATACACTATACACAGTAAGCTGCATAACACACACACACAATAAGGCGCATCACACACACATGCACACACACATACAACCCAGGGGCTTGAGTGTGTGGTCGCATCTAAGTCGAGGACCAATGCCGGCTCCCAGGGACCCGGATGCCCCTTCCAGCTGCCACTGCTGCTCAGGTGACCATGTGTGCCTCCGTTCTCTCACTGTCTTGCTTCTTTGTCCTCTTGCTGTGTGATCCTGAATCATTAAGAACTGTAGTTTTGGTTGGCTCCAGGTGATTTAAGACCAGCCCAAGACTGCTAGTTTATTTCACACATGCCTTCTTGAGCCTGAGAATCTTAGTTTTCCACTGGATTCTCCGTACCCCAACTCCCCCCACATCTGGAACTAGGGATTGAACCCAGGATCCCACGCCAGGCGTGTGCTTCACCCTGAGCCACGTCTCAAGGTCTTTCTTTTCTATCTTTTGTTTTCTCCACATTAAAGGTCATGGCTAACTTTCATGGTCAGTTTCATTGGATTTGCAGTAATAGAATATAACCCAGAGGGGATTACATGAGAAGCAGAGAAGGGCCCTGAATGTGAGTGGGCTAGGGTTTGGAACCGAATGAAAAAGAGGAGGGAAAAAGGGAGGCAGGGAGAGAGACAGAGACAGAGACAGAGAGTGACAGAATTTGAAGATCTGAGCATCAGAATCCCTCTTCCTCTGTTTCACGGTCCCCTGAGGTGTGGCCTAGCAGTGTCCTGCCTCCACAGATGGGAGATGGTGCCAGCATGAAGGACCATACCCCTCAAACTGGGGCGGCAACAATCCTGCCCTCCTTAACTTGTGCCCTCTCAAGGCCTCTGCCACAGTAACAGAGGAAGAAGTAAAACACTGAGAGTCCAGTGAGGATGAGGCATGCACTGTCTCGTGGAGCTGCCCCTCGGCCTCTGGGGCTTGCTTCTGAGGTGGATCAAGGCTGCCTCCATCCAAAATGAATTCCTTTCATCAGCGTGCGCCAACCACACTGAACCACCGCTTATTTGCCCATTTACTGGACGTTATCATCCACATCGATGCAAGTGAGGGCTTCCATGTCTGATGATGGATTACAGATGACCACTTATTAGAAAAATAGCTCTATTTTGTTCACACCTCTACACACCCATCAGTAGCTTGAGTGAGAGCTTGCCCTGGCTCTCACCACTCCACTGCTGTTGTTGGGCCGTTTTTCAGGAAGGCCACAAACAGAAGTCCCCTGGAGCTGGGGTTACAGGGAACTGGAGGATGCCTGGTGTGGGCGCTGGAAACTGAACCAGGTCTCCTGGAAGGGCACTTACCCACTGAGCCACCACTCCTGCCTGTCCTGGGCTTTTCCTTTTTTCTAGAGGTTTGCTTTCTACCTCTCTTGAACTTAAAATGAATTTGATCGTTATCACCAGGATCTTCCTGTTATGTTTTTCATTTTCCTTTTGAGCTGTCTTTTTTTCTTGTTAAATTATAGGACATGTCAGTATATAAAAATTAAAATTTGCTGTTTATTTATTGAGGACAGGCATGTGCCACAGAGCGGACTATCAGAGGACAGCTTGCCGGAGTGAGTTTTCTCCTTCCTTCCTGTGGGCTCAGGGCATCAAACTCAGGTTATCGGGCCTGGCAGCAGCTACCCTAACCCACCAGGCCATCTCAACATTCCTGAATATATTTTTATATGAGGCATTTATTATTTATCATGTTACTGTTATTTTTCATAGCCTATTCCTCAGCCTTTTGTTTTGTTTTGTTTTTCTTTTGGGGTGTCTGCTTTGAATAGTTCCTAATTTTAGTTTAGGCCAATTTTCTAGTCCTTCCCTTTATAGTTATATAGTTGTTTGTTGTACGAAAACTCTTCTCCTTCAAAGACATGAAGCTATGTCTTCTTAGGCTGAAGAAATGAAGGCACAAAGGAGGGAGTGGGGCTGGAGAAGAGATTCTGTGGGTAGGATGCTGTGAGGTGAGGCTGAGGACCTGAGTCTTTTAGATCACCCCCACTCTGCCTCCTCAGCCCTCCACTTGATGCCTTCATTGAGTATCACTGTGTAATGAATTATTCCACAGTTGAGCAGCTCAGAGCTGTGTGCAGGTATGGTCTGGCTCTGGTCCTGGCCTGATGTCCCAGCATCAGCCCTGCCTGCAGCTGAACTGACTCTGGGATTAACACTTCGTGATGTCACCCTGGCCCTCTCCCCATTGTCCAAGTGTCCCAAGAGGCCGAGGAACACAGAAGGGACACAGAGACAAGAACCGTGTGTAGAACCGTGTGCATCACCAAAAGGCAGTTCAGACACTGCTCTGCTCGGAGGGGCTATCTCCCTTTCCCACCCGGTGAGAGCCGAGGCTAACCCAGCTGGCAGGGCCAGCCAATCCTTATCTTCTTTGTGGTTCTTCCAGAATCGAGGCAGTGTTCTTTCCTCTCTGCAGCTTTTCCTCCTCAAGGATTCCTGCTGTTTACGGATAAACCCGGAATGAGACTGCCTGCCCATGGCTCTGCCTGGAAATGGGTCGCCATCTTATAATCTTAGTACTTTGTCTTATTATTACTGTGTGTATGACTTGTGGGGACATGTGTGGAGGTCAGAGGACCATGCTGTGGAACTGGTTCTCTCCTCCCACCTTCACATGAGTCCTGGGGATCAAACTCAGCTGACAGGCTAGCATGGCAAACCCCTTTACTTACACTGGCCCCATAATAATTTTTTAACAAGCACCATTGCCCAAGAGGCATGCAGAAACCAGAAATGCTTTTCTTAAACTACTATCATGTTCAATTATTATAATTTTATTTTTTGGAAAGCAAAGAAAAGAGATGCATTCAATGTCGTCAGGTCCATATTTGGGGTCCTAACATAAGTTTCAGGTTTAAATAGCAATAAACATGACTGAGTAGTCCTGGCAAAGCTGTCCTGTGCTTTGTGATCCTGTGGGGCCCATGAGATGGTCTGGCAAATGTGAGATCCATCCTGCAGACGAGCTTCTGGCTGACACCACTGGTCAGTCTTTTTCCTTTTCCCAACATGAGGCTTCTGAGGAAAGTTGGATTTCTTGGGTTTCGCTGTGCTGATAACCTCATAGCCAAAGGAAGTATCTCTTTAGAATGCCTTCATTCCTATCAGGTAGGTTCCAAGGGGACACACACCTGGAATCCTAGCACTTGCACCTGGGAGGCTGAGCCAGGGGAATTGCAAATTTGAGGCCAACCTCAAATGGTTTATATATAGTGAGATCAAGTCCAGCCTGGACAACAGACCCAGTTTCAAGGTGACTCACGCCTATCATTCCAGCACTCCAGAGACTAAAGTACGAGTCTGGCATGTTTGAAGCTAGCCTGAGCCTCAGGCAAGGAGAGAGGGAGAGAGGGAGAGAGAGAACAAATTTAAGTCTCAAAATTGAGTCACTGAAGGATTGTTAAGCAGTGAAGTAATGTCATATGGGGTAGGTTCTTGTTTGGGATATTTTTATTTATTTATAGAATCAAGGCTTGAACACACAGATTAAACAGGACTTCTATCTCTGAGCCATATCCCCAAGTCCAGGGATGAGTTTTTAAGAATCCAGTAAGGAGAAAAAAAGAAAAGAAAAGCCCAACTAGAAGCTGAGTACTTTACCTGGTGGGAAATGAGGCCTTGAACCCGGAAGGCAGAGATGCACAGAGAGGAGCAAGATCAAGACTTAATGAAGAAGAGTTTAGAGTCCTTAAAGTGCTTGTCCTACACGTATGAAGACCTGAGTTCAATCATCAATGCCCGTGTCAAAAAGCCCGTGTGTCTGGGCAGTGGTGGCACACGTCTTTAATCCCAGCACCCAAGAGGCAGAGGCAGGAGGATCTCTGAGTTCAGAGGCCAGCCTGGTCTACAGAGTGAGTTCTAGTTCAGCCAAAGGCTACCCAGAGAAGCCCTGTCTTGAAAAACAAACAAAAAAGCCAGGTGTGACGTCCAGCATTGGGGTGGTGCAGACAGGTAGATGTCAGAGGCTCAGAGCCAATGACATTTAACCTATGTGAGGGCAGTAGGCCCATGAGGGACACTGTATCAAGGGAAAAATAAAAGTGTTTGGCATGTAGGAACAAACCCCAATCTTAAAGTCCAGTTTGCACACAGGTGGTCCATGTACACCCACATCCACAATCAAGAGAGATTTAGGAACCTGGATATCATATCTCATGTTTGTAATCCCAAACGTTTGAAGGCTGAGGCAGGAGGACTGCCAGAGTTTGAGGCCAGCCTGGACTAAGGGTGAGACTGCCTCAAATAAAAAGCAAAAACCATCACAGGCATTCTCTCTGCTCCCTGGCCACCGCTGGGCAGTTCGCTCTGTCTACACTGCCCTCCCTACTATGACGGACAGAAACCGTGAGCTAAAAGGAATTCATTCCTCCCGTTCACAGCAGCAATGCTGTCTCAGTATTGACAGATATCTAAGAGGAGGTGCGGATTGGGCAGGTGAGTGGCAACCTCCCAGAAGGGCTCTGAGCCTGGGAAATGAGACAGGAGCCACACAGCCGTGGCTTTCAGACTTCCGTACACAGTAAGACGTCCTCACTGCTCCTTGGCATACGTGTGTTTGCCCAAGGCTGGCATAACCCTGGCCCTCGGAGTCCACAAGGCCAGGGACCAGCCTCACACCAGGCCTCGCGGCCTTCATCGTCAGGCATCTTCTTCCTTCCTCCATCTTTTTCTCAACAGAAGAACTATCCTGCACCAGACCCTGGATTCAAAATGCTGCCAACCAAGGAGGTCAGGACGAGGTGGAATTCCGGGTCAGTTTTCTTCCGTTGAGGATGGCTCATCCAGGCCCCCTCCAGGTGGCGGTGAGTGTCCTTCAGCCCCCAAGAAGGGTCCCAGTACTCTCCTCCAGGTACCCTGCCCCCTGCGCCTCAATTATTTTAATTCTTGACATAATTTCAAGTCAGTCCAATCCATTGTGAGGAGCCAGAGTCAAGGAAAAACAAAACAAAACCGAATGTGGCTAAATCACAGCAACCTGAGTCCAGCCAGGCTATTCAATGCAGTATTCTCTGTGGGTTAGCATTAAGTTCAACTAAACCCTCTTTCAGACGGGCAAATCAACTCTGTTTCCTGCCGCCTAGTTCACCTCTGACTTTCCCTCCGTTGTTTGCATGTGTTGGTGCCAGTGGCCTCTAGGGTTTCAGGTGGGGTTGAAGGCTTGAGGGGGTGCACCTTATGATTATGAAGGGGGAAAGCCAGGAAGCTATCTTTCATCCGTCTTTAAATCTGTGGGTCCCCTCTTTAACTGTGCAAGCATTCTCTCTTCTTAGGTTGGTGTCTTAGTCAGGATCTCTGCTGCTGTGACAAAACACCATGACCAAAAAGGTGAGTTCATTCAGTTTATACTTGCTCGTCATAGTCCATCACTGAAGGAAGTCAGGACAGGAGCTCAAGCAGGGCAGGAACCAGGAGGCAGGAGCTGATGCAGAGGCAGTGGAGGGTGCTGCTTACTGGCTGGTTTCCCCATGGCTTGCTCAGCTGCTTTCTTACAGAACCCAGGACCACCAGACCAGGGTTGGTGGGCCCTTCCTCATCAGTCACTAATTTAAAAAAATGGCTTACAGATGGATTTCACAGAGGCATGTTCTCAGCAGAGGCTCCCTCCTTTCAGACGACTCTAGCTTGTGTCAAGTTAATGTAAGACTATCAGGCTCAGCTGGCATGAGTGTTTCCTGGATGGAGCCTGGAGTCCTTGAGGGTTGGTTGGGCCTGTCCCATGCGCCCCCCAGGCTGAACAGCCAAGTCCACGTGCTCTCACAGATTTCTGCAGTTATGTCTAGATGATCTTGGGTGACTCACGTGTCATGAGCAGCCTCTGTCTCTCCTAAAACGCTTTCTGCTGGGGGATTCTGGTGAGGCCCCAGCTTACGGGGCCACCTGGCCTAAGTTGGGGCTCCTGTGTGTGAGCAGGTGGGGGCCAGAGGTCAACCCGTGGTGTCTTCCTCAAGGGTCATCCTATTTTCTGAAGCAGGGCTTCTCTTTGGGAATCGGGGCTTGCCTGTTTGGCTGGGCTAGCTGGCCAGTGAGCTCAGAGACACAGCGCCTGTGCCTTTCCAGTAGCGGGAGCACAGCATCACCATCCAGATTGACGCTTGCTCTTCTTATGCTTCTTTTGGTACGTTTGCATTTTAAGAGGAAAATTCTTGGATCACATGACCAACCTGAAACTTAAAAAGGAATTCTGGACCCTACTGTAAGCACCCAAGAGCAAGGTCACTAAGGGAGAACATTGAAGAGAGGACAATGGTTGTTTTCAAAGCCCAAGGGTGAGGGCGGTGGGCCAGGGCACAACCTCCCGACAGAACTTTAAAGAATACCACATCAAGTATTTCAGGCATTCATGAGAACTAGGTCTGGAGCCCATAAGAAGAAAAGAGATATTCTTTCCACACCCACATGGCCAAAGCCATCCTCCTAACAGTCCCCAGAGTTCACATAATTGGCCCGAGATTTTCAAATGCTCCAGCTTGGTCACTGGAGTGAGAATCTTGCCGTTCCCGGTTCCTCCAGTCTGGTCTGTTCTTAGCTTAAGGGTTTTCCTAATCTCTGAATTAGATTTCCTACCCTGGCTTTCTGGGCATTTATACCAAGTCAAGAATTCCTTAAAAGTGTGAGTTCTAAACAGTTGAGTTAAACCATTTTCCAAGCCCACGTATGTTTGCTAAATTCTTACCTCAGGGCATGCACGGTGCAGACAGTGGGGGCGAGAGACTAATGAGCCAGAAGTTTTGCCCAGAAGAAGGTTCACACAGTGCCATTTCCTGTGCTTCTGTGAGAGCAGAGTAGTCCTGAGTCCTGACTGATCTTGGATGCTCCGACTTCTAAAGCCACATGGGGATGGGAAAACTTTTATGCACAACAAGGACCTTCAGAAACCGACAGTAGAAATGAGGTTATATTTGATGGTGTTTTATATATGAATACATTATAACAGTACATTAATCTCTCTTAGGAGACATTTTAACATATTTTAATTGATTTTGGGGGGAACCTCACATGATGCACCCTGATCACTCTCACTTCCCACTTCTCCCTGCTCTGCCTCCCCAACTTTGTGCCCCCTACCTACAAAAAAGATTTTAAAAAAGGTCTAATTTGTGTTTTCCATGTAGTCACTGGAGCATGGTCAAAGTTCACTGGAGCATGGTCAAAGTCTCTTAAGAGGCAGCTTAGGTTTCCTGCTCTCCAGAACAAATCAATAGAATCGGGTATTCCTGTTATGGTTCAGCTACAAAGTACCCTCCAAAAGGTCAGTCCCCACATGGCAGCTCTTCGGGGAAGTGATTGGATCCAGAGGGTGCTGTCCTGATCAATGAATTAATCTATTAACAGATTCCTAACTAAATGGATTATTGGAGTCGGTGGGTACTGGTGCAGGTGGCTCCTGATTGGAGGGAGGGAATGGTAGTTTGACCTGTTCCGTCTAGTTCTCTGTTTCCTGGCCACCAGGCCCCTCCATTCCATTCCACCTTCTCATCGAGCTGTTGAACCTTGCCTCGGCTACAGCAATGGTGCAGCTCACCAAGAGCGCCAAACCTTCTGATCCATGGGCCAAACCAATCTCTTCTCCCTCATACTGCTTTCCTCAGGCCTTTTCTGGACTCTGTGGAAAGTTGTGAGTGTAGTTACATTCCTGCAAGACCAAGTAGGAAGAATGAAAACAGTAATTCACACTCAGACATTTTGTGCTTCAAGTTAAGACACGATGCATATGCAAGAAAATTATCAGTAAGTCTGTGTAAGCAGCTTCAATGCACAGGAATAACCTACCACACCGGGACACACAAATTAATAACTCCATTTCCTAAAACTTGAATTTTCTTGAATAAAAAAGAACTTCCCAAAGTAATTGTGCAAATTAGCCCAGTTGTTCAAAAGCTCTACCAAGAGGGAGAGAGAAAGGAAGCGGTGTCAGCCTTGGTAGATGGCTCGGTAGGTAGGCAAAGGCCCCTGCCTCCACGATTTATGACCAGTGCTCAGTCCCAGAGAGCCACGTGATAGAGTGGGAGCCGAAATCCTGGCCCATTGCGCTCCAACCTCTCCATGTGTGTGCATGTATGTATCTATGTTCACAGACACATACACTGCACAAACAAACAAATGAGGGAAGGGAGGAAGGGAGGGAGAAGAGAGGGAGGGGTAGGGAAAGGGACGAAGGGAGGGAGAGGGGAAGGGGAGGGAACAGAGGAAGGAAGGAATGTTGGAGTGGAGATTGTTCTGACAGCCACCCTGGACCATTAAACATAGCTGTAGATTCCTGGAGGCACTTATGTCGTCTCGAATGGTATCAAAAGCCAACAGGGACTATCATCTCTTGAGGGAGAGAGTTTGTAAACACACTTCTGACAGAAGCTCAGAGAGTGCGTCTAGAAACTTCAGACTTCCTGTAATGGCGTGATTTAGGAGGAACTGTCATGCAAACCTCATGTTTTTGTCTTACTCTGTAGCCCAGGCTGGCCTAAAATCCACAGATCTTTCTGCCTTAGCTTCCGGGTGCCAAGACTATATGTAGGTGTGCACTCCTGTGCCCACTTCTCACCCTCTGAAGGTGACAAACATCTTTAGTGCTACTGGCTACAGCGCCCCCCCCCGGGAAAGCCCCCTTGACTGTCAAGTGACGAGGCAAAGTGCTCAGGCAGGAGCTTTCACCGGAGCTCGGGTCTCCGAGCATGCACCCACTTAGCCGGTAGAGCAAGCTTACTGTGCTCAGCTGTTGCACAACACGCCAGCACAAGCACAGACGAGGGTAAGACGCCCCTGCAGCTGAGCCACGCATGACAGTTTCATTGGAGTAAGAGGTGATTTGCCCCTTGGCAAGGCAATCTCCAGCTCTAATTAAAACCCCCAGGAGTCAGTTCTCTCAAGCCTTAGCCCTAATTCATTCTCAGGCAACTCCAGGTCTTAAGACAACCTGCTTGGCTGCTGCAGAGGCTCCAGAGAGCTCTCCTGGCAACCAGACACCTGGTGTAATTGTGATATTTGGAACAAGTCAGACAAAAGAGCTCCGCGAGTCCTAGCTGTCAGTACTGTTGTGTTCAGCGCACAAGGACCTGACAGCCATGCCTGGCCAGCATGGTGTGCCTGCCTCGAGTCCTGTACAAGGGAGGCTGAGGCAGGAGCCTGAATCAGTATGGTTTACTTAGCGAATTTCATCCTAGCCAGGGCTTGATAACAGCTCACTGTATTAGAAAAATCAGTCCTGATGTGGTGTAGGCACCTTCCATCTCAGCACTCAGAAAGCAGAGGAGGTGGTTCTCCATGAGCTGCAGGCCAGCTGAGGCCACATAGTAAGAACTTGTCATAGTGGAGACAAACAAATGAACCAAGACAATTAAATGAGTAATGAAAATCAAAGGGTTAGAGGCGGCTCAGTAATGAGGGTGCCAAGCCTGACAACCTGAGTTCAGTGCGCAGAGCCCACACAGGTGAAAGAGAGAACTGAGTCTGACAAGTTCTCCTTTGATTTCCACATGAAAAGTGTGGCATGAGCATGCTAAACCAATTAATAAACCAATTAATCAATTGATATACGCAACGGTAAAAACCAAACCGAAGTAACAACAATGACAAGAAAACCAAACAAATGGAAGAAACCAGGCTGGCCAACACCCGGGGCTCAGAAGGGCTGTGAAAAGCAGCCGGCTTTCAGTTTGGTTTGCCTTTTGAGACGTGACTCTAGCCTGTAGCCCAGCATGACATCAGACTCTCATCAGGCCTCCTGCTTCAGCCCCCAGAGTGCTGTGATCACAGGAACGTGCTGATGCACTGGACTGCAGTAGTGATTTTGAAGGCTGTAAAAAGCCAGGAGCTGAGGGAGTCTGAGGGTCTCCAGTGAGAAGCTTGTGCCATGTGGTGTCACAGGAGGATGGCAGGACTGTAGCAGTGAGGTCGGGAGGCTAGGTAAGAGCAGGACAATACTTTTAAAAAAGCCACGGTCACCTAGGCAAGCCGTGAGAACACACGAAACCAATTGACTGACAAAACTGTTGCTAACCTGAAGGAAGGTGCTAAGACAAGTCTAGTGACAGCAATGGCCAAAAGGGCAACTAAACGCTGCATGTCAGTGACACGTCAGAGACGGGAACAGTCCTGCTGGAGGCCAGCTCTGGCGCACAGGGTGAACCAAGGCGGGTTGCAGCATTGGCGATCACCAGCTGATGCCTGGTGTTTCTCTCTATACTTTAACTTTAATCTCTACTTTAATCTTTCAGGCTGGTGGCCTCGCTATTCTCTTAAACTTCCAGATGATAGCCTTGCTATTC